>CM076576.1:463101004-463627897 GCA_034641835.2 Pinus albicaulis
ACATTGTGTATAAATTCTGTCAACTGAGAATACCAAGGATCTAGTTTGAAAGGGCTATATTCAATCGATTCACTTTGCCTAAGATCTAAAGAGTCCTTATGTGAAGGAACAACAACTTATTCTTCAGTGTTAGTAGCTTATTCAATACTAATGAGACCAAGAGGAATATTTTCAAGGATATGATACTTCACTCTAGGTGAATCAGGAAGATGAGGGGTTGGAGTAATGAACTCGGAAGTAGATTCAGATATAGCAGGTTTAGTTTCTGGTTCATAAATTTCAGTATTAGTAGCTGATAATTCACTAGTTGTAGAAACAAGGTCATCTAGTTCAGAAATTGAAACTCTTCTCAGAGTACTCTCTACTGTTTGAGGTTGATCTACTTCGTATTCAGAATGAATAATTATTGATGTTTCTTTGTGTTTAGCTGATATGGTCCCTGATGTTTTTCCTTTCTCAAATTTACGTTTTTATAACTGGCTTGATGTGTACTCAGGAGGTTTCCCCTTCATTCTACGTGATTGTTTAGGTAAATCAGCCATGATTAAAAGTTTTAACACACGAAATCAAAGAAAATTTAAAAAAAACGTCCCAAAGTCTCTAAGGAAACAATCAAATTGATCACACGCCTACAAAATCTTAGAGAGAAATACACACACAAATAATAGATTCCCACACTAAAAACACTAGTTGGTGATGAAATCCAACGTCGTATAATTTTAATGTAGAAATGGTGGTTCGAACAGTTATCCTGACAACCTGCTTAATGAAACAATCTGGTGCAAGTTTCTTGACTTAAACCATCTCGAAGTGAAGATAACCCTCCAGAAAGTCCAAGTGAGTCTATTCAATGTCCGCTCCAGGTACAGTGGGACCTTCCCTCCACCGTCACCTTGGGAAATAAACCTAAATTTTATAGCCACTAAGGTCACCAATGGGAACAAATATACCTAGGGGAACAATCTACGATCTGATATACACGCAAGGACATAGTAAATAGCTCAATACCCTTGAAGGCTTCTTCATATAATCTAAGGTTTACTGACAAGTGACCTTAGGATCCTTGACAATGGTCTATCGAGGTTTACCATTTCTAATACGTGCACATCTGCTATCTTTCCCAATGAGATAGGTATGATTACCTCACTGGTTCGGACATGATCTCGTGCTTGACTCTTTTAAGAAGAGATTCCCAGAGCATACATGCTACAATTGGATTTTTCCTACTACAAGATTTCTACTTGTTTGTTTTAACTATCTTGGAATGTTAATTACAACCTATTCCAAGACACTAGCCTAAGCTATGTTGGTGGAAAAGAGCCCTAGAAAATGTAAAATATGTAGATTGATTTTAATTAAAGCGTTGTTTTTAATTTGGCTGTTTCTTAAGAGAGAAGGTATCGAAGTGAAAGTTCACTGTTGTTTTAACGAACCTACTCAAAAATATGCTAAATGCATCTATATGAAAGTGAAACTCTTTTCTTTTCAATGAAACCTATTTAAAGGAAGGATTTGAGAGATTTAAATAAATTTCAAAGCACCAATTCTTTCAATTATAAAAAAAAATATTTGGAAAGAATACGATTTCTTTGAGAACTCCATTTCATACGATGATCAATTACTCATTCAAAATTAAATCCTTCATCAATCAGATGAAAAAGCTAAAAATCATTTAACAAACTATTTCCAAGAAGAAAACCAAAAGAAAAAACTAATGTTGAATTCTATCTAGAAAGTTTTGAGAATGTTTTTCTTAGTTTGTGATCGAACCAAGAATAATTTCAGCTTATCCTAGCAAAAATAAAAAAATCCAACAAACGTTAGGAATTTTTCTTCTGTGATCCATATTGTGTATAAGAAAATAGTTTTAAAATGAAATTCAGGTCTTATCAGGATTAAGACTTTTCTAAATTTGCAAATGAAAACAAAACTCAATTTTCATCAAAGCAAGGTTTGTAACAAGTTCAAAGGCTCAGTAAGAAAACAATAGAATACTAGTCAACTAAGGTATACAAAGGTTTCTAATATGGAGCAACAAGAAAGTAGAGAAAACACTCTCTCGTAAAATGAGAATCAAATGAAAAACCACTCAGACACAAAAATTGCTCAAAGAAATTCACACGTATGACTTTGACAGTGAGGATAAGTTGGGGAAAACACAGAGAATCTGTAATCTAGCGCTTGAAAAGAGAATTCTTAATTTTTCAAAAAATTTCCACAAGTTTGCAGGTTTCAATGGAGAATAGTGAAGTACCACACTATTCTGAACTAAAAAATGCAGAGACTACCGCAATGTCCTTCAACAAATACTACGGAGACCCAGAAAAAATAGAAAAAATAAAATTTAGATTTACTTTTCAGGGATTCTGGTAAGCTATCTACCCAACCCAGCTTTAGTCTAATCAAAATTGAAAAATAAAACTGAAGAATAAAAGGAAAACTAAGTTCTATTCCCTAGCAGAGTCGCCATATTGTTATGTGGATAAATCCTTCTTGCAGACAAGAACAATCTCCCTAGTATCGTAATGATATCTAGAAACAAAGAACCAAATGCAAACCATTTTCTCTAGATCATTTGTGATTCAGAATGATTAATAACAAAGTATGAGGACATGCCCCTACCTGAAGTCCAATGCTTACTAAAATCTTCTATCCAGTCCTCCAAAAGAGGTCACCTCATCATGTGAAACCTACAATCAAAGATAGATAAAAGGATTAAAAGCACTTGCAAGATATAAAAATTGAGAAAACACTAGTCTATCTCAGTAATCAAGGAATCTAAGAATTTAAATACTCAAATAGAGACATGAACAATTCAATGAGAAAATGGAATCCATTTGTATAACTTGTCTAATAAGAAGTAACCTTACAACCTTTCGCCTTGATGTTATGCAGGTTCTTCCAGGGTCCTAAACAACCGTCCTCTCTCAAATTGACAAGCCTTCTTCTCTCTAAACTAGCATGAAGTTATGGACATGAGTGTGTGATCATTCTCATATCAAAACTAGCTAGTATAGAGAGTATTCTCTCTTAAGAATTTCTTCAACAATTACCACATGTGTGCCTCTACCATTTACAAGCTACAACGTATCCTTCAGACTGAAATATGAGCTCAATTTATAGGGAAATGGAGGTAGTTCCAGTTCCATGAAGAGGGGGATGGATTCCTCTCATGAAGGGATTTGAGCTCCATATACCAAGGGATAAACTCCATGAGTGAAGGGATAGAGCTCATGAGTATAGGATAAATCTCGAACTTAACGCGCTTCTAGAAGCTTCCAGTTGAGAGAATATTCGACCGACTTAGCTTCTTGAACCTAATTTTCCTTTATTTGAATGTTTATGGAGGTCCACAAGATTTATAAGAAAAACGTGGAGGATGTGCCGCAGGCTATAGAGAAAATATCTACGGATCCATAGGAGAGAGCTAGGAAAAGTGTAGAGTTGGAATTTTTAGCGTTTTAATGAGCTTTTCTATAATTCCAAGACTTGGTTTAGGAGCTTTAACGTTTTTTAACTCTAGGGGAGCATAATATAGGTAGTGATGAACCTATATAGACATTTAAATGCCATGGTGACAAAATAACTTGTAACACATGCACTGCCATGTTTTCTTAGGTAGAGAATTAGCGTCTGATCCCAGATCTAGAATAACTTAGTCCATTTCATAGGCACCAATCTGCTTGGTCATACAGATCTCCCTACATGTTCTCTTATTCTTCTTGTATATTTTGTTTACCGCTTGATGTTCTAGCATTTACTATTCCTTCTGTGCGCAATTATCAATCTAAGCCTCTATATTTTTTACTGCCTTCCTGTTGCACAAAAAATTTATACATGCTTGTAGAAATTTCTTGATCTCTTCTATCCTCGACTTCCTTCATCGTCCTTCCTAATGTTGACGTAGTTCCTGTCTGTAAATTATTTCAGCGCTTCAATAAATGCATCTTTTCTGCATTGAAGATTTAAGCCTTCCTTATTTTCAGGTGATTTATGGATCCATATATCATTGGCTAGTTTCTTTCATTTACCTTCATTGGTGGAAATACCACTCCTGGTAACTACGTTGACACAAGGAGCTTCTTCACAAGTTTCTGCGTGAACAATCTGAAGATTTTGTGTTGGAGTCTTCTTTTCCTGTATTTTAGCAATCAACACAGGACAATATGCTATAACATGATCAAATTGTCTATAATATCTGCAACACTGTCACGCTGGATTCAAACAGTCACGCACATAATGGCCAACATCTCCATAGTTATAGCAAATAACTTGTCCTCTTCCTCGACCAGTTGATCCAACTCCTCTGCCTCTTCCTCTGCCTTGAAATCCTTCTCTCCCAGAAGGGCATGATGGTGATGTAGGCTCAGCTTGAATTCTATATATTTCTGCTTTATCTAACATCATATCAAAAGTGTGATAATGCTACTCATCCTGCCCTAATGAATAACAGAATTTGCAAAAAAACCGCTTCAAGTCAAGTTGATATTTTCCGATCCTTGGGCAGGAATTTGTGTCATGTAATCTAGCAATCTGACAAATAGTGCACCACACAGGATTATTCAATGGACTAGGACCTCCAACATTCAGATAATTGTTGAAGACAGGACACTGGTCTTTATGATGTGCCGAAAATATTTGCACTTTATACACCAAACCTCTGCGTAGAGCTCCTTGCCCTTGTCTTTGTGAAAAATTTGAATTTCTATATGCATGGCTTCCAACTGATTCTAAATCTGTTAAGTTCCCAACGCAATAGTTGTTGGGGTAGCCTCCTATTATCATTCTGTAATTTATGAGATTGTGAGAATAAACATTGAGGACAACATCAAAACCATTTTGGAAGTTGGGATCTAGCCCTGCCAGCTTCAGATAGGGATATAAATTTAGATTTTAGTTATGTTTTGTGTGAATTTTAGGCTATTTATTACTGTACTGATTGCTTTTTGATTTGGATTTTTTGGTTTATTAAATAATTATAATTCCATTAGGCTATGGAGTCTAAATATTAACAAGATGTGCATCTAATTTTGAAGGATTTTCACAAGGAAAGCCAGGTTTCACTAACCGGATCTTTTAGGATTTTAAATGAATTATGAAAGGGAAGAAAACTAAATTTTAGTAGAAATTAAGGAGCACTGAAGTATTCCTCAATTTAACTTCAATAGAAAACATGTAAATTACAAACATCTAGAATAGGGTGGTATTTATAACATACCCTATTCGTCATAGTTTCTGTTATGTAATTAAGCTTCTCATAAATATAGAGAAAGAAAAAAATGAATAACACATGAATACAAGAAAAACATCACCAATTGGTACACCAAATGAATCCTGTGAATAATGTCCTTGTATTATTGATGCTTCCAGCAACCAGAAAAATTACAATGCTTAGCAGAAATTATATTGAACAATCAACCCTTAATACTTCAAACTTTTTATTATTTATACTAAATTACAAAATGATTTACAAAATAGTTGTCTCAATCGACAGTGTATTATTGGCATAATCTCACAAAATAAAATTGATATTTTATAAAATAATAGGGAAGGTGTAGAAAAATGTGGAAAGTAGGCTTTTTTTTGTAGGAAACAGTTGTTGAATAAGCCTATTCCTATGCTACGCTGGCTTATATGTTGGCTGATGTGGTGGCCTATGTTGAATTCCATCAAATTACTACCTCAGTCCCGTAACTCGCAGAGTTTATCCCACTTATATTCATCTAGAATGGTCAATTTAATTAACTTTTGGTAAATCTCATCAACCTTTGTATATCTATAAAAATTGGTTTTTACAACAAAAATAGGATTTATTTCATGCTCGAAGAAGAAATCATTACCCATAGCTTCCAAAAATGCTATGCCTGTCATGCTGCCTTTGATGCTTGAAAATTTGGAGTTTTCTCTGGCTATCTCTTTCATCTTTTTAACATCGTCCTAATAAGTAATTAATTTTTTATTAATCACAAATAAAGAAGGAATATACTTTTGAGTTAAAGGCTTAACTCTGGCAAAAAATCTGTTGATTGCTACCTTCAAATTGTGACACTTCTCTTCTATCTAAACAAGAAAATTACTTTTGGTAAGAATCCTCTTCACCTCTAGAATGGTTTTTGTCCTATCATCAACTCCTGAATCATCAGGTTCATATATGTTCTTAGATTTCAAGAATTTTAAGATTGTTGTTGTTGTAGGCATTTCTCCCAACTCTTGTTTGATTTCTGTTATAGCCTTTGTTGCTCTTTGATCAACCCTTTATGCTCAAAGATAATCTGAATGCAAGGCCAAGATTTAGCAATTGAGTTTATGATGTCTGTCCAAATGATTTCCTTGGCTTGGGCCAAGGTATGTCCTATTGCTGACTCTCTTTAAAAATTTTACAATCTTTCAATCAATTTCTGAGCTCTTTGTGATTCCACTGAGTGAGAAGCATTACTCCTTGTCTTTTAGTCTTGTAAAAATTTGACTTGGTCCTGCATTTTCTTGATTTCTTCTATCTCAATGGACAAATTTTCAACTTCCTTAATTAACCGTTCAAACCCATCTATTTTTTTGTAGTCTGTGGAGTAGAAGTTGTAGCTATTGTTGTAGGAATGGTTGTAAGAGGCACATCATATAATGGAATCATAGACATGTTTGCATTCTTCTCTCTTTATTTGATCATCTTCTCCATCTCAGTCTCCATCTTCCTTATTTGTGAATTTTGTTCCATCATGAGCTTCATCATGTTAGTCTTATGGGTCTCTCTCTTCTCAATATCCTTGGTAAGGGGATCTTCATTGGCTGAAAGCTTCAACTTCTTTCTCAATGATACTATGTTAGCATTCTTTTTCTTGATTATTTCCTCTACAACATTCATGTTTGCAGGGTCATATCCCATCTTGACCACTAAATATTCTAAGGATTTAATCCTTGCATCCATAGCAAGAGAAGAGATCTTCTCCATTTTCAACTGCGACTGGATATTTGATAAGGAATCCTATAATTTAGAAGGAGTCATTCTAGTATTAGTCATATTTAAGGAAATAAATTCACCTGTCTACTTATACATCTCCATTTGATCAATGTGGTGAATATCCTTTATGTCAAATTCCAATGTTGTCTTCTTATAATTGGATGCTGACTTTGGCTGTAAAATTTGGGCCTCAATGAAGGCCATATGCATCCTACCATTCTATGAATCAAGCACCGACAATAACCATGTTTGAGAAATGGAGGTCTGCATCCAGGATTGGGCATAGGTCTTGTTCTTAAGAATCTCATTCTTAAGCTTTATCTCCCTAAACCTATCAAATATTATCTTCTCCTTCTCTCCTTGGAAAACCTTAGTTGTTTGAATTGTTTCTTGCTGGCCATGAGATACTGAAGATGTTTTGGGAGAAGTAGTAGATGGGCCACCTACTTGATAGGAGGATGGTGTTTCCTTAATCACCAATGCTAGTTCTTGCTTTGAGTTCTTATCTATATGAACCTTAGGATTTAGCTTTGTTCTCTTCCTGTACGTTATCTTAATTTATTTACTTGCCCTATCAGTCACTGAAGGTGACTCTTCTTCCCTTTTTCTCTTAACTGCTTTGTCCTGTGGGAAAGGAGTCTATGATGCTGATGTAGATACCAGTTTCTCCTCAGCTTCCTACAATGTATTTTCATCCCATACTGACTGGTTCATATATCATTCTATTTAAGGCCTCTAGGTATGAATGTAGGGACTAGTTTTGTTTTCTACTCTCAGCTTGGAAATGATTCCCAGAGGGTCATAGGACCAAGTACAACTCAGGCTGAACTTCATCTCTTTAAAAATTTTATCTGCTTCCTCCCTTGTTGACCTGCTATTTTAAATAAAAGAGCCAATCTGTGTCTTGATTCTGAACCAATAATTCTTCTTGGCTGATACAAAGTGAATATCATATACACTCAACATCTGTCTCATATATTCCCGAGAAAAAGTCCTCATAGGGAGGTATTTTCACAACTTATAAGGTGAAATCTCACATCCATAGACTCTGATCTCGGTGTAATTCTATTACAGGTACCAGTATCTTGTCTTAAACTGATCATTCAAATGCAGAATTATTTTGATATCTTCACTTATCTTGGGTTCTCATGTACTTCTTAGGACACTCATAGCTGGGTGAACAAACTGTTCAATGAACTGTTTGTAAGAGAATTCCTCTTGTTCTTTCATCACCAAAGATGTCCAGAATATCACTTATTGCTGGTTGCCTTCTTCATCACGCTTTTGCATGGAAAATTTGAACCTATCTTCCTGATAATATATAAACATATATACAAAAATGGAAGAATATTTAAACACTTCTTCAACGTAAAACATAAGAAACTTCTCATGAATGATGTCAGCCAGGAATTGGCTGAAATTGAAAATAATAGATGGTTTGCTATTTGTGGAAAAGATATAAAGGAAATCTAAAATGGTTTCATCTACCCACAGATCAGAATAATAACCAAGGATGTTGAAATTATTGTTATTATCTGTTTAGCTTGATTAGGGAAGATGGGGGAAGGGTATGGAGAGTTTTTCTTTAGAAATTGAGTGTTTTGAGGTAGAAATATGTCAAAGGTATTGGCTCTTTTAAAAAAATAATTTTTTTGGTATAGTTCATTGAGGGCTTCTAAGGATAAATGACTGATATTATCCATAGAGGTAGATTGCATCATTTGATCTATTGAATCGACAATGATGGTGAAAATAATTTGACCAGTGGAGGCAATGATGACTCTTTGATTAGGAATGTAGCATGCTTAACATTTCTGATGAATTCATGGGAATGGATAGTGTGAGGGAAGATATAGTGAGGGATATTGGACTCCGAGAGTCCAATCTCATCCGATTCATTAATATATTTATCTTCCAGCCAGTAGTATAGTTCAAAGAGTTCAAATTCTGACAGTGTTTCATTTACCTTATAGTCCCTATATGATAGAGGAATGTGGTCCAAGTCTATGCAACGATGGAACAAAGGACTAAAGGGATCCTCTTGGTTTTTATTTTTAGGATGCATAATTAATTTTGAAGAATTTATTTCGGATAAGGATGAATAGGGTTACGTGGAACGTGTAGAAACTATGTGGTTGGTTGAAGGATAAAAGGAAGGTGGTGACACTTGGTTGCAAACTGATTAGTTGATAAAGATTGGGTACAATGTAAAACCTATAAAACGATATGATTTCCAGAGAAAATGTAATAGTAAATGTTAAAAAATAATGATTGCAGGGTTTATATAACGAATGCTTGTTTTCCGTTGTAAATGGTGTGGGTCCGATGGATTAATAGTCATTTGATGGTAATTGAATGTTCAACAGATAAAACCCTGGTAAGTGATTTAATTGGTAACTTCTCATAAACATGGCGAAATGGGAATGGAGGAGCTGTTCGGTAGGGAAGGCGGTAATAGAACGAGTGAGGAGTGGTTTTGGGGGGGTAGTGGGCAGTTAATGGTTTAGGCTGGGAGCATACGAAGCGTGGAGGGCTGGCAACGTGGTAGTGGGATCTGGTGGAGAGACAAATTTTTTCGGAACGCCCCCTGGCTGCCCCCCACCCCTCGCGGCAATAAAGAAAGAATGGAGAGGTGGGGTAGAAAGCTAACAAGTTCTTTCAATTGGTGGAGCGGGGATACCGTAGGGTGGATAGTTGCGGATTATTTAACCTTATGCGACAAGAAATTTTGTCCGGTTGTGATTTTTGTTTTGGGTTTAAACTTAAGATAAAAAATGTATAAATCATATGTACCCCTTTATGTGCTCGATTCTTTAATGAACATCAAAACTTAGGATAAAGCAATTTTTAATCCTTTTAAAAGAAAAACAGTTCTACCTACCCTTTTAAACTTAAATTATTTTGGATAAACTAACATTTTTATTCCTTCTACGGGTGCATTTAGACTAGCAAATCCATATTCCTTTTTTTTTATGAAAATTATATTCTATCCTATCACTTATTTCTCCTATTGATTCAAATTAAACAATTGAATGAATGTAATTTTGTATGTAACTATTGATTTACCAAGATTAGACTATTTGGAAAATCTTTATTCTCTAACCTAGTTTACAAAATTCAAAATTGTTTAACCATGATTAAGTTGTATGGTTTAAACAAATAGCTAGTCATTGTGGCATTTTAAACAAGTTGCACACAATATTATTTCATTTAAATAAATAAAACTATCTATCAATAGTGGCACTTGAATTTGCAGCACTTTCAGTGTTATTTTATTTTTTCTTTTCTTTTGTGGGGTTCTAATTTCATTTTACTCTTTATCCACGTTCCTTTCTTTTATTATTGTTCTCTTTATTCAATTTTTTTTTTTTTATATATACCCTCTTTTCATTTTATTTTATATATTTTTGGAAAATAATTTGCATATTTAAAATTATTTACAATATAAGATTATTGAGATAAAATATTTAATCACCTTGTGATCCTATAAATTATAGGACCCTAACATTGGCTCCAGTTGGGGATGGCACTTCTCTATGTGAGGTGCCAAGAAAATTTGATTAGTAGCCTTGAGGGTTCCATTTTAGTAATGGCTGCAACTGATTTCATTTTGTTTCTGGAGTAAATATGGTAGCATATCAATCAAAATCTTAGGGCCTTCTCTGCGGGCTTCAACTTGTTAGTGCTCTATAATTTATAATATTGGAAATACTAACTTATAAATAACAACATCAAAACCACTTGAAGCCTAGGATCTAGCCCTCCTAAACTCAGAGAAGGATCTCTCTATAAATTTTAGATTTGTTTTAAGCTTTCTGATATTAGGCTAGTTAAATTAAATGTGAGAGTTGTTTTTGATTGATTTTTTTGGTTGGATTTAAGGGATCTCTTTAAACATTTTCCATTGGGCTATGGAGCCAACTTAGGCTGGGTTAATGCATCAATTTTTCAAATCAAATGCAAGGAAAGCTTGCTGTATATTCTGATGTTTTATAATAGAGTGAAATTATGAAATGGAGAAATAATTTTCAATAATGATTCAAAAGAAATTAAGGATTCTTAAACCATACATCAGAAGAAAACATTAGAATAGTGAAAACAGTCAGAATTAAGGTATTTTGGACAATAAATCTTAATATAAATTACCTTTTTTTTAATTAGTATTTAAAATGACATATATGAATAGATGATAGTGGAAACACTTAGACATGATAAAGGAAACACATCACCCCAATAACATAGTACATGAATCTTGCAAATTTCTCTTTTTATTGATGCTCCGGCTTGAAAATTACAAGTGCTTCCAATGAAAAGCACTTAAAATCTATGGTCCAACCCCTACTAATGAATAAAATTCTATATTTAAGCTAATTACTACTGATTTCCATATCAAAAGAGGCCATCTTTTCATTTATTACAAAATAACTAATTTTTTATATTTGCGTCCCATGCATGGACACGTTGTAACGTTTTTTTGATAGATGTCTCAAGTTTCCAAAAAACCATTATGGAGCCTTGTAAATGTTTTCTGTGTTGGAAATTCGATTTTTTTATGTTGTACTAATACAGTAGATCTACTAATGTGGATAATTTACCAAGTTGGATGTTTTGTCATTATGTTGAGCTACCATCATTCTTGCAAATCACACAATTTCTCCCAATCTTCTGGACTCAAATTTTTTATCCTGATTAGTCTTTTGTATATCTCATCAGTCTCCGTGTATTTCATAAATTTTGGTTTCACTTGAAAAATGTGCTTGATTTCATGTTGTATGAAGACATCATTACTGAGAACTTCATAGAAAGCCCTCCCTGTCATTTTTTTTTTATATTTGCATGTTTGGCTGAATCCTTGGATATCTTAGTCAACTTATTTACATAATCTGCCTTTGCCATAAGTTTATCAGTAATCACAAATAATGAAGGAAAAAATTTCTTGTTCAGTGGTTCCATCCTGCTGAACAACGTGCTTACTCCAATATGAAGATGATTACATTTTTCTTCAACTTGTGCAACTGAATTCTTCTTGTTCAACAATTTTTAAGTTTAAGTATAGTTGTTGTTCTATCTTGCATTCCCAGGGTTTATAATTCATAAATGCTTTTGGAATTGAGAAATTGGATAATGTTATTAGCAGTTGTAGGCTTATCCCCTAATTCCTCATTTTCCTTTTGAGTTGCAATACTAATTTTATGAGTCAGATACCTTTGCTCGAAATTTATCTGGATTGATGGCCAGATCTCATTCATTGAGTCAATTATGATTTTCCAGATGATTTATTTTACTCTTCCTACCATGCTCCCAATTGAGGACTACTAGAGGGACTTATGAAAATTTTCATTTAATTTTTTGTTGATCTCCAACTCTGTAGAATGTGCTGAATCTTTCCTTTTTAATTGATCTTGTAGGTTGCTCACTTGATCTTGAAACTTTTTAATTTATGTTCTCTATAAGGACATGCTTTTCATTACTTTAACCAGCTGCTCAGTTCCTTCTCATGGTGTAGCTATAGTTGTAGAAGTTTTTGAATGAATAACAGCAATAGGGACTGCTTGTAGTGGAATCATGGCCTTGGTTGCTTCTTTTGTTGCTTCCTTTACTACATCTCTTGCTACTTTTTGTCTTTCTTTTACCATTTTTTTCCATTTCATTGTCCATTTCCTTGATTTTATGAGCTTCTTCAATGATCAATTGCATCATTTCTACCTTCTTTGTCTCATTAGATTCTATCTCCTTTGTCATAAGATCTTTTGTTACTGGAATCTTGAGCCACCTCTTCAAAGCAGCAATATCTGCATTCTTCTTCTTTACAAGTGCTTTTTCCATTGCTAAATTTGATGGATTGTGCCTAGTTTTCACCACTAAATCTTCTAGGGATTTAATCCTTGAGTCTTTGGCCATGGGGGAAATATTCTCCATCTTCAACTGTGACTGTGTGTTGAATAATGTAACCTGAAACTTTGAGAGACTCATGGTTGTACTAGTTAAAGTGGAGGAGATCATTTCTCCTATCTTCTTATGCATTTTAATTAATGCTATTGGATGAGTTCTCTTTATATCAAAGTCAAAATATGTCTTCTTGTAGTCTTCTGCAGTTTTGGGCCGAGGGATTTGTGCTTCTAAGAAGGCCATCTTCATTCTTGGAGTTCTTTAAGATTTCTAGGATGACTGATTTTAAATATTCCTTCAATTGTTCTAGGATTGATTCTGATTCCATCTTGAGAAATTATGTGACCTAACAGTTTTCCTTCTTCTATTCCAAATAATGTCTTCTTAGGATTCAGGGAAATTCCATATTTTCTGCATTTTTCAAAAAATCTCCTTAAGTGTGCTAAATTTTCTTCATCTGTTTTATAATACATAGTGATGTCATCCAAATATTTTACAATAAAGTGGCCAATTTCATGAGCAAATGCAATTTCCATGGCCCTATTAATGGTAGCTCCAACATTCATTAATCCAAAATGAATTTTCGCATACATGAAAGTCCCCCAAGGAGTTGTAAAAGTTTTCTTATCTTGATCATTAGGGTGTAATAACACTTGATTGTAACAAAAAAAACCATCTAGTAAAGATATTATACTAGAACCTACTACTCTTTGCAATATGTGATCCATTTTTGGTAAAGGCTAATTATCCTTAAGAGATACTTTATTAAGATTTCTAAAGTCAATACAGAGTCTAATTTCTCTTGTTTTCTTTCTAGTTGGCACAATATTGGACATCCATTTGGAATATCTGACTGGTACTATGATTTTTTATTCATACATCTTTTTAATTTTTTTCTCAACTAAAGGCATCAAAACATGATTTATTCTGTGCAATTTCTATTTGAACGATTTTTTATCCTCTTTAATTGGAAACTTGTATTGTATGATGCTTGTATCATAAGACTTCAAATCCTCATAGATCCTTGCAAAACCATCAATGAATTCTTTGAACAGAGCTATATATCTTCTTTTTGTAATAATATGCAGAGATTTTGAAAGTTTGATGATTTTTGGGTTCTATTCAGTGCCTATATTACATTCAATATTTGTTCTAATTGGTTCCATTTTGGGTTTCTTTGACACATCATTAAAGAAAAATAATTATTCTAAAGGGACCAGCCCTCTAGGCAGAGTATTTTCTTTGAGTTGGATTCTTTAAAATTCTTATTTTTCCAAGTATTTTTTTATTTTTTGTGCTATGTAAAACTTTATTAGCTTGGATATTTACATTTGTATTTACATCTAAAATAGCAGTTTCTAGAGCAACAATTTGTTTCTCTTCAGTACTTTTTTCATTATTAAGACTGTCTTCCTCCAATATAGGTCTATATTACTATCTTCAAATTCATCTTTAGATTGTAGGAATATTTCGATTTGTTTGTAACTGCCAACAACATTCCTGCACCTCTTGTTATTTGGCACAAAAGGATGATGTTTGACCTCAGTTGTGTACTATTTGTTTGGGTGAGGCAATCTACAGGTACTTGCTGAAAAATCTAGGCCATTTGCTAGGACATTCTGATATGTGGGAATTACTACTAAATCATATTCATCAAATGTTCTCAAAAAATCAAGTACAACATTTCTGTAAGCTTTTAATCTAGGATGTTTTGTTGCATATTGTCATTTTCTTTGTTTTATGACCAACTATGAATCAGCATGCACTAAAATCCTTTTTGCTCCTAATATTTTCAACATCTATAATCCTAGGAGTAGGGCTTCATATTTTGCAATGTTATTTGTGCATTGAAAATTTAACTTGTAGGAATGACCTTGTGCACGATTGTTTCCTACACTATACACCCAAATGCTTGCTCCTAAACTAGCTCTGCCATATGAGCCATCAAAGTAAAAGAGGTCCATTTGCTGAATCTAGTTGTTTTATTTGTATTTGATTGTCATTATTTTCTTTAAAATCATTTTCCATATGGGAAATTTGTGAATCAATGGCTCCATCATTATAAAAAATTAAAGAATGATGGTCAGTATGAACAGAGTACAGAGGGTAATTGTGAGGTTTTTCTTGGCTACTTACCATGTACTTCATTAATGTTTCCCTATATAGTCTTATTGATTGACCAAACACCAGTATTGTAGCATATGTCATATCCATTTGCAGGGTCCCTTGTAATTTTCCTCCAAATGAGCAAGATAAAATAATTCCATATTTAGGGGGAATTTCAGCTACAACTATTTCCATAACTAAACTCTTTGCAGGTATCTAAGCTAAAGCAACAAAAAGATCTTTAATCAGACCTACACACCTAAATTTAATCGAGTAAAAGAGTATACATCTTTATAAGGTATAGTGATTTCAAGGCCAAGCTTCTGCATGATAGCCTTTGGCATAAGGTTGTGTGATGCACCCAAGTCCAACATGGTGTTATGAAGATTCTTGTCATGAACGTTTAAACTAACATAAAAAGGAGGGACACCTTCTTCCCAGGGTTTTCCATCAACTTATGGATCGAATAAATGTTTAGGCTGATCATCACTTAAATTGACAATATATGAAACATCCCCTATATTTAACACTTTTAGGACCTGAAATGTGTAGACATTTTTGTTGATTAATTCAGTGAGAGGGATAGATATCCTCAGTTTTTCAAGTACACTCTCAATACTGAATGGTGTTTGAGTTTTCAGCGGGTTTGAAAAATCAATTCTTTCAGCCAATTTCTTTTGGGTAACTTCAGTTTGTTTGCTTGTACTAGGAATGTTTGTTTCAACATTTTTGGCAGAGATATCTACTGTGTTTTTGGTAATGTTTTCTGGGTTTTTATTTTTTGAATTATTTACATTTTTCTTTGTGTTTTCTGTTGTTTTATTAACTTCAGGTTTAGATACTTTCTTGGCAGAATTTTATGAATTATTTTTATTCAAATTGTCTAAATTTTTCTTGATTCTTATATTGTATTGTCTATGAACCTCCAAAATGGAATTCTCAAAGCCCTTCTTGTAATCATCCGATTCTTCAGATTCGAGCTCTATTTGGGTTAGTAAAAACAATTCTTGTTCTTCTTTAGTGAGAAAAATAGAATCCTCTTCATTAATTCCCATCAAGGTAATCTGATTTTCCTCAACTTCCTCTACTATTCCTTCATCTTCATCAACATAGTTTTCTTGAAATGGAGGCCTAATCTGCTGATCATAAACGTTTTGCTCTCTTTTTCTAACCTGTGGAGGATTTCTTCTTGGGTTCTGATTTCTGTTTTGGGGAGCTGGTTGATTTTCTCTCGGTATAGCTCTTTCATTCAGACTAAACCTCTCCATCATCCTTTCCATAGTCCTTACCAAATTGTTAATCTTTTCATCAGATGTAGAGGTTACAGGTTCTTTCCTTATTGTAACACTCCTCTCAGTCCTTATCCTAGGCCGTATTGCTAATAAATTAGCTGCTATAATCACAACATATTTTCTCATATCTTATAAAGTTAATGAGGCTCTTTCGCTAAGCTAATAAGCTATGTGTAGGTCAAATCCATCTTGGAATTTAAAAAGGACTAACCCTTGAGGTGGTTTCATGTGGGCAGGGAATGAATTGTATATGTTGTTGGATCTAGTGCAGTAGTCTTCTGCACTCTCTCCTAGAGAGCCCTTAATAGTTTCATATTATGACAAAATGTGTAGTGAATTTTTCTTCATTTCCCATCCATTAATAAATGTTTGCTGAAAAGCAGGGAGATCATGAATGCTATTTGTAGTTAAACCCTTAAAACATTTTCTGACTTCACCTCCTAGACTCTAAGAGAACATTCTCAATTTTACACTATCATCATCAATTTCTTGTAAGTCAAAACAATCATTCATTTTATCAATATGTGGTTGGGAAGTCACAGGAACAGTCCCATCAAATTGTGGAATCTTCGATTGATGACCTTGGGGCAGAAGGGGTAAAGGTGCTGACAGTGCCAATGGAGCATATCTGGATGCCATAATTGGTGGAGGTGGTTGAGGGAGATGAAAAGTAGATGAAGTAGGAAGAGTAGAGGTAGTGGGAGAAGAAGTTTGTGCAAGAATTTGAGTATGGGGATGAGAAATAGTAGTGGTAGGGATTGTGGAGGCTATAAGGCTAACTGACCTAAGATGGAATGTTTGGGAAGAAATTGAAGAAGGTGATATGGTTAGGGATGTTAGCTCTACATATTTATGGAGATAGGCATCATCAATGGTGGAGGTAAACTGAGTCACTAGATATTGGAGAGTATCTAAATCCTGGAGAAGTTGGATATTAGATTGAAGTTGGGAGTATACTTCTTTGACAAGACTTTGATGCAATTTGGATGGATGAAAACTATATGGTTAGTCCAATTATCGGATTTGGTTATGATAATACCTTGTTCAAAAATAAAATGAAATAGTATGTCTTGCAAAGTGACAAATTTTTCAGGTAGGGAGTTATATCTGTGAAGAACTCTGCTACTAGTTTGACTTTTTGTTCTAGGAGTTTTCCTCATGATCTTCTCAGGATTGTCTACAATAGGAGGAGTATTGGGATCTGGATCAGATCTACTGGATATTATTTTGGGAGAAATAATTTAGCTCAAAATCACAAACAAACTAATTATTCCAAAGGAAAAAAAACCAATCTTAAAACAATAATTCTATCATGCAATGTTTTTTAACTCGGATTTTCTGAATTGGGATGAAAATTCAAAATTTTCAGCTATGTCCCAAATATGGTCGCCACTATGTTAGCACTCTATAATTTATAATATTGGCAAGACTAAATTATAGAGAACAACATCAAAACCAATTGATGCCTAGGGTCTAGCCCTCCTAGACTTAGAGAGGGATCTCTCTATAACGTTTAGATTTGTTTTAAGCTTTCGGATATTAGGCTAGTTAAATTAAATGTGAGAGTTGTTTTTGATCCATTTTTTTTGTTGGATTTAAGGGATCTCTTTAAACATTTTCCATCGGGTTATGGAGTCAACTTAGGTTGGGTTAATGCACCAATTTTTCAAAGAAAATGCAAGGTAAGTAAGGTTTATATTTTGGTTTTTTATAATAGAGTGAAATTATGAAATGAAGAAAGCATTTTCAGTAATTATTTAAAAGAAATTAAGAATTCTTAAACCATACATCAGAATAAAACATTATAATTGTGAAAAAAGTCAGAATTAAGGTACTTCGGATAGTAAATCTTAATATAAATTTCTTGTTTTACAATTATGATTTCAAATGATACAAATGAAGAGATGACAGTGGAAACACTTAGACATCACCAAAATAACACACCACATGAATCTTACAAATTTTTCTTTTTATTGATGCTCCAGCCTGAAAATTACAAGTACTTTGAATGAAAAGTGCTTACAATCTAGGGTTCAACCCCTACTACTGAATAAAATGATATATTTAAACTAATTCCTACTAATTTCCGTATCAAAGGAGGGAATATATTCATTTATTACAAAATAACTGAATTTTTACATTTGTGTCCCATGCATGGACACGTTGTAACATTTTTTTGATAAATTTCTCAAGTTTCCAAAAAACCGTTACTAAGCCTTGTAGTGGTTTGATGTGATGGAAATTCAATGTTGTTGTGCTGTACTAATAGACTAGATCTGCTAATGTGGAAAATTTTCCAAGTTGGTTGTTCTGTCATTATGCTGATCTATCATCATTCCTGCAAATCACACAACTTCTCCCAATCTTCCGGACTTAGAATTTTTATCCTGATTAGTCTTCTGTATATCTCATTAGTCTCCGTGTATTTCATAAATGTTGTCTTCATTTGAAAAATGTTCTTAATTTCATGTTGTATGAAGACATCATTGCCGAGAACTTCATCGAAAGACCTCCCTGTCATTGTGTTTTTCATATTTTCATGTTTGGATGAATCCTTGGAGATGTCAGTCAACTTCTTTACATAATCTGGCTTTGCCATAAGTTTATCATTAAACATAAATAGTGAAGTCAAACATTTCTTGTTGAGTGGTTCCATCTAGTTGAAGAAATTACTTACTCCAATCTGAAGCTGATTACATTTTTATTCAACTTGTGAAACTAAATTCTTCTTCATCAACACTTTTTGATCTACAAGTATATTTGTTGTTCTATCTTCTACTCCGAGGGGTTATAATTCATAACTACTTTTGGAATTGAGAAATTAGATAATGTTATTAGAAGTTGCAGGCTTATCCCCTAATTCCTCATTTTCCTTTTCTATTGCAATAATTACTTGATGAATCAGATCCCTTTGCTCGAAAATTATCTGGATGGATGGCCAGATCTCATTCATTGAGTCAATTATGATTTTCCAGATGATTTATTTTACTCTTCCTACCATGCTCGCAATTGAGGACCCTTGGAGGGACTTCTGCAAACTTTCATTTAACTTTTTTTTATCTGCAACTTTGTATAATGTGTTGAATCTTTCCTTTATAACTGATCTTTTAGGTCACTAACTTGATCTTGCAACTTTTTAACTTATGTTATCTGTAAGGACATGTTTTCCATTGTTTTATCTAGCTCCTCAGTGCCTTCTCCTGGTGTACCTGTAGTTGTAGAAGTTTCCGAATGAATAAAAGCAAGAGGGACTGCTCCTTTTATTTCTTCCTTTACTGCATCTCTCACTGATTTTTGTCTTTATTTTACCATTTTTTCCATTTCATTCCCTATTTTCTTGATTTTACCAGCTTGTTCAATGATCAATTGCATCATTTCCGCCTTATTTTATTCATAAGTTTCTATCTATTTTGTCATAGGATCTTCTGTTACTGGAATTTATAGTTGCCTCTTCAAAGCAGATATATTTGCATTATTCTTCTTTACAAGTGATTCTGCCACTGCTAAATTTGATGGATTTTACCTAATTTTCACCATTAAATCTTCCAGGGATTTAATCCTTGAGTGTTTTTCCATGGAGGAAGTCCTCTCCATTTTCAACTGTGACTGTGTGTTGGATAATGTAACCTGCAACTTTCAGAGACTCATGGTTGTACTAGTTAAGGTGGAGGAGATAATTTCTCCTGTCCGCTTATGCATTTCAATTTGGTCTATTGGATGAATGATATTTATATCAAACTCAAAAGAAGTCTTCTTGTATTCTGCTACAGTTTTGAATTGAGGGATTTATGCTTCTAAGAAGGTCGTCTTCATTCTTACCTTTTCAGAGTCAAAAGCTGACAGAAGCCTGCTTTGGAAGCTACTGGTTTGTTTCCAAAATAGATTATAAGTGTTGGTCTTTAGAATCTCACTCATTCTTCTGATTTCTTTAAAATTATCATACATATCATCCTCCTTTTGGCCTGTAGTGGTAGTAGAGGTTGGAGTCTACACATTCTGTTGTTTGAAAGGAACAATGATAGAGGATGTTGAGAAAACTGTTTGGCCACTTGCTAGAGATGAAATTGGTGAATCTCTAATTGTGATAACAGTTTTCTTATCTTTCTCACTGCACTGGTCAATGTCCATGTGTACTTTGGCTCTTTTCCTATATTTCATCCTAAAATCCTCGGTGGATGTATCAATATACATGTATGTTTGGTCATCCCTTATCCTTTTTCTTCATGTTTCCTTCTCTGTTTCCTTTCCTTTGTCATCCTTTTCTCTTGCAACTTTCCTTTCTTTTGGATTTAATATGTGTATTCCTGAAGTGGAAATGGCCTTCTCTTCTGCCTCATGGAGTGTCTTTGCCTCCCATTCTTCTTGGTTTGTGTACTTTTATATATCCAATATGTGGGTATCAATGTATGGTGTGGATTTATTCTCCACCCTCTTCTTAGAAATGATTCCCATGGGATCATATGACCAAGAGAAACTATGAGTGAACTTCATCTCTTTCAATATTATATCTGCCTCCTCCCTTGCAGCTTTACTGTTGCAAATGAAGGGACCAATTTGTGATTTGATCCTGAATTGGGACTTTTTTTTGCAGAGAAAAAATGCACCTCATCTACATTTATCATTTGTCTGATATACTCAAGCGCAAATATTATCATCGAGGGGTACTTGGGAAATTTTTATGCGGCCAATTCACTACCATAAACTCTGATCTCTGTGTAGTTTTGGTAGAGGTAGAAACCTGTTGTTATGATCTTCTCTATCAATTGCATCACCTTCTTGATTCCCTTACTGACCCCTGGTTATGTTGCACTGATTATTGTATGTATAAATAAATATACAAAGCTCTTGTAGGAGTAATATTTCTTCTCCTTCATCAATAAAGCAGTCTAGAAAATCACTGATTGGGGCTGAGAATAATCATTTAGATTCATCACATCAAACTAAAACTTGGTGGATTGAAAATAGAAAAACATGTACACCAATACAAAGGTGTATTTGAAAACTTCTTCTGTCTGAAACTTTAGGAACTATTCAGGAATAGAATCTGTAAGAAACCGGGGATAGTTGAACACGACTTTGGGCTTGACATCCGAGGAAAAAATAGATAATAAATCAATCATGGCTTCATCTACCCACTAATCAGTGTGACATCCTAATAAATAGTATAAAACAATGACAATGTGTTGGGTCCTATCAGGAAAGATGGATGAAGGATAAGGTGGATTCTTGGTAGGAATTAGGGTATTGGTGGCCATGAAACCTTGTGTTGTATGATTCTTGTATCATAAGACTTCAAATACTCATAGCTCCATGCAAACACATCAATGAATTCCTTGAACAGAGCTACATATCTTTTTTTTAAAATAATAGGCAGATATTTTGACATTTTGATGGTTTTGGGGTTCTATTGAGTGCTTATATTACATTCTTCAATATTTGTTCTAGTTGGTTCCATTTTGGGATTCTTTGATACATTATTAAAGTAAAATAATTATTCTAAAGGGACCAGCCCTCTAGGCAGAGTATTGTCTTTGAGTTGGATTATTTCAAATTCTTCTTTTTCCAGGTCTTTTTAATTTTTTGTGCTATGTACAGTTTTATTGGCTGGGATATTTACATCTAAAACAGTAGTTTCTAGAACAATGGTTTCTAGAACAAAAATTTGTTTTTCTTCAGTACTTTTTTCATTAGTAAGACTGTCTTCCTCATAATCCAGGTCTATATTACTGTCTTCAAATTCATCTTTAGATTATAGGAAGCTTTTGACTTGTTTGTAACTCCCAAAAACATGGTATTACCTCATGTTATATGCCAAAAAAAATGATGTTTGACCTCAATTGTATATTGTTTTTTTGTGTGAGGAAGTTTACAAGTTCTTGCTGAAAAAGCTAGGCCATTCGCTAGGAAATTCTGATTTATGGGAAATATTGCTAAATCATATTCCTCAAATGTTCTCAAAAAATCAAGCACAACATTTCTATAAGCTCTTAATCTGGGATGTTTTGCTGCATATTGTCATTTTATTTGTTTTATGAGCAACTCTGAATCACCATGTATCAAAATCCTTTTTGCTCCTAATCTTTTAAACCTCTGTAATCCTAGGACTAGGGCTTTATATTCTACAATGTTATTTGTGCACTGAAAATTTAACTTGTATGAATGACCTTGTGCACTATTGTTTCCTGCATTGTAGACCCAAATACCTTCTTCTGAACTAGCTTTTCCACATGAGCCATCAAAGCTCATTTTCCAAAGAGGTTCATTTGTTGAATCTCGTTGTTTTGTGTGTATTTGACTGTCATTATTTTCTTTAGAATCATTTTCCATATGGGAAACTTATGAAATAATGGCTCCATCATTATACAAAATGAAAGAATGAAGGTCAATATGAACAGAGTAAAAAGGGCAATGGTGATGTTTTTCTTAGCTTCTTACCATGTACTTCATTAATGTTTCCCTATATAGTCTTCTCGATTGACCAAACACCGTTATTGTAGCATATGTCATGTCCATTTGTAGGGTCCCTTGTAATTTTTACCCCCATGATCGAGATAAAAGAATTCCATATTTAGGGGGAATTTCATCTACAACTATGTCCATTCTAAACATGTTGTACGTATCTGAGCTAGAGTGACACAAACATCTTTAATATAACCTACACACCTAACTTTACTAGAGTCAAAAGAGTATAAATCTTTATAAGGTCTAGTGATTTCAAGGCCAAGCTTCTCCATGACAACGTTTGGCATAAGGTTGTGTGAAGCACTTTAATCCAACATGGCATTATGAAGAATCTAGTCATGAACGTTTAAACTGACATAAAAAGGAGGGACACCTCCTTCCTGGGGTTTTCCATCAAATTTTAGCCTGAAGAGAAGTCCAGGTTGATCATCACTTAAATTGAAAATATCTATAACCTCCCCTATATTTAACACTTTTAGGACCTACAATCTATAGACATTTTTGTTGATTAATTCTGTGAGAGGGATGCATATCTTCAATTTTGAAAGTTAACTCTCGATACTCAAAGGTGTTTGAGTTTTCAACAGTTTTGAAAAATCAATTCTTTCAACCAATATCTTTTGGGTAATTTTAGTTTGTTTGCTTGTACTAGGAATGTTTGTCTCAACATTTTTGGTAGGGATATCTATTGTTTTTTTGGTATTATTTTCTGGGTTTTAATTTTTTAAATTATTTACACTTTTCTCTATGTTTTCTGTTTTTTTCTTGACTTCGGGATCAGATACTTTCTTGGCATAATTTTCCGATTTATTTTTATTAGAATTATCTAAATTTTTCTTGCTTCTTAAATTGTATTGTCTGCGAACCTCCAAGATGGCATTCTGAAAACCCATCTTGTAATCATCAGATTATTTGGATTCGAGCTCTGTTTGGGTTAGTGAAAACAATTCTTGTTCTTCTTCGGTGAGAAAAATAGAATCAGCTTCCTTAATTCCCATAAAATTAATCTTATTTTCCTCAACTTCCTCCAATATTCCTTCATCTTCATCAGCATAGTCTTCCTGAAATGGAGGCCTAATTTTCTGATCATGACCTCTTTTCTCTCTTTGTCTAACCTTTGGAAGATTTCTTCTTATGTTCTGATTTCTGTTTTGGGGAGCTGGTTGATTTTCCCTAGGTATAGCTCTTTCATTCAGACTAATTCTCTCCATCATTCTTTCCATAGTCCTTACCAAATTGTCAATTTTTGCATCAAATGTAGAGGCTACAGGTTCTTCCCTTATTGTAACTCTCCTCTCAGTTCTCATCCTACCCTGTTTTGCTAATAAATTAGCTTCTACACTCACAACATCATTTTTCATCTCTTCTAAATTTGATGAGTCTCTTTCCCTAAGCTGACAGGCCATGTTTGGGTCAAATCCATCCGATAATTTAACCAGGACTAACCCTTGAGGTGTTTTTACATGGGTAGGGAGTGAATTGTATAAGTTGTTGAATGTAGTGTAGTAGCCTTGTACACTCTCTCCTAGAGTCCTCTTAATAGTTTCATATTCTGACAAAATTTGTAGTCGATTTTTCTTGATTTCTCATGTATTAATAATTTTTTGGTGAAAATAAGGGAGATCATGAATGCTATTTGTAGTTAAACCCTTAAACCATTTTCTGAATTAACCTCCTAGACTCTGAGCAAACATTCTCAATTTGACACTGTAATCATCAATTTCTTGTAAGTCAAAACAATCATTCATTTTATCAATATTCTTTTGGGCAGTCACAGGACCAGTCCCATCAAATTGTGGAATCTATATTGATAATCATGGGGCATAGGGGGTAAAGGTGATGGAAACACGAATGGGGCATATCTGGCTACCATAATTGGTGGAGGTGGTGGATGGAGATGAAAAATTGATGAAGTAGGCTTAGTAGAGGTAGTGGTAGAATAATTTTATGTAGGAATTTGAGTATGGGGATGAGCAATAGTAGTTTTAGGGATTATTGAGGCTGTAGGACTAAATGAACTAAGATGGATTGTTTGGGAAGAAATTGAAGAAGCTGCTATGGTTAGGGATATTAACTCTACAGATTGCTGGAGGTAGGAATCATCAACAGTGGAGGTAAACTCAGTCACTGGATCTTGGAGAGCATCCGAATCCAAGAGAAGTTGCATATCATCTTGAAGTTGGGAGTATGCTTCTCTCACGAGACATTGATGTAATATGGATGGATGAAAAACTTTATGGCTAGTCCAATTCTTGGATTTAGTTATGAAAATACCTTGTTCAAAATGAAAATCAAATTGTATGTCTTGCAATGTGTCAAAGTTTTCAGGTAGGGAGCTAGATCTGTGAATAACTCTGCTACTAGTTTGAATTTATGTTATAGGATTTTTCCTCAAGATCTTCTCAGGATTGTCTACAATAGGAGGAGGATTGGGATCTGGATGGGATCTAGTGGATATCCTTTTGGGAGCTAGAATTTAGTTCAAAATCACTGACAAACTGATTATTCCAAAGCTAAAAGAAACCAATCTTAAAACAATAATTCTATCATAAAATTATTTTTAACTGGGATTTTCTAAATTCGGATGAAAACTAATTTTTTTTAGTTATGTCCCTAGTATGGTTGCCACTACATTAGCGCTCTATAATTTATAAGATTGGAAAGAATAAATTATAAATAAGAACATCAAAACCACTTGAGGCTTACAGTATAGCCCTCCTAGACTTAGATAGGGATCTCCCTATAACCTTTATATTGTTTTAAGCTTTCTAATATGAAATTAGTTAAATTAAATGTGAGAGTTGTTTTTGATTGATTGTTTTTAGTTGAATTTAAGGGATCTCTTTAAATAGTTTCCATTGGGCTATGGAGTCAACTTAGGTTGGGTTAATGCATCAATTGTTCAGAGCAAATGCAATGTAAGCTAGCTGTATATTCTTGTGTTTTAAATAGAGTTAAATTATGAAATGGAGAAAGTGGTTTTAGTAATGATTTAAAAGAAATTAAGAATTCTTAAACCATACATCGGAAGAAAATATTAATTTATTGAAAATAGTCAAATTAAGGTACTTTGGACAGTAAATATTAATCAAAATTTCCCATTTTACAATTAGGATTTCAAATGTTACATATGAAGAGATGGAAGAGGAAATATTTAGGCATCACCAAAATAACACACCACATGAATCTTTCAAATTTATCCTTTTATTGATTCTCCAGCTTGAAAATTATAGGTACTTCAAATGAAAAGCACTTACAATCTAGAGTCCAACCCCTACTACTGAATAAAATGCTATATTTAAACTACTTCTTATTGATTGTTGTATCAAAAGAGGCAATATGTTCATTTATTTCAAAATAAATGATTTTTTGTATTTGCATCGCATGCATGGTCACGTTGTAACAATTTTTTGACAGATGTATCAAGTTTCCAAAAACCGTTATTGAGCCTTGTAGTGGTTTGTTGTGCTGGAAATTAGATGTTGGTGTGCTATTTTGATACACTAGATCTGCTAATGTGGATAGTTTGACGAGTTGGTTGTTTTTTCATTATGTTGAGATGTCATCATTTTTGCAAATCACACAACTTCTCCCAATATTCTAGACTCAAAATTTGTATCGTAATTAGTCTTCTGTATATCTCATCAGTCTCTGTGCATTTCATAAATGTTGGCTTCACTTGAAAAATGTTCTTGATTTCATGTTGTATGAAGACATCATTACCGAGAACTTCATAGAAAGCCCTCCCTATCATTTTTTTTTTCATATTTGAATGTTTGGATGAATCCTTGGATATGTCAGTGAGATTCTTTATTTAATCTGGCTTTCCCATAAGTTTATCTTTAATCACAAATAATGAAGGAAAACCTTTATTCTTCAGTGGTTCCATCTTGTTGAAGAACCTTCTTACTCCAATCTGAAGATGATTACATTTTTCTTCAAATTGTGCTAATAAATTCTTCTTGTTAAACACTTTTTTAACTTCAAGTATAGTTGTTGTTCTATATTCTACTCCGAGGGGTTCTAATTCATAACTTATTTTGGAATTCAGAAATAGGATAATGTTAAGCTTATCCCCTAATTCCTCATTTGATTTTTCTATTGCAATACTTACTTGATGAATCAGATCCCTTTTCTCGAAAAGTATCTGGATTGATGGCCATATCTCATTCATTGAGTCATTTATGCTTTTCCAGATGATTTGTTTTACTCTTCCTAGCATTCTCCCAATTTAGGACTCCTGGAGGGACTTCTACAAACTCTCATTTAAATTTTTGATGATCTGTAACTTTGTAGAATGTGTTGAATATTTCCTTTTTAACTGATCTTGTAGATCACTTGCTTGACCTTGAAACTTTTTATTTTCTTCTCTCTATAAGGAAATTTTTTCCATTTCTTTAGCTAGCTGCTCGAGGCCTTCTCCTGGTGTACCTGTAGTTGTAGAAGTTTCTGAATGAATAACAACAAGAGGGACTACTTGTAGTGGAATCATGGCCTTGGCTATTTCTTTTATTGCTTCCTTTACTGTATTCGTCACTTCTTTTTGTCTTTATTTTACCATTTTTTTCCATTTCATTCTTCATTTTCTTGATTTCCTCAGCTTGTTCAATGATAAATTACATCATTTCTTCCTTCTGTGTTTCATTAGCTTCTATCTCCTTTGTCATAGGATCTTCTGTTACTCACATCTTGAGCTGCCTCTTCAAAGCAGCTATATTTGCATTCTTCTTCTTTACAAGTTCTTCTGCCACTTCTAAATTTGATGGATTTTACCTAATTTGCACCACTAAATCTTCCAGGGATTTAATACTTGGCTCTTTGGCCATGGAGAAAATCTTGTCCATCTTTAACTGTGACTATGTGTTGGATAATGTAACTTGCAACTTTGAGAGACTCGGGGATGTACTACTTAAATTGGATGAGATCATTTCTTTTATCTTCTTATGCATTTCCATTTGGTATATTGGATGAATTCTCTTTATATCAAACTCAAAATACATCTTCTTGTAGTATCCTACAGTTTTGGGTTGAGGGATTTTTTCTTCTAAGAATGCCATCTTCATTCTTCCCTTTTCAGAGTCAAAAGCTGACAAAAGCCTACTTTGGGAGCTGCTTGTTTGTTTTCAAAACTGATTATAAGTGTTGGTATTGAGAATATCATTCCTTGTTTTGATTTCTTTAAAAATGTCATATATATCGTTCTCCTTTTGGCCTATAGTGGTAGTAGGTGTTAGAGTCTTCACATTCTACAGTTGGAAAGGAACAGTGGAAGAGGATGTTGAGAAAACTGTTTGGCCACCTCCTCAAGATGAATTTGGTGAAACTTTAATTGTGATAACATTTTACTGATCTTTCTCACTGCCCTGGTCAATATCCGTGTGGAATTTGGATCTTTTCCTGTATTTCATCTTGAAATCCTTGGTGGATGTATCAATATCCATGTCTATTTGGTCATCCCTTATCCTTTTGCTTCATGTTTCCTTCTGGTCCCTTTCCTTTGTCATCCTTTGCTCCTGATTCTTTCCTTTCTTATGGAGTTGGTATTTGTATTCCTGAAGTGGAAATGACTTGCTCTTTTTCCTCTTGGAGTGTGTTTGCTGCCCATTCTTCTTGGTTCATGTACTTTTCTATCTCTAAACTGTGGGTATGAATGTATGGTGTAGATTTATTATCCATCCTCTTCTCAGAAATGATACCCATGGGATCATATGACCAAGTGAAGCTATGAGTGAATGTAATCTATTTCAGTATTTTATCTACCTCCTCCCCTGAAACTCTGATGTTGCAAATGAAGGGACCGATTTGTGATTTGATCCTGGATTGGGACTTCTTTTTTGCAGAGACAAATGGAACCTCATCTGCATTTATTATTTGTCCGATATACTCAAGTGAAAATATTCTCATGGAGAGGTACTTGGGCAATTTGTATGGGACCAATTCAATGCCATAAAATTTGATCTTTGTGTAGTTTTGGTAAAGTTAAAATATTTTTGTTCCGATCTTCTTTGTCAACTGCATCACCTTGTTGATTCCCTTACTGAACCTTGGCTCTGTTGCACTACTGAGTGCATTGATTGGTGGATGTATAAATAAATCTACAAATATATTGTAGGAGTAATTTTTCTACTCCTTCATCAATGATGTAGTTCATAAAATCACTGATTTGGGTTGATAATAATCATTTAGCTTCATCATATCATACCGAAACTGGCTATATTGAAATATAAAAACATGTACACCAATACAGAGGTGTATTTGAAAACTTCTTCTATCTAAAACTTTAGGAACTGTTCATGAATAACATCTGCAAGAAACTGGGGATAGTTGAACATGACAGTGGGCTTGAAATCTGAGGAAAAAATAGATATGAAACTAATCATGGCTCCATCTACCCATTGATAAATGTGATATCCTAATAAATAAGATAAAATAGTGACAATTTGCTGGGTCCTATCACGAAAGATGGATGAAGGATAAGGTGGATTCTTGGTAAGAATTAGGGAATTTGTGTCCATGAAAAAATCCAAGGTTTTAGCCTTGTTGGTAAAATCTATCTTATGGTATAAATCTCTGAGGGCCTCATATAAAAAAGGAATGGTATTCTCAACAATGGAGGCTTGTATCGTCTTTTGTATAGATTGGGCATCAATAGAGAACAATATTTATCCTGTGGGATTAACTATGGCTCTCTGATTAATGTAATAGTAGGACATACATTTTTTGATGAACTCTAGGAATCTATGGGTTTTAGGAAAAATGTAAAAAAGGTAATTTGGTCTTCCAAAGGCCTATGTCATCGACTTCTTGATAGAATTTTTCCTTGAGCCAACAGTAGACATCAAACAAATCTAAGTCTAATTCTGTCTGATGGACTTTATAATCTCTATCTGCCAGGGCTATATGATCTAAGTGTACATGAGGTTAGACCATAGGGTTGAAAGCTTCCTGGTCTTTCTTAGTAGGCATATTGTATCTCCTGTAATTTATTTCTCTGTGCAATTAAGAATGGGATGAAAGAATAAGGGAACCGAGAAAATGGATTTTTTACAAATCAGCACTAGGAAAGGGATATAACTGAAATGGAAACATGAATAAAGATGAAGAATTGAGAAATAAATATGATCGGAGTTGCAGAGAGCTAGTAAATTTTACTTGGAAGAACAACATACTCTCTTCAACAATGGTTCTATGTGACTTCTTTGCAAATTAAGTACCTATAATTTTAGAATAACATTAGAAAAGTAAACTCTGCTTTAGGCATGAATTTGAATTTTAACTATTATTTGTGGACCATTGAGTTGGTGCGGGTCTATTGGATAACAAACTGACCATTTATGGTGCAACGAACTATTGGCAGGAATATATATGATAGGGCGAAGTGGACAGACAATCGTGGACATGGTACAATGACATTCACAATGGTCAAAAAGGTGCAGCACGTTGTTTTAGAGTAGAAAAAAACTTTCAGAGGGGCTAATGAAGGTTAGAGATATCGGAGTAGGGGGTGCGAAGTACTCTAGGAATGACATGTAGGGTGTTCGGCAGTATTCAATACTGGCCATTTCAACCCCCCCGGACCATTGGTAAATTTTGAAGGCTAAGGGGGGGAAAAAAGGCATTGAGGATTGTCAGATATGGTGTGATGTGTGAGAATGATGAATAAGGTGAAATACAGTTAGCATGGATGGGATGGGTGAAGTGATGGCCGGGTTAGGGAAATAATGGTTGTCGAGGGTAAAGTAGAAATTTAGGAAAAATGAAGAATATGAGTGTTTAGGGGTGTTAGTAATAAAATGAATAATGACATCTTCAGGACTTAGAGTAAAATTCAGACATAATGTATGCCCAAATAAATTTGAAATAATAGTCCAGTCCATAAACTTTAGAACATAATCCCTTTTTCCATTATTTTTAGTGTAAACACCCACTGATTTGATCTTAGTTTGCGACCATAGGAAAAAATGGAATTTTGGTGATGTACCTTGTACAATAAACTTCACATTTTCCTTCCAATATTCCTCCTCAACATATTTACCTACCCAATGTTGGGAAAAATACTGAGAGGGGGGGGGGGGTGAATCAGTATTTAGGGCTGAATAATTTTTCTTTTCTTTCTCTTAGAACCATATGTTACAGGACTGCATGCAACATGTATGTCCAGATATCTTATTATGTCTTTACTTAGAGCATTGCATCAGATAAGCATTAAGCATGAACAGAAATAATATAACTGTTAGTATGAATCTTTTGTCGAAGTGTACGAAAAAAGACCACTTTAGCTACACATAACTTATAGCCCTAACATCAAATATGGCTGCCAATATCTTCAGATCTGCAGTTAGTTGATCAAGACAAGTGCTGCAAAAAACCAGATCTATGCATAGAGAGACATTAAGCAGTGAAAATAAGGTTTTGCTCCATACATCCAATAGACAAGACAAGAACAATATTTTTGAAAGAATTTTTGTATTAAGGGCACCTGGGAGGAAAACAAGAAGGTGTTTCCAATTCTCCTCAATGGGATGGGTTCTTGGAAGTCCTCGGCACTTCAGATCTAGCATTTCTCTCTCCTGTTGGTGTAGAAAACCCAGACAAAGATAGAACTCAAAGGGAGCTCACACAGCAAATAATGGAAAATATGACAATGATAATGGCTCAAAGTCAGACCAAGAGTTTAGATTCAGAGTGATCTAATAGGCAACAAAAGGTGAAGAATGGTAGGAAAAACCCTCCTATTTATAACAAAATATTGGGTCATTCTAGATCTTGGTGCATGATTAAAATAATGTTAACCAAATCTAGATCCACATTTTATGGAATATTTTATTATAATTTTTGGAGGAAAAAGTATTTGACTTGGGTCAAATCCCTTTGTTTGTGAATAATAAATAAATAAATGATTTATTTATCATTTTAAGGAAGTGGTTGAAAGATAATAAAATAAATAATGATTTATTTAATTATTTATGGGTGATTTAGTCATATTTAACAAGGAATATTATTTAAATAAGATTTAAATAGTTATTCCTAGAAAATAATAAGATAAATAAGGATTTATCTAATTAATTTCTTTGTTTTGGGTTAAACATGACCAGGAATAATAATTAAATTATTGTTTCATTAATTATTCAATGAGGGAAATCAAACAAATATAGATTTGTTTAATATTTCCCTTTGGGGTTTCCTGTTTAGACCATAAACAACCTAATAAATGTGTTTTATTAAGTTATTTTACATAGTGAAAGCAATTTTACTTAGGGTAAAATTGGTCTTACATGGTGTACTTTGGTCCATCTAATGGTGACGGTTGATATTAAAAAAAATGGATTATGTGAATTTCCCCACCCCCCCGTACGGCGTTGAGAAAATCGTATGACCGAAGTACGTTGTAAGAACTCAATCACCAGACATCAAAAGGGAAGTCAGAGAGAGAAATGTAAGGTAGACTAATGTGCTGAAGAACTAGACCCTGAGGAGACGAGACTTACAGGTGCAACAAGTCTCCTTTTATGAGAGGGTACCTGTGTAAAGGCGGCGGGGGAGGCATACCTATGCCCGCCGAGACGAAGTACAAAAGAATAGTGTGTCCAATAAACAAGGGACCGAACCATAAAGTACAGCCGGCATAATCATGAGCCAGATAAAAATACAATGAGGGATCCCACATACATGTTGTGCCTAGGATAATAGCCAGGACTTATACAATAATATCTGAGTACATGAGATAAAAATACAACCCAAATGCCCCCTATAAGCGGGTAAGGGCTCACAAAATCTGACTGATACATGCAAATCAAAGAGGCGCTGCAAGCGGCTAAGGCCGACATCATAAAATATATGGAGATGCATCGAAGGCTGCAATGAAGAGGTCATCCGGGCGTGTGGGGGGCTACCTGCAGGGCCACCCCCTCATGAGGGTTGAGACATCTCACACACACTCGGGAATCACCAAAAGCTGCTGCTGCATCACTTAACCATCAAGCATATGAATCTCGATCATGCTGAAAGGAGATGGAGTGGAGAAACAATCAAGTCAAAGGGTAAGGAGAGGTCCCTTTGCCTGATCCGAGGCACCGAACAAGAGTGGAAGCTGGAACCAAGGTAAACCACCCTCTAGACCTGTGTTCTGGAATGAAGGAGCTGATGTCGACAGAAGGAGGTCCGCCATAGGTGAGGCGGTCAGAGATCCTCAACTAAGGCATGAGAGAAAATAGTAGAGCGATGGACAGACTAATACCAATGATGATGATGGAATGGAGGGGACTGAGTAGCGAATGGATGACTTCCCTTGTTAGAGCATAAAGGGCAGGAATGACGTGGCAGCAACTGACACACTATCATGAGGGATAGGGGACAGTGGGACTGAAGGCCATAATGTGTGATGCAAGAGAGGGACCAAGAAATGAAGGATGGAGGACTAGAGCGGGGTACAAAGGGACTCGGGGTAGACTCCATGAATGCGATGATGACTCAAATTGGATGCTCTAAACAAGGGCGACTTGATGGTGCTGCCACACAGTAAAGGTCCAATGGGGGACCATAAAAACATGAGTACAAGATGGTAACTCACGACGAACATCAAAAAGAGCATGGATAAGTATGGAGGCCAAATGGTGCCCCTAGTATGAGTGTTGCAAGTGAAGAAATTCAAGTTTGAGGAGGGTTATGGTTGAGGGGCATAGGTGCCCCCAAGCATGGTGTGGTCATGCCAAAATGTATTTAGAAAAAGGGGAATCTAAAAACATTTTAATGATGTGGTGCACCATTTGTTTTCGTTATGGTTGTGCAGTTTGAGAAAGGGAATGGAGGATTACCAATCTCTTTTGGTATTGCATATAGGAATCAAATGGACTTTAAGTTTCCAGGTTGGCATACCTGGTGTCGCTATCCCAAAGAGAGGATTTGGAGATAATGAACTGATGTTCTCGTAGAAAAGCTATAGGTTGGTCGACAACAATTTCTAAGAGACAGAGTTGCTGATGTAAGATGAAGGAACGATAAGGGGTATCATCCCTAGAGTGATCTGAAGTGATATGGGACTCTATAGGTTCTTCTAAATGTGGAAGAATAATGGTACTAAAGTTGGCACAACCAGATACACTAGGAGAGTTGTGGAGAATTGCTTCTCTTGGTTTCTCAAATGTGGGTGCCCCCTTACCCAAACATTGGGTTTCAATGTAATGGCCATAAGGTGTATGTGGTGTGAACGCATGGGTTCGATGTAAGGGGGAATAGATAAATTCAGGGGTGGGGATTTTTTCCATAATGTCGTCACCGTCATAGAAGATGGGGTGACTGGTGGAAGAAAAACCACCTGACGCAGCGAAGCTACCTGACTCATCATCATGAGAAGAGAGGTTCACATGCGCATTGTCACAAGGGGTGACAGAAGAGTAAGTAGATAAAGGATCTACCGATGTTGAGCCCAAGGTGATCGCTGAAGGAAGGTCAAGCGAAACAGCAAGGGAGGATTAAGAGGGAATGTTCCCCGAGGGTCTCATGGATGATGATAGGTAGAAAATGCTGGACAAAGGCTCCATCATCTCGACATCAGGAGGGGGAATATCAATGGGAGCAGTCATGTCTGGTAGTTTTGCCAAAGAAAAATGCACAAATAGGGGAGAGGTGGACTCATTGTGCTTGGCCTCGAATTGACAGACCACGGCTAGAGAGGTGCAGAAGTCCTCGAGGCGGGGACAAAGGTGGGTGTAATGGGCATGGAGATCACATAAAGCACAGGGGTGGTTGGTGTGAATAGTCTTGGGGTTCTTGGCCGCGGTCGCGGAAGGAACAGATGCTTCTGGGACCATGGACTCAGGGAACACGACATTAACCATGGGCTTGAGATGAAGCAATTCAAGACAGGTGTGGGTGGTGTGATCAAAAACATTACACAAAGCACACTGGATGGTATGCTTTGGAGGCCGAGGAGGGGCAGGGTTTGTCAGGGCAGCCTTGTCCTTTGATGCCCCCTTGAGAGCTTTTTCCTTCTTACCCGAAGCGGTCGCAACAGGAGGTGGTTCCTGTTGAGGTGACTGAGGCACTATTGCAGTGGGAGAAGTCATGCGGACCGGTTGAACCGGGGTCAAAGCAATATAAAGTTTGGGTTGACTAGGCAAGGTTGCGGCTGGAGGATCAAGGTACCAGACGAGAATCCCAAGGGTCAGGTTCGGAAGAGAGAGGGTGGCCATGACAGGTACCATGTACACTCCTGGTGGGGGAGCTAGGAATGATATATGACCAGAGGGGTAGTGGCCAGGTGGGATGGCTCCGAAATGGCTAAGGCTTGGAGGAACTGTTCCAGGAGGGTAAATAGGTTCATGAATACCAGCTGTAGGTGAAGAGCTAGGAGCAATTTGCGGAGAGCACGGTTGCTGACTAGCCGAAGCAGGTTGCTTGAGAGCAGCCCGAGACGATTGCATCATGCAAACATTCGATGAGATGGGGTCAGAGATAGGAGGAGGAGGAAGAGCAGGGAAGGTTCCAAGTAAAGAGGAGTCTTTGTAGACGTCGGGAGAGACACTGGTCAAAGAATCGACAGTTTGTTGATTGGCTACAGAAGAGATGGTCGACTCAGGGGAGGCCTGAGATTTTGGCTCATGATACGTCAACTGGTCAATGGTGACTATCTTTCCATTATGAGGGAAAAAAATCTTGCGGTGGACCGCGGATGGGACAGTAGACATAGCATAAGTGTAGCTACACCCCAAAAGAATGTTATAATCAAGAGGGGCGTCGATGACTTCAACGTCAACACAAATAGTCTTGTCTGCAAGAGTGATAGGACAATTACGGAATAAGCCAGTGGGCTGGGAGGCATGGCCATCCCACGCACGAAGGGTGATTGTGGAAGGGGCCAATTCAGGAGATCCGATTTGTTTCCAAACCAAAGTGGACATCACAAAGGTGGATGGCCCCTCATCAATGATGCACCGAGAAACATTAGCATTCCGGATTTTGACTGGGATTTGGAAGGCTACGGAAGCAGGGAGAGGAGGATGTTCTGATTGATGGGTGTCGAAAACAATCAATTGGTCACCAGAAGGATCTACAGCACCCATGGCAGATAGTAGAGCCTTCTTTTGAGAAGGGCACGACTGGAGGAGTTCCAGTGTTGAAATGACAGCAGGATATTGTGCCAAATCATCGACGATGATATATGAATGAACAACTCGACCAGAAGTAGCGTTTCGGCGTAATGGTCCCTTAGGAATCTTGGTATCAACCTCAACTTTGGGCTGAGGGATATGCAAGGGATCATTGGATGTCGAAAGAGGCTCTGTAGACCCTGAAGAAGGTGACTCGTTGACAGATGGAGCGGGAGGCTTGCGGTACTGATGGGACCGAGTTTGAAGGTTAAGGTCGACGGTTAGAGGTGGATCATAGTTCATCATGAGGATCTGGTAATTGGAGGAACCGGAAGGGGAAGGTTGAGTGGCCACCTGTCTGTCAGGTGGTTGGGTAGCCATGAATCCCTGCTGTGCATCCACCTACTCTTGAGGGGGCGATGACTGCTGTTGCAGGGGTTGAGAAGGCCAGGGAGGCGGAGGTGCTGATGCTGGAGGAGATGGAGCACTAAACTGCGGATACGAATAATAAGGGGGTTGGGTAACAGTATGGTGACCAGGAGGTTGGGCCAAAAGAGGAGGCATGCTGTATCCTGGATACGTGCTACCAGGAGGGGAACAAGTGTGGGAGGTGCTTCCCCCTCCCCCAGGAAAACCATAACCCATGGGAGGTTGGGCATATGGATGAGAGAGAGCTCCAATGATACCATCGGTGGCATGAGGTGCCCTTGGTGCATTGACACCACCAGGTCTAGGGAGATCAGGTAGAACGGTATAAACATAGCCTGTCTGAGCGTAGATCAAGTCATATTTTAACGCCAGTTGGAGGGCGGCTTCTTCGGTTTGGGGAAAATGCAATGCGACATCTTTCCCGATAGGAGGCAAGAGAGATCTAAGGAACCAGTCCATGTAGACACAGTCTTCGAAGGTAGGGGATTGACATAGGCTCTTTCTTCTCCACCATTCCTGGAAATGATCAGATAGGCGGGTCGTAGATGATTGACGGAAAGAAGTCAAAATTTTGATACCTGTGTCATAACAAAGGGGAAGCTGGAAGTAAGATAAAAAAGCTCAGGCAAGAGTCGCAAAGGTGGTATGAGAGGAAGGGGCCTGATCAACATACCACTTAGAAGCCGTGCCTGTAAGCGTTCGTTGGAACAACCGAAGACGGACAGAGTCATCAGTAATGGAGGTAGATGAACACCACATGTGGAAAGATCAAACATGATTTGAAGGATCTTCTCTAGCAAGGCCTTCAAACTTTGGGATGTCAGAAGGGAGATTTTTCGGCATAGCAGGCCAACTAGCGTCATGGTGTATAGGGTCATTTATCAACCACTCCAAATCCGGGAGGCTGAGGCCTGCCATGAAGGGGGGCAAGGGCACAGCTGAGGTAGTTCCTATGGCGGTTCTGCTACTAGCAGTCCCGGAATTAGGGTCGGGATTACTGCTAGCGTTAGGCCCTGGACCAGACATAGTGAAGGTGACAGGGGGAGAACCGGAAGTAAAAGGAGAACCCAATGAATTAGAAGAGGAGTCGGAGTGCGGACTCGGAGGTGGACTAACTCGACGACGGCAGGAAGGAGTAGGTCAACCGACCGGAAACTGAGGGTGAAGGCCAAGAAGTCTTCGAGATTTACGCCTTGGGGGTGCAATGATGAAAACAAAAACACGGCGCAAGGGGAAAAATAACGACCAACAAGAGCAGGGAGGTGCAGAATCAAGAGATTACAATGTCGAAACAAGGGCAGAAAAGGTGCAATGTCAATTTATTTTACAATGTTTTAAAGTCTTTGCCTCGAGGTGTTAACCAGGCTCTTCTTCACTTAGGGTGAGTGTGTGACGTGCGTTAATTTTAATTTTTAAACCCAGACATTTTGAGAGTAAAAGAAAAAGTGTGCTGCGTAACTGAAAATAAATCTACAAAGAACAGTATATAATGCTGAAATAACAGAAAATTAACACCTAACAATGCATCGATCTAACCCAAGAAGGTGGGTCTCTCAAAACTAGTCTAAAAGAGGGAAACAATATAGTCAAAACACACTAAAAGGAGGCCAATATATCTAAGGTCGGGAGGGACAGGGATCTAAAGGAGAAAACTGCTGAAAATAGGTGCAGAACACAGCCAAGAGGCAGAGGCAAGGTGGTGGTAAAAAAGGAGGAAATCAACAAAAAAGCAGAAGGGACAAGGAGGAGGCCCTAAAGGTAGATCCAGAAAAACCTCAAGAGGTGATTTTAAAGGGAGAAGAGCTGATTAAAAGGGATCTGAAAAGGAGGTATCAGATCTAAAAAAGGGAAGGCTGAAACTCTGAAAAAGTAGACACCTGAAACAACTAATACTCTTCCACCAAAATTGGAGGGCACTGAAGCCCTAGGGGGATATGTTCCCACATAGATGAGCAAAAAATATCAGAAACAGGTCTAAACGGGTTGAGACAGAGGCTGGAAAACCCTGACAGAAGCTTCAGAAAAACTGAGAAAAATTGCAGAAAAATAGCAGAAAAACTGGCAGGTCGGAGGTTCTAACCTGTTTTCTGTGCAGGTCGCAGATAATGGGCTGAAAAGTGTGACCTGAAGCTCAGGTCACAGTTTCTAGTCTAAAAAGTGCGACCTGAAGCTCTGGGTGTCCCGGCGGCAGATTTCCGAAAAAGTTACCGTCTCAGCTGCGGCTGATGTCTGTCACCTACGCAATAGGGCCAGAAACACGCGGAAGTTAGAAATTTTAATGTTTTAGGGTTTTATAGGTGAAAACTAACATAAAAATAGGAAAAACAAAAAACTGAAAAGAAACCCTAGGGTCTGAAGTAGCTGGATATGCAGGAATATGAAAAACGACAGCGGTCGTAATCGAAAACCCGTGTGGAGTCGCCAGTTGTTAGTATGAATCTTTTGTCGAAGTGTACGAAAAAAGACCACTTTAGCTACGCATAACTTATAGCCCTAACATCAAATATGGCTGCCAATATCTTCAGATCTGCAGTTAGTTGATCAAGACAAGTGCTGCAAAAAACCAGATCTATGCATATAGAGACATTAAGTAGTAAAAATAAGGTTTTGCTCCATACATCCAATAGACAAGACAAGAACAATTTTTGAAAGAATTTTTTGTATTAAGGGCACCTGGGAGGAAAACAAGAAGGTGGTTCCAATTCTCCTCAATGGGATGGGTTCTTGGAAGTCCTCAGCACTTCAGATCTAGCATTTCTCTCTCCTGTTGGTGTAGAAAACCCAGACAAAGATAGAACTCAAAGGGAGCTCACACAGCAAATAATGGAAAATATGACAACGATAATGGCTCAAAGTCGGACCAAGAGTATAGATCTAGAGTGATCTAATAGGCAAGAAAAGGTGAAGAATGGTAGGAGAAACCCTCCTATTTATAACAAAATATTGGGTCATTCTAGATCTTGGTGCATGATTAAAATAACATTAACCAAATCTAGATCCACCTTTTATGGAATATTTTGTTATATTTTTGTTATATTTGTTTTTCAAAAATTCTATTGCGATTGAACCAATCGTAATCACAAATCGAAAAGGTCTTAAACTTTCATATATGTTTCTATGCGACGCGATTGATCGCAGTCGCATTTCAGAAAAGCATCATAGAATACTCTTGTTTTATAAAATCTCCGATGCGATGGGCCTCGCCACCATCGCAAATCGTAAATCGCAAATGCAATTTTTATATTTAATCAATGGCACAACCCTGATGCGATGTGATCAATCGCAATCGCAATCGCATTTTAGAGAAACAAGCGATATTCGCTCATGATATTATAATCCCCAATGCGATGGGACCCATTGTAATTGCAATCGCAAATTGGCTAACATCGTTTGTAACTCATTTATTCTCATTTCAAAAAACTCCGATCTCCGATTGTACGTCTGTTATTAAATAGAAAATCAAACGAATAAAGACGGTTTATTTTTCGTTGAATACGTGAGTGTGACTCTTTAGAGGGCATTTAAGTTCATTACATGGAGTTAATAAATGAAAATCAACGAACAAATATTTTATATAGTTGTTCTTCATTATTCTCTTTCTATCGCTTTTGAAATCTTTTCCTCCATTGCAGAATCAAAGAACACCCAACCCTTTCATTCGCTGAGTGAAGGAAACATTACCGGATACCGAAATGTCAAAGAGATCCAGGAAAGAAAAAGTTTTTGTCATTGCAAAAGCCCCTGTTTTCACCATGGAACCTAAAGAGAAACCAACTAAATTTAAGCTGGTCACAGACACATCATGCCAAGGTCTTGGTAAGTTATCCTGGGAAGAGGTATATAACCTCATCGAAACGGAAAAGCCTAAGGTCACTGTGGTGAAGGCAACAATTCCTGACGAGGATGATTCAGAGTCTGATTCAGAAAATTCTCTTCAAGCACTTGCAAATTCGTTCCTGCACCGAATTGCAGCTAGGGAAAACATTTTCCCATACTATGATGTGATTCGGTGGGTGATTGACAATGTAGCCATCCAAAACAAGACGTTTGTTTCAGCTTCTGGCGCAACATTTGGGTCATTTAAAGCAGAGGACATTAAAGCAATGCATTACCTTCCGGACCCGCAGAAAGTCTACAAAAAATCCTTTATCAAAGAATTTGCTGCAAACAATGAAAATCAATCAGAGCCAATTAGAGAATGGAGAAGGGCTCCCGAGAAGCACAAAAACGAGGCATCAAGTATGTACTCAGTGGAATTCCTTTCACCTCCATATTGTTACACCGCAGCAATGATGTGCAGATTATTCAGAAATGACAATTCATCTAGGTTCTCTATACAAATGGTGCCTTTAATACACTCTGTTGTCAATTTCGAAATAATGGACTGGGCTGTCATTCTTTCTGATAAGATAGCCAATAGGATTCTTGAGTATAGGAAGGACAGAAACATAGGAAATACTACTCCTTTTTATTTTTGTGTTTATATTCTAGACGCCCTATGCTTCAATTCTGAATTTCCCATGTTAGGGTGGAAATGGACCTCTAAAGATCCTGCTCCTATTCATATATATCACAACTTCTTGTGGAAGGGGCATTTTAAAAACCATGTTTACAAAGTTTGTCACGGTTTCCTCATCCCAGTTTATCAAACTATTTTTGGCCGATTCCCTCCTAGACTTTCTGAGAAGGCTAAAGTTGATTTATCCTCGATTGGGGATTGGTTCGAAGAAGAAAGATTCACGTATATCAGAGCTTTCAGGAATATTGTAGAACCACACATTCTTCCTTTGTATGTTCCAGATAAATTGTTCACACAGGAAATTTCATATCAGCTAACAGTAGAAGGCATGTCCAGGAATTTGAAGAATAGCAAGAAGCTAATGTGGTCTACTTTTCCTTTTAAATGTGGAGATTACACTCTCAATAATTTTTTTCATGCCGAGAAAGAAGTTGGCAAGATAACCAATCTCAAGCTTTCAACAGTTCAAGGTAGGCAATATGACCCAAGGAAGGTAGCATTTGATTTTACTACTTTAGTTTCAATTGCTCAATTTGAGCACAAACCGGATAAGTTCGATGATTTATTTGTTTCTGTAGATACTTTGTCCCAAGTTATGATTTGGCCAAGTCCAAATTACAGACTGAAGAAATGAATAAATTTATGTTATTTAGAAGCCAGAGATTACTCAAAGATCCTTTGCATCAATTAAGAGTTCTTATGCAAGAGACTGAGTCAAAACAGAAGGAAAAAGAGGATACAGCTGGCAAAGCAGTAACAGAAACATCTGCCAGCAAAGTCATTATACAGACACATAAAGAATTAAAAGGAACTAATCCTGTTATGCAGAAAGAAGACATTAGCAACAAAGTTGATACTAAGAAGAAATAAACAGCTCCTAAACTTGATGTACATACTAATCAGCGGTCTTCAGCCCAGACAGGAAAGGAAAGAAGAGGTACTGATACCAATGTGCATACTGATAAAGGAGGCAAAAATAGTAAGGCTACTGAACAAGCAACAAAAGGAGATATAAGAAATAATCTAGATTCTCAACTTGGAAGAGAGGAAGCTGCTGAAAAAGTAGTGGAATCTGCTGAGCTTATAATTTCTCCTTATTTGCTGAGCGAATATGAGAAATTTGCCCAGAAAATAGGACAACAGAATAATCCCCAAGTTAATTTTCTGGAAGACCAGGATATGGAAGTTATTCCTGAATATCCCACAGGTGAAATTATGTTCAAAATAGAAGAAATCCCTCCTCTGGATGTATTTTACAGTCCTAAGCATAGGGCTATTGTGAGAAAGCAGAGGAAGAGGAGGAGAACTGATCAAGATTCACTTTCAACATCACAGGTGGAGTTTATGAACATTGTTTATAAAGATGCTGAGGTGAATCCATTTGAGGATCTCACCAAATTATCTCAATACGCAGGTGCCTATAATGTTGCAACTATAGACAAAGATTCTGAAGTCTCCCATTTGATGAAACCAAAAGACTTACACATAGCTATGTTGGAAGAATAGACAGCAAAGCATCAACGAAAGATTGTTCATTTGGAAAAACAATTGCAATATCAAGAGCTCAGATCTAAACAGCTAGAAGAGCAGCTTAGTATTGAAAAGAAGAAGATTGATGAACAAGCCTTGAATACACAGCAACAGTTGAGTCAAGAGGTAGAAAAGCTACAAAATATTCTGCAAAGTGAGAAAAATTCAAAGATTGAACAAGAAAAAATATTCCGATCAGCATTGGACAAGTTCAAGGATTATCCTAAATTAGTGCAATTGAAAAATGAAGCTCTTGAAACAAACAAACTGTTATCTCAACAGTTGAATGAGTTTTGTCTGAAATTGACACAAGCTGAACCTTTGTGCGAAATAAAATCATCTTTGATAGATGAATCAGTCACTCTCAGGCAAGAAATTGATGATGCTGATGATAAAATTTCTGAGTTCCTTTCATGGCAGGATACATAACAAGGAAGAAAAGCTAGTCTTCCCAGAATTGAGGAGAGACACAAGGAAATTTTATTTGCGGAATGGGAACAGTAGTTGATGAAATCAGAAAGAGCCATATCAAGAGCTAAAAGTATGATGAATAATATTACACAATTGGTTAATGATAGCTTGTATGCCACTAATTTTATCTCAGATTGTACCCCAGGAAAATTAACAAAAGTGAAAGAAGTTGATTCTAGGTGGAAGGAAGAGTTAATCAATAAGAATCAATAGATTAAAAAACTTCAAGGAATTTCATGCGATATTATGTGGACCTATCTAATCAAGCTACACAGCCAACAGATGGCCATAAAATTCCTTTCGACTGTTATTCGGTGTATCATTCCTGAATTATCTGATGCTACATATACTGGGCAACTACATTCAAAGCCGAGTCATCCAGCGGAAGTGAAAGATATGCTCAAAACCTGCCATCTGGGCACATTAAACGCAACAGATAATCAATGAATCGGTTCACTTAAAGATCAAAATTATGTTTCTAGATTTCTGATTAGATAGATTGTAGGAATAATTTTAGTTATCTTGTTTTATTAAGTACCTATTTAAACCCCTTTCATGCATTTAGAAAGGGGTCCTGAATTTGTAATATTTTGACTTGGAGATTACATTTCTATACTCCACTGACTCTTATATTTTTATAAAGGATCACATCTGCTGGTTCTATGCAAAATTTCCTTTAAGAATTGAATTTCTATATCTTGGAGTCTGTTTTACATTGAAGTTGATGGATTTGGATATCAAATTGCATCAGAAAGTATCAAGATGGATATGGTATTTCTATGTATTCACTGTTAATTTTCTTATGTTATGAGATATTCTCTTTAAAATTTTCTATCATTTATATGTACTTTTTTTACAATATTTCTTTATACATATCATTTCTGAGTGTGTAGAAATATTTATCTTTTACAGTATATGCAAATGATATATAAAATGATGAATGCAATGTGTTATTATAACTCTGTTTAATTTCTTAAACAGAGTTATCTTTGTTTGTTACTGCATATTTCAATTAAACTATAATACATTTTCATGGTTATTGATTTAATTGAAACAATTTTAAAGTTGTATTCATATTTGATGCCTGGGTTAGTTTTAGAATTATTTATCAGTTATAGATTATATTAGATAGTTTATTTAAGTCATTTAGTCCCATTTTCCATTCACTCAATCATTCCATCACCAACCCATTTAAGTTATTAGGAAACTGTTCCTATCAATCCAGTCAGAGCCACCACACCAAACGAAAAAGGAGTTGTCCTAAGGTCCCGGCAAGGTGGTTATCCCCCAATGTGTGAAGCAGCAATTTTCGAGGCTTCAACATTTTCGGCGCTCGAAGGAGGGCCTAAGCTATGAATGGAAGATAAATCCAAATCTACAGGCCATTCTAAGAGCAACTCACCCTCATCATCTTCAATTTCTTCCACATCTCAAATCACCAGAGAAGAAATTGATAAGAGTATTCAAACACCCACTACCAAAGTCTCAATTCAATCAGATAATCAACCTCCCAAGTCTCCCGAAGTTGAAGCTTTAGTTCATAAATTTCAAGGATTCTCATTACCATTAGAAGAGTCTGAAACATCTTAAGGTAGTGTTACCTCACAATTTGTTTCTTCCAGACCTCTCACTAGGTCACAGAGTGAAAAACTTGATATTCATACAATTGAATTTCCTTTACCTAGTAGAGTTAAAACAAGAAGAACCCCACCAGAAATAGAGAGTGATATTAGTTCTTGATCGTAAATTCAATCATCTATTTCCCAAGCTCCAAATCAAAATAGTGCATTTGTCTCATCATCATCATCTACTCAAACAACATCTGTTCAAACATTTATTGTCTCTTCTAGTAATTCAACTGTTACTACTCATATACCAGTTGTCACTTCTAGTTCTTCTACCATCATCACAACAATGGCACAGAGACCATGGACTAGACCGGGAGCTGCAAATATGGCTGCACCTTTACATGATTTACCTGATCATCTTGAAAAATGGCTGCCAAATTTTAGTCCAGATATTGGTATACAAGCAGAAGAACACATCAATAACTTTATGCTTGCTATAAATTTGAATCAGGTAGAGCATGAAGATGTCGTAGTCAGGTTATTCCCCTATAATTTGCAAGGGATAACAGGATCCTGGTACTTTTCCTTAGCTTCAGATTCTATTACAAGTTGGGATATGTTCGAAGAGAAATTTTTAACCAAATTTGGAGATGATAGATCAATAGATACCCTAATCAATGATCTCTCCAATTTAAAGACACAACCCAAAGTAACATTCAAATATTTTAATTCTCGATTCAATAAACTCTTGAATAAGATCCCTACAACATCTAAACGTAGTGAACAAGTTAGAAGTGAATGGTATATTAATGCTTTTCCCTCAAACATAGAAATTTTTGTAGATAGAGCTGCAAAACCGACTTTAGCTGAGAATATGAAAGAAGCTATTTCAGTTGAAAAACGAATGATGGCTCTAGATAAGAAAAATTCTATTGAGGAAAGAAAATCAAAGAAAGTCATTTTTATGGATGATTCAAAGAAAAAGACACCAAGAGATCCATATGACATGGAAGGCTTACAGAAAGTTCTTAAAACCATGTCTAATGATATGGTTGAGATTAAAAAGCAAGTAGCAGAGACTTCTACAAAGAGACCATTCAAAATTTTCAAGAGAAATCAAGCCGAATCTAAACCTCCCAATTCAATCTCCATTGCAGAATCAGAAGAGGAAGAAGAAAAAGATGCTATTCCAGTATCATATGAAGAAGATGAAAGAGAAGAAATAGCTGAATTACATGGAATGTGGGATTTCATTCTCCCTAATTCGGATAATGAAATAGAACAAGAAGCTATGCCTGTGAGTACAAGGAGAAAATATACATCGAAACCTGTTCAACCTGTTCCTAAGAAGAAAACTACAAATCTAAGTACAAAGACAAAACTCCTACAAATAAAGTTTCTCCTTTACCCACTCAGAATCAGCCATCATCTTCCAATCCTCCCACATAATCATCTAAGACTCTAGTGGTATCAAATCCGATGGATTATAACATTGTTGAGGACATGAAAAATACTAGAGTGAACATTTCTTTACATGAACTCAGCAAACTTAAACATCAACAAAAGCTGCTATTAAAAGAATTGAATGCTACACCTATTGCTCTTCTACCATGTGGTGTAGTTGCCAAAAAAGCTAAAGGGACTGGTAAGTCACCAGACAAAGTAGATGCCACAGATACTATTCTTATTGGAGAAAGATCAAATTCTCAGACACCTCCTTTTCTGTTGACTTATGAAATCTACAACAAGAATTTGCATAATTGTTTGATAGATTCTGGAGCATCATCTAATATAATCCCTACTTTAGTCTGTGCAAAATTGAATATTGAACCACAAAAGTCTGCAGTTCACATTGTACAATTGGATCACTCTAAAGTTCAAGTTGTAGGAGAAATCAATTCAGTTACCATTAGACTAGCTTCCAATCCTAGGATTGTCCAAAGAATTGATATTTTAATTGCTGATATTCCTGAATTCTATGAGTTATTCTTAACCAAGGACTGGTCTGCGAAACTTAACAGTTATATCGCAACCGATTATTCACATATGTGGATTCCCTACAAAGGGAAACAAAATCAAATAAAAATCGAGCGAGAAAAACACATGACACACACTGTAACTGAATTTGAACAACCAAACAAACCTGTAGCTTTCAACAACATTATCCTTGGAGGTTATTCTGCTGAGTCATTCCTTGGGAATTTTGCTGCACCACAATCACCCTTTTCTGTAAATACTTTTGTTTCTCAAATTGAAAATTTTTCGCAATCTGATTCTTCTAGAATTATTAATATTTCTGATACATTTGTATATAAACCTGTAGATAAAAATTTATTTTGGTCATTATATTTTGATGGATCAAAATATAATTATGGAGCAGGATCAAGATGAATTTTAATAGATCTAGATGGAGAGAAAACCATGCTATCATGTAGAATATGATTTGAGTGCACTAATAATACTGTAGAATATGAAGCCTTGATTCAAGGGCTTTATAAAGCTATAGGGTTAAATGTAAAATACTTGAAATTATATGGATATTCCGAAATTTTCATAAGACAAGTAAGGCATACCATCCATTTTCTTTCAGGACATCTCAAACATTATCAAACCCTAGTACAAGACCTTGCCACTCAATTTCTAGCATTTAATATCTCTTCTATTCCTAGAAATCAAAACACATCAGCTAACTTGTTAGCTAATGTTGCATCCAAACTCCTCCCTGCTGAAGATTGCAGTCCTGATAGATTTTCAGTAGAATTGATTTTTCGCCCATCTGTTCCCGATAATATCACAAACTGGAGATTATTATACCACGATGAGGACATATTGAATTTATTGACTTTGGAGAAATCCTATGATGAACAAATTATTGATGAAGACGATCATGATCTAAAAATTACTTCAAGAAGTAATGAAAATCCTATTCCTAAATCTGTTGTTAAACTTGAGGATCTATATGATATAAAAGACAGATTCAAGAAAGTTACTAATGCTAAACTTCAAAGTTAAACTTTGAAGTTTGAATTAGTAAATCTTGGCTCTGATTCTAAACCTCAAAACATTTATCTAGGACTCAATTTAACTCCAGAAGAAAGATCTTCTTTCATCAAACTTCTAAGTAAGTTTAAAAATGTATTTTTTGGAATTATGATGACTTAAAAACTTATGATACTTCTGTTATTCAACACACAATTCCAATGCTATCTGATGTTAATTCTGTTCAACAGAAGTTAAGAAAGATTCATCCAAATCTTTAAGATAAAATAAAAATAGAACTGAACAAACTTTTGAAATCCAAAATCATTTTTCCTGTAAGGCATTCTAATTGGGTTTCCAACATGGTACCTGTCAGGAAGAAAAATGGTGATATTAGAATCTGTATTGATTTCATAAATTTAAGCAAGGCATGTCAAAAAGACAATTTCCCATTGCCAACCATGGAGAAAATACTCTGAAAGGTAGCTAGTTCTGAACTAATGTCCTTCCTTGATGGATTTTCAGGCTATAATCAAATATTAGTACATCCAGATGATAGGTTGAAAACCACCTTAAGAACCAAATGGGGAACCTATGCTTATCAGAAAATGCCTTTTGGTTTAATAAATGTAGGAGCTACTTTCCAGAGAGCCATGGACATAGCATTTAAGGGTCTGATTAATAGATCAGTTATTATTTATCTTGATTACATAACAATATATTCAAAGAAGATATCCAATCATCTACATGATCTGAAACAAATATTTGAAAGATGTAGAAGGTTTGGTATTTCCTTAAACCCTAAGAAATCCTTCTTTTCTCTCGATGAAGGAAAACTCTTAGGGTTTGTTGTGTCAAAAGATGGTATATATATCGATCCTAACAGAGTTAAAGAATTTTCTGATATTTCTCTACCTCATAACAAAAAATCCATGCAATGATTTTTAGGACAGATTAATTTTGTAAAAATATTCATACCTGATTTTTCTCAAATTGTTTTACCTATGAAGAATATGATTAAGAAAAAATCAGTATTCAAATGGGGGTATAAAGATAAAGAAGCCTTTGATGCAATCAAAAAGTCAATCATTAATGCACCTGCATTGAATACTCCTAATTTTTCTAAAGATTCTATCTTGTATACTTTGGAAACCGAAATATCTTATGTTGTTGTTTTAACACAGCTCAATGATCAACAATTAGAAGCACTGATTTCTTTCTTCAGCTCGAATTTGCAAGGAGATGAGCTGAATTATTCCAATGTAGAAAAACAAGCCTTCGTTGTGTTTAAGTCAATCAAACATTTTATATCTTTTCTCTTAAAAACACATACAAAAATAATTTTCCCATTCTCTGCAGTGAGACAATTATTAAATCAAAAGGAAGTAGGAGAAAAAAAGGCTAATTGGGGGAAAACTTTACTAGAATATGATATTGATATTATGCCAGCCAAGATTGTTAGAGGTCAAGGTTTTTGCAGATTATTAGCAGGAGCTCACAACATACCAGAAAATAAAGATCCAGATAATGATGTTCAAGTAAGTCAGATAAGTGTTACAGATTCTGAATCTGAGTATGTTGATTAGATCTTTTACATGAAAAATGGGTATGCTCCTTCTAACCTCAGCTATAAGAACAAACCTGCTTTAATATTGAAGGCTACTAAATATGAAATCATTGATGATGTGTTATTCAGAAAGAATTATGATTCGATCCTATTAAGATGTCTTGAAAAGACTGAAGCAAAAAAGGTATTTCAGGAATTACATGATAGCCTAGCAGGAGTTCATTTTGGAGGTGATACCACAGCTCACAAAATCATCCATGCTGGATACTATTGGCCTACCCTTTTCAAAGATACACATGATTATGTGAGGAAGTGTACAATTTGTCAAACTGCTAGTGGAAGACAAAGGAAGCCAGCTTTTCCTTTGCAACCAGTAAACATTGAGCAACCATTTGAGCAATGGGGGCTTGACATCATTGGTGATATAGTACCTCACTCTTCCAAACAACACAAATACATTCTCATAGCAACAGATTACTTCACAAAGTGGGTAGAAGCAATTCCTTTAAATCTATCCAATTCTGATGCAATTATTGATTTCATCGATCAATTCATCATTACCAGGTTTGGAGTACCTAACGCTCTTGTCTTTGACAATACATCTTATTTTTATGGAAATAGTATAATGGAATTTGCAATCAAAAGAGGTTTTAAATTGAAATATTCAGCAAATTATTATCCACAAGGTAATGGTTTAGCTGAATCCACTAAAAAAAATTTCATCAAAATCATTAAAAGGACCATTGATCAAAATCAAAAGAATTGGCACAAGTCTTTAATTTTTGCACTATGGTCTGATCGTATTACTCTTAAAGCTTCTATAGGAACTTCACCTTTCAATTTATTTTATTGAAAAGAAGTTGTGATACCATCAAATCTATCTTTCCCATCATTAGCCCTAGTGCAATTTATTGAAGAAAATCCTTCCTCATCTATTCAGTTGAGATTTGATCAAATCCTTAAATTAGAAGAAGATAGAGAGAAAGAAAAATTTATTCATGAAAAACATCAACAGCTTGTAAAATCTTCTTTTGATTCAAGTTCCACCGGCTCAAAAAATTTGTCAATTGATGATCTTGTTCTGAAATGAGATAAAGCACATGAAGAAAAAGGTAAGCATACCAAATTTCAGAAAATGTGGCTTGGACCATTTCAGATTGCTGAAAAGATAGGCTCATACACATTCATACTCCAAGATTTAACAGGAAAGAGAGAATCTCTTCCTATAAACGGGCTTGTCTTAAAGAAATTCTTTTCATAAGGAGGTAACCCCTTCTTACTTGTACATATTCCTTTCTGCAATTTTTGTTTGTTTTGTAAATAAAGGTTGTTAATAGTATCTAATTTACTTTTTACTATTAGAAAATTGTCTTAGGAAGAATGTTATAAATACTTATTTTGTGTAAATAATAATTTTTAGGGAAATGATTACAATTTTGGATAGTTTAAAATAAAATGTTAAAACTTTGAAAATTTGTTCAAAACATTTGCATGATCTTTTGAAACTTTTAGGAAAATGTAAATCATTATAAGTTTATTAAGCAGAGAAAGGTTATCTTCCAAAACTAAAGAACTTTTCAAAGCTTTGGCACCCAAAAAACTCTAAAAAATTGCCATCCATTTATTCTTAAGGATACAACTATTTCATCCCATCCATGTAGGTTGTGATTTTTTAGAATGTAATTCTAAGAAATTATATGGAAAAATTTAAGAGATAAGAGGTTTCATCACGAGCCTTCTTACCATGATCATAAGAAGTAATAAAACTTACATTACCAACACTGCATACCAAAACAAGGTAATGTTTTATAAAAGTAAGACAAGGGGTCTCATCACGAGCCATCTTGTTCAGTTTAATTACAACTAGTGAATGGAATTGTTACTAACTGGCTACCAAACTAGAACAATGGCTCTTAAACTAAAAAAATAAATAAAAGACTAAAAAACATGGCATAATATGTCTTCTGAATTTATTTTTAAAGAGTCATAATCTTAGTTGGATGGGATAATGAATGGTTGATGGTTAAAGGTAACCCTGTCAAGACTATGAACGTTTGCTGGCAGCAGAGGCAATGCCTATGACAATAGAGTATATCACAAAAAGATAAACTTGGAAAGGTCCACTTACTTCATTATTATCAACCAATCAAAGCTTGAGATAACCCAAAAATGTTTTTATCTTTGAGGAATTAGAAAGAAATTGTAAGTGATTTGTATTTCTTTTTCAGAGTTAGATTTTATTTAAATATCTCTAAGATAGTTTTCATTATCTTTAGAAATTTTTACTTACTAGAAATATAGTGTTCATTTTATTTTTCCAGAGATAACTGTTTCTTCCAGTGAATCACCAATTGTTCTACTGTACAAAAATTCTCTCCATTTCTAAATTTTTAGAAATAAATTTCATTTAAGAAATAGGTCCCCTTTTTTTATCTTTCTTTTTAGAAAAAAATAAAAGATTTAGAAGCAATCCGATCATTTTTGAATTAGAAATAGGAGTTCATTATTGGAAAGACATATTGCATATATTTATTAACAAGTGTGTATAAACAAATGCAACATTGAAAGAATTTCCGATCCGATGTAATATAAAGACTTTATCACATCAAAGTATTTAAATAGAAAAATTCCGATGTACAGTAATCGCAATCGCAAATCGGAAATATCATAAGTTGTATATTTGTTTTTCAAAAATTCCGATGCGATTGAACTAATTGCAATCACAAATCGAAAAGGTCTTAAACTTTCATATATGTTTCGATGCGATACGATTGATCGCAATCGCATTTCGGAGAAACAAGCGATGTTTTCTCATGATATTATAATCCCCGATGTGATGGGACCCATTGTAATCGCAATCACAAATTAGCTAATATCGTTTGTAACTCATTTATTCTCATTTCAAAAAATTGCGATCTCCGATTGTACATCTGTTATTAAATAGAAAATAAAACGATTAAATACGGTTTATTATTCGTTGAATATGTGAGTGTGACTCTTTAGAGGGCATTTATGTTCATTACACGGAGTTAATAAATGAAAATCAACGAACAAATCTTTTATATAGTTGTTCTTCATTATTCTCTTTCTATCCCTTCTGAAAGCTTTTCATCCATTGCAGAATCAAAGACCACCCAAGCCTTTCATTCGCAGAGCTAGGGAAATGTTACCAGATACCAAAATGTCAAAGAGATCCAGGAAATAAAAAGCTGTTGTCGTTGCAAAAGCCCCTGTTTTCACCATGGCACCTAAAGAGAAACCAACTAAAATTAAGCTGGTCACAGACACGTCATGCCAAGGCTTTGTTAAATTATCCAGGGAAGAGGCATATAACTTCATTAAAGTGAAAATCCTAAGGTCACGATGGCGAAGGCAACAGTTCCTGACAAGGATGATTCAGAGTCTGATTCAGAAAATTCTCTTCAAGCACTTGTGAATTCGTTCCTACACTGAATTGCAGCTAGGGAAAACATTTTCCCATACCATGATGTGATTTGGTGGGTGATTGAAAATGTAGCAATCCAAAACAGGACGTTTGTTTCAGCCTCTGGAGCAACATTCGGGTCATTTAAAGCAGAGGACATTAAAGCAATGTATCACCTTCCGGACCCGCAGAAAGTCTACAAAAAATTCTTTATCAAATAATTTGATGCAAACAATGAAAATCAATCAGAGCCGATTATAGAATGGAGAGAAGGGCTCCTGAAAAGCACAAAAATGAGGCATCAAGTATGTACTCAGTGGAATCCCTTTCGTCTCCATATTGTTACACTGTAGCAATGATGTGCAGATTATTCAGAAATGACAATTCATCTAGGTTCTCTTTACAAATGGTGCCTTTAATACACTCTGCTATAAATTTTGAAATAATGGACTGGGCTGTTATTCTTTTTGATAAGATAGCCAATAGGATTCTTGAGTATAGGAAGGACAAAAACAAAGGAAATACTACTCCTTTTTATTTTTGTTCTTATATTCTAGACGCCCTATGCTTCAATTCTAAATTTACCATGTTAGGGTGGAAATGAACCTCTAAATATCATGCTCGTATTCATATATATCACAAGTTATTGTGGAAGGGGAATTTTAAAAACCATGTTTACAGAGTTTGTCACAGTTTCCTCATCTTGGTTTATCAAACTATTTTTCGCCGATTCCCTCCTAGACTTTCTGAGAAGGCTAAATTTGATTTATCCTCAATTGGGGATTGGTTTGGAGAAGAAATATTCACGTATATCAGAGCTTTTAGGAGTATTGTAGAACCACACATTCTTCCTTTGTATGTTCCAAATAAACTATTGGCACAAGAAATTTCATATCAGCTAATAGTAGAAGGCATGTCCAGGACTTTGAAGAATAGCAAGAAGCTAATGTGGCCTACTTTTCATTTTAAATGCGAATATTACACTCAATAATTTTGTTCAAGCTGAGAAATAAGTTGGCAAGATAACCAATCTCAAGCTTTCAACAGTCCGAGGAAGGCAATATGACCGAAGGAAGGTAGCATTTGATTTTACCACTTCAGTTTCAATTGCTCGATTTGAACACGAACCAAATGAATTCGATGATTTATTTGTTTCTGTAGATAATTTTTCCCAAGTTTATGATTTGGCCAAGTCCAAATTCCAGACTGAAGAAATGAATAAATTTATGTTATTTAGAAGCCAGAGATTACTCAAAGCTCCTTTGGATCAATTAAGAGTTCCTATGCAGGAGACTGAGTCATAACAGAAGGAAAAAGAGGATACATCTGGAAAAGTAGTAACAGAAACATATGCCAGCAAAGTCATTATACAGACATAGAAAGAAGTAAAAGGAACTAATCCTGTTATGCAGAAAGAAGACATTAGCAATAAAGTTGATACTGAGAAGAAAGAAATAGCTACTAAACTTGATGTACATACTGATCAGCAGTCTTCAGCCCAGACAGGAAAGGAAAGCATAGGTATTGATACCAATTTGCATACTGATAAAGGAGGCACAAATAGTAAGGCTACTAAACAAGTAGCAAAAGGAGATATAAGCAATAATCCAGATTCCCAACTTGGAAGAGAGGAAGTTGCTGAAAAAGTAATGGAATCTGCTGAACTTATAATTTCTCCTCATTTGCTGAGCCAATATGAGAAATTTTCCTAGCAAATAGGACAATAGAATAATCCCCAAGTTAATTTTCTGGAAGACCAAGATATGGAAGTTATTCCTGAACATCCCACGGGTGAAATTATGTTGAAAATAGAAGAAATACCTCCTCTGGATGTATTTTACAGTCCTAAGCATAGGGTTGTTGTATGAAAGCATAGGAAGAGGAGGATAACTGATCAAGATGCACTTTCAACATCACAGGTGGAGTTTATGAATATTGTTTATAAAGATGCTGAGGTGAATCCTTCTGAGGATTTCACCAAATTATCTCAATACAGAGGTGCCTATAGTGCTGCAACTATAGAAAAAGCTTCTGAAGTCTTACATTTGATGAAACAAAAAGACTTATAGATAGCTATGTTGGAAGAACAGGCAACAGAGCATCAACGAAATATTGCTCAGCTGGAAAAAAATTTGCAAGATCAAGAGTTCAAATCTAAACAGCTAGAAGAGCAGCTTAATATTGAAAAAAAGAAGATTGATGAACAAGCCTTGAAAAAACAGCAATAGTGGAGTCAAGAGGTATAAAAGCTACAAAATATTATGCAAAGTGAGAAAAATTCAAATATTGAACAAGAAAAAATATTCCGATCAGCATTGGACAAGTTCAAGGATTATCCTAAAATAGAGCAATTAAAAAATGAAGCCCTTGAAACAAAAAAACTGTTATCTCAGCAGTTGAATGAGTTTTGTCTGAAATTGACATAAGCTGAACCTTTGTGAGAAATAACATCATCTTTGATAGATGAATCAGTCACTCTCAGGCAAGAAATTGATGATGCTGATGATAAAATTTCTGATTTCCTTTCATGGCATGATACAGAACAGGGAAGAAAAGCTAGTCCTCCCGGAATTGAGGAGAGACACATGGAAATTTTATTTGTGGAATGGTAAAAACAGTTGATGAAATAAGAAAGATCCATATCAAGAGCTAAAAGTATGATGAATGATATTACACAACTGGTTAATGATAGCTTGTATGCCACTAATTTGATCTCAGATTGTACCCCAAGCAAATTACCAAAAGTAAAAGAAGCTGATTCTAGGTGGAAGGAAGAGTTAATCAATAAGAATCAATAGATTAGAAAACTTCAAGGAATTTCATGGCATATTATGTGGACCTATCTAATCAAGCCACACAGACAAAAAATGGCCATCAAATTCCTTTCGAATGTTATTCAGTGTATCATTCCTGAATTATCTAATGCTACGTATACTGGGCAGCTACATTCAAGGTTGAGTCATCCAGCGGAAGTGAAAGATATGCTCAAAACCTGCCATCTGGGCACATTAAACGGAGCAGATAATCAATGAATCGGTTCACTTCAAGATCGCAATTTTGTTTCTAGATTTCTGATTAGATAGATTATAGTAATAATTTTAGTTATTTTGTTTTATTAAGTACCTATTTAAACCCCTTTCATGCATTTAGAAAGGGGTCCTGAATTTGTAATATTTTGACTTGGAGATTACATTTATGTACTGCATTGACTCTTATATTTTTATAAAGGATCACATCTGGTGGTTCTATGCAAAATTGCCTTTAAGAATTGCATTTTTGTATCTTGGAGTGTGTTTTACATTGAAGTTGCTAGATTTGGATATCGAATTACATCGGAAAGTATCAAGATGGATATGGTATTTCTATCTATTCACTGTTAATTTTCTTATGTTATGAGATATTCTCTTTAAAATTTTCTATCATTTATATGTACTTGTTTTACAATATTTCTTTATACATATCATTTCTGAGTGTGTAGAAATATTTATCTTTTACAGTATATGAAAATGATATATAAAATGATGAATGCAATGTGTTATTATAACTTTGTTTAATTTCTTAAACAGAGTTATCTTTATTTGTTACTGCATATTTCAATTAAACTATAATACATTTTCATGGTTATTGATTTAATTGAAATGATTTTAAAGTTGTATTCATATTTGATGCCCGTGTTAGTTTTAGAATTATTTATCAGTTATAGATTAGATTAGATAAGTTATTTCAGTCATTTATTCCCATTTTACATTCACCCAATCATTCCATCACCAACCCATTTAATTTATTAGGAAATTGGTCCTATCAATTCAGTTGGAGCCACCACACCAAACGGAAAAGGAGTTGTCCTAAGGTCCCGACCGGGTGGTTATCCCCCAATGTTTGAGGTACCGATTTTCAAGGCTTCAACACAGTGATTTTGACAAATTTATCATCTTGGGATCTTTCTCACTACCTATATTACATTCTTCTACATTTTCCCTCCTGGGCTCAATATTAGGCTTCTTATCTACATCATTGAAATAAAATAATTCTTGTAATGGAACCAAACCTCTAGGTAAAGCATTATCCTTTAACTGAAGTATTTTAAACTCTCTTTCTCCAGATCTATTTCAAGAAATTATAATTTATTTACAGCTTTATCTACATGAATATTTACATCTGAGTTATCTAACTATTTTTCTACATTATAATGTTCAACTATTTGATCTTCTAATTCACACGCTAAATCTATACTATCTCCTTCATACTCATCCTTAGACTGCAGAAAGTTTTCAATTTGTTTCTCATTTCCAAACACTTGCCAATACCTCATATTATCTGGTAGAATTGTTCAATGTTTTACTTCAAGTGTATATTGTCTATTGGGGTGAGGCATTTTACAATTGCTGGCTAAAAAAGCCAAACCGTTTGCAAGGATATTTTGATTTGTAGGAATTACAACAAGATCATATTCCACAAAACTTTCTAGAAAACCAAGCACAACATTCATGTATGCTCTCAATATAGGATTCTTTGTAGAGTATTCTCCTTTAATTTTTTTTATGATTAACTAAGAATCTCCATTAATGGAAATCCTTTTCACACCCAATTTTTTTAACAATTTCAATCCTAATAGAAGTGCTTCATACTCAGCTATATTATTGGTACATTGAAGATTGAGCTTGTACGAATGACCTTCAATATGATTATTCCCTGTGTTTCAAACCCACACTCGTTCTCCAGAACCCTCTCTACTACAAGCTCCAGCAAAACTCTTGTTCCAAAGAGGTTCAACCTGAGTGTCGTGTTAAACCCTTTGTGTTTGGTTTTCATCTGTTTCACAAATATAGTTTTCTGCATTGGTAACCTTAGTATTGATATCTCCATCATTATAAAGAATGAAGGAGTCTAAATATGAGTGGACAGAGTAAAGAGGATAGTTGTGTGGTTTATCCTGACTACTAACCATGAATTTCATCAAAGTTTCCCTATATAATATTCTTTGCTAACCAAACACTGGTATGGTAGGAAAGGTCATGTCTATTTGTAGGGTCCCTTGTAATGTTTTTCCCCATGAGCGTGACAACAACATGCCATACTTAGGGGGTATATCTCCAACCACTATATCCATTAGTACACTTTTAGCTGGGATTTGAGCTAAAGTAACACACAAATCTTTGACGAGACCTAAGCATCTTACTTTGCTATAATCAAATGAATATAAATATTTATAATGTCTAGTAATGTCAAGACCAACTTTTACCATAACAGATTTGGGCATTAAATTATGCGAAGCACCTGAATCTAACATAACATTATGGAGAATGTTATCATGAACATTTAGACTAACATAGAATGGAGGAACAAATCCTTCCTGTGGTTCGCCATGAACTACTCGCCCAAATAAGAGTTCAGGTTGATCATCATTCAGATTAACAATGTCTTTGTTTTCCCCTATGTTTAGAGCTTTCATCACTTGATATATTTATAGATTTTTTTTCATTAACTCAGTTAGAAGAATGGTAATTTTTAGTTTTTCTAATTCATTCTGAATGTTTAATGATATTTTAATCTTACTCAAGTTCAGAAAATCAAATTTATCAACAATTTATTTTGATACAGGTTCTTTTTGCTGACTGGTGGTTGGGATATTAGCTTCAGTTGTTTTCTAATTATTATAACTATATTTTTGGTAGGAATTTCTACTGTCTTTTTTCCAGAACTATCAACATTTTTCTTAGCCAAATTATTTGTGATTTTCTTAACAACAGTATCAAATTTTTTCTTACGAGGACTCTCAGAATTATTTTTGTTGGGGATATATGAATTTTTCTTACTCCTGATGTTATATTGCCTATGGACTTACATAATAGCATTTTCAAATCTATTCTTATAATCATCTGATTCTTCTGAATCAAGCTTAGTTTGGGAAAGTTGAAAAATCTTCTGTACTTCTTGAGTGAGAAAAATTGTTTCATCATCATTAATACATATAAAATTTATTTGGTTATATTCTACCTCTACTACAATTTCCCCATCATCATTGACATAATTCTCTTGAAATGGAGGTCTAATTTGTTGATTGTGGCCCCTTTGTTCCCTCTGTTTGATTTGGGTAGGATTTCTTCTAACATTTTGATTACAATTTTGAGGTGGAGGTTGTTTTTCCCTAGGAGAATCCCTTTTTGTTAGATTAATCCTTTGCATCATTCTTTCTACTATTATGAATTATGAATCTATTTTGGAATCAACAAAAGAAGTTAAGGGTTCTTCTTTCAGTTCTTATCCTAGCCCTCTTTGCTAACAAATTGGCTTCTAGACTCACTGCATCCCTTTGCATTTCTTCTAATGTTGAGGAATTTCTCTCTCTCAAGCGATAAAAAATGTCCGCTTAAAATCCATCAAGGAATTTTATTAAGTCTAGAACTTGTGGTGGTTTAATGTTTGGAGGAATTACATTGTATACACTATTGAATCTAGTGCAATAATCATGGACACTTTCCCCACGTGCCCTGCTAATTCTTTCGTATTCTGATAGAATCTGAAGAGGGTTATTTTTTACTTCCCATCTATTAAGAAATGTCTCATGGAATGCATGGAGGCCTTTGATGCTAGCAGATGGCAAGGCTTTAAACCATTTCCTAACTTTCCCAGTCAGACTTTGTGAAAACAACCTCATTTTTGACATTTTCCTCATCTACTTCCTGAAGGTCAAAACTATCATTCATCCTATCTATATGTTGTTGAGAAATGATTGGTCCAGTTCCATAAAACTGTGGAATCATAGTTTGATAGTCTTGTGGCATGTTTGACAAAGGAACTTGAAGAAAAAGTTGAGCATATTTAGCTACCATGATAGGTATCTAAGGATGAAAAATATGTGGATTGATCAAAGGTGGATTTTGGATGAATGGTGGAGGTTGAATGAGAGGTGGAGGCTAAATTAGAGGTGGAGGTTGAACAAAAGTTTGAGGTTGTGATGAAGGTGAAGGTTGGATTGTGGGTGAGGGTTTGGGAGGAGATGGGGTTTAAGTTTCTTGATGAGAAATTACAGGAGTGGTAGTGGAAACTACAGAAGGGGTAGTACTAGATGATCTGGGATGAAAATATTGTGATGAAGTAGATGAAATTGAAAAATAAGTCAGGTCATATAGTTAAATAGATTATTGGACATATGCCTCATGAACATAAAGGTCAATACCTAAAAATAAACCTTGAAATTTATCAAAATCTTGAATAATTTGAGGTTCAGTATTAGGTTGGCAAGATTGTACTTCAATAGAATGTCGTCTTAATGTGGATTGATATACCACAGTTTGATCTACCCAACTCATTGAATTATTTATAAAGAAAATATGCTCAAAAGGTAAATCAAATTCAGTGTCTTGTAGGGTAACAAAATCCTTCGAAAGAGAATCTACCCTAAGGGGAATATTGGTACTTCCTTGGCTCTTTGCTATACTTTTTCTTCTCTACAGTTTTTCGGGATCATCAACAATAGCTTCAGGCTTTGGATAATGATGAGGTCTAGTGTAAGCTATTTTGGGAGCCAAAATTAAAATAAAAGGCACACACACACTTATTATTTACAAAAAATGAAAATGAAACAATCTCTCAAAATATTCCTATCATACACTTTTCTTAACCAGGGAAATGAATCCGAGGAAAATTACAATATTTTCAATTTTTCCCAAGTATGCTCACCACTATATTATTGTTTTGTAATTTACAATATTGTGAGAATAAACATAGAGGACAACATCAAAACCACTTTGGAAGCTAGGATATAGGCTTGCCAACTTCAGAGAGGGATCTTTATCTATATTTTAGCTATTTTTTGTGTGAATTTTAGGCTAGTTATTATTGTACTGATTATTGTTTAATTTTTATTGTTTGGTTGATTAAATTGTTATATTTCCATCATGCTATGCAGTCTAAAGATTAATTAGATCTGCATCTAACTTTGAAGGAGTCTCACAAGGAAAGATATGTTTCACTAACTGGATCTTTTAGGATTTTAAATGAATTATGAAATGGAAGAAAATTAAAGTTCAGTAGAAATTAGGGAGTAATGAAGTATTCCTCAATTTTAATTTAGTATAAAACATGTAAATTAAAAACATAAAGAATAGGGTGTTCTTTATAACATACCCTATTTGTCATAGTTTCTGTTATGTAATTAATATTTTCAGAAATATAGAGAAACAAAAGCAATGAATAACACATTAATAGAAGAAAAACATCACCAAATGGTAAACCACATGAATCCTGTGAATAATGTCCTTGTATTATTGATGCTTCCAGATACCATAAAAATTACAATGCTTAGCATAAATTATACTCAACAATCAACCCTTAATACTTCAAATTGTGAAGTCTTTATACTAAATTACAAAATGATTTACAAAATTGTTGTCTCAACCGACAGTGTATTATTGGCATAATCTCAAAAAATAAAATTGATAGTCAGTTACGATTACCTCTCATGGAAATGGTCATAGATGAATGACTTACCTAACATAGTTGAATCCGAAAAAATGATATCTAATATAATGCATTGCAGAAACCCCTCATACTTAAAATACAAAGAGTAAAGGGAGCTCTACTTGAATGGGTCTTAATGCACAATACTTGCTAAGGTTTTGCATATGGGGTAGCAAGCTAAGTGGGCTTGATTGCGGAGAAAACTCCACAGCTAAGCGCGCTTGAGCCAGAGGAGTTCTCAGATGGGTGACCTCCCGGGAAGTCTCGGTTACCAGGTGACAAGCCCCGGAAGTGATGGTTGATGCTATGTGATTCATTTCACTAGTTTCAGTCCCATTTCTTCACCCCTGTGAGCATCCCCCGATGCAATGAGTGTTATGTGGACTATTCAAAAATCATGAGAAAGTAGTCAGTTATGACTACCTCTCATGGAAATGGTCATAGATGAATGACTTACTTAATGCAGCTGAATACCAAAAAATGATATCTAATATAATGCACTACAGAAACCCCTTATACTTAAAATAAAAAGAGTAAAGGGAGCTCTACCTGAATGGTTCTTGAGGCATAATACTTTCTAAGGTTTTAAAAATGGGGTAGCAAGCTAAGTGGGCTTGATTGTGGGGAAAACTCCAGAGTTAAGTGCACTTGAGCTAGAGGAGTTCTGGGATGGGTGACCTCCTGGGAAGTCCTAGTTACCGGGTGCAAGCCCCAGAAGTGATGGTTGACACTATGTGATTCATTTCACTAGTTTCAATCCCATTTCTTCACCCCTGTGAGCATCACCTAATGCAATGAGTGCTAAGTGGACTATTCCAAAATCATGAGAAAGTAGTTAGTTATGACTACCTCTCATGGAAATGGTCATAGATGAATGAATTACTTAATGCAGCTGAATCCCAAAAAATGATATCTAATATAATGCACTGCGGAAACCCTTGATACTTAAGATATAAAGAGTAAAGGGAGCTCTAGTTGAATGGTTCTTGAGGCAGAATACTTTCTAAGGTTTTGAAAATGGGGTAGAAATATAAGTGGGCTTGATTGTGGGGAAAAATCCACACTTAAACATGCTTGAGCCAGAAGAGTTCTGAGATGTTTGACCTCCCGGGAAGTCCTGGTTACTAGGTGCAAGCCCTAGAAGTGATGCTTGACACTATGTGATTCATTTCACTAGTTTCAATCCCATTTCTTCACCCCTGTGAGCATCACGCGATGCAATGAGTGCTACGTGTACTATTCAAAAATCATGAGAAAGTAGTTAGTTATGAATACTTCTCATGGAAATGGTCATAGATGAATGACTTACTTAATGCAACTGAATCCCAAAAATGATATCTAACATAATGCACTGCGGAAACCCCTCATACTTAAGATACAAAGAGTAAAGGGAGCTCTACTTGAATGGTTCTTGAGCATAATACTTGCTAAGGTTTTGAAAATGGGGTAGCAAGACAAGTGGGCTTGATTGTGGGGAAAACTCCATAGTTAAGCGCACTTGAGCGAGAAGAGTTTTGGGATGGATGACCTCCTGGGAAGTCTTGGTTACCGAGTGCAAGCCTCGGAAGTGATGTTTGACACTATGTGATTCATTTCACTAGTTTCAACCCCTTTTCTTCACCCCTGTGAGCATCACCCGATGCAATCAGTGCTAAGTGGACTATTCAAAAATCATGAGAAAGTAATTAGTTACGACTACCTCTCATGGAAATGGTCATTGATGAATGACTTACTTAATAGAGCTGAATCCCAAAAAACGATATTTAATATAATGCACTGCGGAAACCCCTCATACTTAAATAAAATTGATATTTAAAAAAGTAACAGGAAAGGTGTACAACAATGTGGAAAGTTGGCTCTATTTTGGAGGAAAAAATTTCTCAATAGGTCTATTCATGTGCTGCGCTGGCTGATGTGACAGCTTGTGTTGTCTGCCTCTGAATTACTACTTCAGTCCTGTAACTCGGAGAGTTTATCCCACCTATATTCATCTAGAATGGTCAATTTAATTACCTTTTGATAAATCTCATCAACCTCTGTATATCTGGGAAAAGTGGGTTTTACAACAAAAATATGATTTACTTCATGCTGGATGAAGAAATCATTATCCATAGCTTCCAAAAATGCTTTGTGTGTCATGCTTCCTTTGGTGCTTGAAAATTTGGAGCTATCTCTGGTTGTATCTTTAAAAATTTTAACATTGTCCTCATAAGTAAATAACTTTCCATTAATTACAAGTAAAGAAGGAAGGCCATTTTGAGTTAAAGGACCAGTTCTGGAAAAAAATATGTTCACTACTACCTCCAAACTGGGACACTTATCTTTTAGCTGAACAAGCATATTCTTTTTGTTAAGAATCCTCTTCAGCTCCAAAATGGTTTTTGTCCTGTCATCAACTCCTAAATAATCAAGTTCATATTTGTTCTAAGAGTTCAGGAATTTGATGATGTTTTTTTCTATTGCAGGTATTTCTCCCAACTCTTGTTTGATTTATGTTATAGCCTTTGTTTCTCTTTTGATCAACTCTTTTCGTTGAAAGATAATTTGAATTCAAGGTTAGATTTTAGAAATTGAGTTTATGATGTCTCTCCCAATGATTTCCTTCGCTTGGGCCAAGGTCTATCCTATTGCTAACTATCATTCAAACTTCTGCAATCTTTCAATCCGTTTCTGAGCTCTCTGTGATTTTGCCGAGTGAGAATCCTCACTCCTTGTATTCTGGTCCTATAAAAATTTGATGTGGTCCTGCAATTTCTTAATTTATTCTATCCAAATGGACAAATGTTCAACTGCCTTAGTTAACTGTTAAGCACTATATGTTGTTTATGTAGTATTTGGAGTAGAAGTTGTAGCTGTTGATGTATATATGGTTGTAAGAGGTACATCATCTAATGGAATCATAGACACCTTCAAATTATGCTCTCTTTCTCTGATCATATTCACCATCTCAGTCTCCATCTCCCTTATTTGTGCATTTTTTTCCTTGATTAGCTTCATCATATTAGTCTTCTGTGTCTTTGTCTCCTCAATATCCTTGGTAAGGGGATCTTCAGTGGCTAACAACTTCAACTGCTTTCTCAATGTTGCAATGTCAGCATTATTTTTCTTGAATATTTCCTCTGTAGCCTTCATGTTTTCAAGGTCATATCCCATATTGACCACTAAATTTTCTAAGTATTTAATCCTTGTATCCTTAGAAAGAGAAGAAATATTATCCATTTTCAACTTTGACTTGATATTTGATAAGGAAACCTGCAATTTAGAAAGATTCATGGTAGTATTAATCAAAGTTGACGAAATAATTTCACCTATATTCTTATGCATCTCCATTTGATAAATTGGATTAATATCCTTTATGTAGAATTCAAATTTTTTCGTCTTGTAATCGGATGCTGACTTTGGCTGTGGAATTTGGGCGTCAAGGAAGGCGATGTGCCTCTAAGGTTCCTGCAATTTATTTTCAGCCCATAGAGAGTGGTTCATATATATTTCTATCTCAGGCATTTGTGTTGGAATTAGTGAGTAGTTTTGTTTTCTACTCTCATCTTGGAAATGATTCACAGAGGGTCATAGGACCAAGAGAAACTAAGGGGAGCCTCTATCTCTTTCAAAATTTTATCTGCCTCCTCCCTTGTTGACTTGTTATTGCAAATAAAAGACCCAGTCTGTGTCTTGATTTTGAACTGGGACTTTTTCTTGGCTCATACAAAGTGAATCTCATTTGAATTGAACATTTTTCCTCATATATTCTAGAGAAAAAATCCTGATATGGAGGTATTTTGGGAGATTACAAGGTCTCGCATCCATAGTCTCTGATCTCGATGTAATTATGGTACAAGTACCATTCTGTTATCTTAGCCTGATATTTCAGATGTAGAATTATTTTGATACCTTCACTGATCATGGGTTTCGTTGTACTTCTTAGGACACTCGTATTTGGGTAAAAAAAATATTCAATGAAATGTTTGTAAGAGAATTCCTATCATTCTTTCATGCCCAAATATGTCCATAATATCATTGATTGTTGGTTGCCTTCATCATCAAGCTTCTGCATGGAAAATTTGAACCTATCTACCCAATAATATATAAATATATATAGCAAAATGCAAGAGTATTTAAAGACTTCTTCAATCTAAATCTTAAGAGACTACTCATGAATGTTGTCAACTAAGAATTGGTTGAAATTGAAAATAATAGGTTGTTTGCTAGTTGTGGGAAAGATAGAAATGAAGCTTAAAATGGGTTCATCTACCCACTGATTAGAATAATAACCAAGGATGTATGAAATTATTGTTATTATCGGTTTAGCTTGATTAGAGAAGATGGTGGAAGCATATGGAGGGTTTTTCATTGGCAATTGAGTGTTTTGAGGTATAAATATGTCAAAGATCTTGGATGTTTTAGCAAAATCAAGTTTTTGTTATAGTTCATTGAGGGCTTCTAAGGAGAAAGGAGTGTTATTTTCCATAGAGGGAGCTTGCATAATTTGATCTATTGACTGGGCAGTGATGGTGAAAATAATTTCACCAGTGGCTGCAATGATGGCTCTTTGATTAGGAATGTAACATGCTTGGCATTTTCTGATGAATTCGAGGGCATGGAAAGTTTGAGAGAAGATATAGTGAGGGAGATTGGACTTCCAATATCCAATGTCATCTAATTTATCAATATGTGTGTCTTCCATCCAGTAATATAGTTCAAACAATTCAAATTTTGATTGTGTTTCATTTAACTTATAGTCCCTATCTGCTAGAGGAATGTGGTCTAAGTCTATGGGAGGGTGAACCAAAGGATTCAAAGGATCCTCTTCTGGTTTTTATTTTAGGAGGAATAATTAATTCTAAAGAATTTATTTGGGATCAGGATGAACAAGGTTAACGAGAACGCATAGCAGCTTTGTGATTGGTTGTAAGAGAAAAGGAAGGTGCTAACAATTGGTTGCAAATTAATTAGTTGATAAATATAGGGCGCAATTTAAAACCTTTAAAACAATTTGATTTTTAGAGACAATATAATGATAAAGGTTGAAAATAATTATTCCAGGGTTTATATAACGAATGTTTTTTTTTTTCCCGTTGAAAATGGCGTGGATTCGGTGGATTAACGGTCATCCAATGGTAATTAAATGTTCAATGGATAAAACCCCAGGAAGCTATTTTATTAGTAACAAATCAGAAATAGTGTTGGGTAACAACGTCGATAATAGAACGATGGAGGAGTGGTTTTCAGGGGGATAGTGTGTTTTTAATTTTTTAGGCTGGGGGGGTGCGTAGCGCAGAGGGGTGGCCACATGGTAGTGGAACCAGGCAGATAATTTTTTTTTTTGGACCCCCCACCCCCACCTAGCGCTAAAGAGAGAATAGAGAGGGGGGTGTGAAAACTAACAAACCTCATCGATTGGTGGAGTGGGGAGATTCTAGGGTGGATGGTTGCAGATTATTTAATCTTATGTGACAAGACATTTTGTCAGGTTGTGCTTTTTGTTTTGGGTTGAAACTTAGGATAGAACATATATAAATCATATGTACCACTTTATGCGCTCCATTAGGGGGATTTTGACGTCTAAAATGGGGCTCCTGAGGAAATTATAAAATAATAGCAGAAAATATAAAATAATAGCTGTTACACCATTTTTTGGTCATCTAACCTACTATCATTAGATGGACCCAAGTACACCATGTAAGACCAATTTTACCCTAAGTAAAATTGCTTTCACTATGTAAAATAACTTAATAAAGCACATTTATTAGGTTGTTTATGGTCTAAACAGGAAACCCCAAAAGGAAATATTAAACAAACCTATATTTGTTTGATTTTCCTCAAGGAATAATTAATTAAACAATAATTTAATTATTATTCCTGGTCATGTTTAACCCAAAACAAAGAAATTAATTAGATAAATTTTTATTTATCTTATTATTTTCTAGGAATAATTATTTAAATCTTATTTAAATAATATTCCTTATTAAATATGACTAAATCACCCATAAATAATTAAATAAATCATTATTTATTTGATTATCATTCAACCACTTCCTTAAAATGATAAATAAATCATTTATTTATTTATTATTTACAAATAAAGGGATTTGACCCAAGTCAAATACTTTTTCCCTCCAACAAATATAATAGAATATTCCATAAAAGGTGGATCTAGATTTGGTTAATGTTATTTTAATCATGCACCAAGATCTAGAATGACCCAATATTTTGTTATAAATAGGAGGGTTTTTCCTACCATTCTTCACCTTTTGTTGCCTATTAGATCACTCTGGATCTATACTCTTGGTCTGACTTTGAGCCATTATCAATGTCATATTTTCCATTATCTATTGTGTGAGCTCCCTTTGAGTTCTATCTTTGTTTGGGTTTTCTACACCAACAGGAGAGAGAAATGCTAGATCTGAAGTGCTGAGGACTTCCAAGAACCCATCCCATTGAGGAGAATTGGAAACACCTTCTTGTTTTCCTCCTAGGTGCCCTTAATACAAAAATTCTTTCAAAAAAATATTGTTCTTGTCTTGTCTATTGGATGTATGGAGAAAAACCTTATTTTTACTGCTTAATGTCTCTTTATGCATAGATCTGGATTTTTGCAGCATTTGTCTTGATCAACTAACTGCAGATCTGAAGATATTGGCAGCCATATTTGATGTTAGGGCTATAATTTATGCATAGCTAAAGTGGTCTTTTTTCGTACACTTCGACAAAAGATTCATACTAACAATAGCGGAAATAGTAAAATAGCATTTGATTGCATAATCAAATTTTAGAGGGAAAAAGGAAAAAAACTACTTTTCCAACTCGTACTTTCAACTTATCTCCCAAAGTTCTTACTCAAATTTCGAGCAGGAGTACTTGTTGGATGAAAAATTTAATTCCTCATCCAATGAGTACTCATGTCTCATACTTTTGATGAACCCTTATACACAAAAAATGATAAATACATGAAAAACGTGATTGTAATCACATTTTTTCATGTATTTCTCATTTTTCACAATGCAGGGTCTATCGAAAGTATGCAACATGGGTACTCCTTAGATGAGGAATTAAATTTTCCATGCAATGAGTACTCCCACTCGAAATTTAAGTAAAAAGTTTGGGAGATAAGCTGAAAATACGAGTTGAAAAGGTTATTTTATTATTTTATTATTTTTTAATCTTTTTATCCTTTTACCTAAAAAATGGTGAATCATCCCCCATGGTTGAAATCATCATCTTGAATATTTTTGGTTCTTATAAAGTTTATTTTGGTTGTACATTTTTCTTAGGAGGCCCATTTTAGACCTCAAAATTCCCCTAATGCAATGCTTTAATGAACCTCAAAACTTAGGATAAAGCAATTTTTAATCATTTTCAAAGCAAAACAGTCCTACTTACCCTTTTACACTTCAATTATTTTTGCTAAACTAACATTTTTATTTCTTCTAGGGGTGCATTTAGAATAGCAAACCCATATTCCTTTTCTTTATGAAAAATATATTATATCCTCTCTCTTATTTATCCTATTGATTCATATTAAACAGTTGAATCAATGTAATTTTCTACCTAACTATTTATTTACCAATATTAGAATGTTTGGAAAACCTTTATTCTCTAACATAATTTATATAAATTCAAAATTGTTTAACCATAATTAAGTTGTATGGTTTAAACAAATAACTAGTCATTGTGTCATTTTAAACAAGATGCACACAATATTATTTCATTTAATAAAACTATCTATCAATAGTGGCACTTGAATTTGTAGCACTTTCAGTGTTATTTTATTTTATTTTTCTTTTGTGGCATTCTTATTTCATTTTACTATTTTTTCCATGTTTCTTTCTTTTCTTTATGTTCTCTTTTTTCATTTTTTTTTATATACCCTCTTTTCATTTTATTTTATATACTTTTTGGAAATCATTTGCATATTGAACATTATTTACAATATAATATTACCGAGATAAAATACTCAATCACATTGAGATCATATAAATTATAGGACCCTAACACCTCCAATTTCATTGCAACCTCCATAGCCTGAGCATACATGGAAATATTTTGTTGACCTAAAGGCTAGCACAGATGTGGGAGAAACATAGAAATGAAGCATTCCTTATGCTGAGTATCATAAATAAAAAATCCACCATCTCTGATGGTCTGCTTCAACCTCTGATTGGATTCCCATACACATTCATTAGTCTCCTCATGAATCTCCTTCATTTCGGTCACCAACTGTGCGTATGACTTAGGATTCTTAAACTAATCTTTTAGAGCTGCTTTATTTTTTTCCAAGATAGCATTAGGGTTTTCTTGAGCATACCTAATGTACCAATATAATTCATGATCTTGGAAAGTAGTAGCCAACTCCACCTTCCTAATATCAATATTGTTAATTTTTTGAGCTGCCATACAGCCTCAGTCACAAAGCAGAAGTGATCAATGTCCTCATCTCCAATGCCTCTGAAATTAGGTAACTTCATTGATGCAACCATATCTAATTCACTGGGTGGTGGAGGTGGTGGTGGAGATGAACTGTGTGATGGATTAGCTGATCTGTGATATGAGTGCAGAATTTGAGTGGATGGGGTCGGAAATTGAGTCAAAGGTTTCTGGTGTGATGATATTTCTTCTTCAAAGTCACTTGAGCTACTAGTTTTTGGTTCAGCTTCACTATCATATCTAGGCTTCAGAGGGTTATAGATAGCTTTTTCAGAATCTTCGCGGTAAACTCTTCCACTCCACATAGTTGGACCTCTTTGATGCATTCAATCAGTATGTTTTCACAGAGAACCCAATTCACATAAGAAAATTTTCAATAAAATTTTTAATGATCGCAAGAACTTACCTCTCGGGTCTTTCAAAAACCTCCTTTTTGCTTTAGAATATGACACAAATTTATCAATGGAAAATTCAGTGAGAAATCCTCCTAAAAGGCGATCGATCCAATGATGTACCATGCTAGTGATATTATTGTCAAACTTCTCTACTTTTTGGATCAATTAAAGAGTCGAATCAGTGTGTACATTAAATTTTATGTAGTGATGGAATTCGAATAAGCACGACAACCACTGATGTACCTCATGCACAAAGGAAAAAAAGAATATGCCATGAAATTCTGTATAAATATATTTATGTACCCACTGTTCGTCAAACAACATCAAATCTCCCTGAAAATGATCCCGATCCCAAAAACATAACCATTGTTGGCATGTGTTGTCCTTGATGGCAACCTATTTGATAAAATGAGATTGTTGGCTATATTATGCAGAGTGTTGTCCTTGATGGAAACCTACTTGATAAAGTTGATGGCAACCTACTTGATAAAGTTGTTGACAACCTACTTGATGAAGTTGCCCTTAATGGAAATCTACTTGATGAGTTAAGGGGGAGATTGTTGGCTATATGATGCAGAGTGTTGTCCTTGATGGCAACCTACTTGATAAAGTTGATGGAAACCTACTTGATAAATTTGATGACAACCTACTTGATGAAGTTTCCCTTAATGGAAATCTACTTGACGAGTTAAGGGGGAGATTGTTGGAAATATGATACAATGTGTTGAATTTGATGGAACTTGCTTAATGAAGTTGTTCATGATGGAAATTGACTTGATAAGTTGTTAATAATGTAAATTTGATGTATCTACAGATCAGTTCAGAAGTAGCAAAATAAAGGAACTCAGAAAGTGCCATAATAAAGTTGAACAAGGTATGTCACAAGGCATACACGGGTTTGTTAAGGCGAAGTAGCATATGCACGCGGAAAAATACGTTCCAAGTCGCGTATGGCTATTTGCGCTCTAAATTTATAAATCCAGGGGTGTTACCATGGTATTGACCCATTGCATTGAGCACTTGATTATCTATTTGATCCCCTCCAGGAATACCATCGGAAGTGGTGTGGTTTTGACTCATGGTATTGATAAAGGCTAAATCTATATAAGGAGAAGAAGATCATTGTGCAAGTGTGCATGAGTAAGGGTTGTGAATGAATAAATCTCTCTAAGAAATATCTGCATGGATGAAATCTGTTCTTGATTGATAGATCTGAATCTATGATGCACCTATGAAGAAAATGTTGAAGAAGGATCTCTAGATCTGAAATGTATATGTATTTTCTAGATCTATTTATGGAATGCTTAGATCTTAGATGAGGCAAAATACTTTCTGAAGTAAAGGATGAAATCTAAGTTGTTTATCTGATCTGAAGAGCTGCACAGTCCTGAAAAGTTACAGATGTATACGCAGGTTCGCTTCAGCAAAAGCGCGTGTATACGCAGGTCTGCTTAAGGAAAAGCGCATATGGAATCTAGAGTTTGCTGAAGTAAGTGGAATGAAATGTCTGATCTGTTTTGCTATTTTACTACTATCTGTCAATGATGTATTCATACAGAACTGGGTTGTTTGAATGATGAATATGCTGCTGATTATGTTAATTGAAGATCAAGTTGTTGGTTGATTGGTTGATGATTCAATGAATGAATTGATGGGGTTATAAGTTTCAGTTTGGTGAATGTTGAGCTTAAATGTGTGGAGTGGGTCCAGTCTGAAAATATGATGAAAAGTGGCCTACAAGATGTGTTGTATGGAACCTGTTGGATCCAGTATGAAAATTGATGAAACGTGGTCCGCAGAGGTGCTGAAGGTCGAGTCCTTCAGTAAGGGGGTTGTAGCTCCCTTCCAGTGGTAGCTGGTAAACGAGTGCAGGGGATAGTGGCTCCCTTCCAGGAGAGGCTGGTAAACGAGAGCAGGGGGTAGTGGCTCCCTTCCAGAAGAGGCTGGTAAACGAGAGCAGGGGGTTGTAGCTCCCTTCCAGGAGAGGCTGGTAAACGAGAGAAGGTTGTAGCCTTCTGCAGGTGGATGCCTACGTGCTGGTATGAGTCTGCGCCAGTAAATGGTTGTACAATGTTTTATTTATAATAAAATATTGAATACTGAGACGACGACTGTTGTTCACTATCATCTCTTTATGAAAATATGCATGAGCCAGCTAATTTAAATCATCACATTCCCTCGCCCTGTCTTTAAAAACCCTTTGGTTGTTTATCGTTGCCCTCCCGCTGCTTTAAAATTGCATTTTTAATTGCCAGAATCCATATTTGAAATTATATTGGGCCCAGCCCCTTCTCTGCTAGCCCCGCGCCTTTTTCTCTCCATATGACCCGACGTCGTGACTGAAGCGTTTCCCTTGCGGGGGCTTTACTCTATCCGTAGGGTCAAACCTTGGTGCCCTCGTAGTTGACTCCTCGGGATGGGTGAAGACTTAATCTAACGGCTTCCATTCACTACAGGGGGTCGCTCCAAAAGTCTCGTGCCCGTACACCTTGGCCCCCCACAGTTCATCTCCGTCGTCCGATCAAAAACCAATCAACGGAGCGGAACTGTTTCCCGTGGTGGTCCCCGCGCCTGCGTTCATTGTGTGAAAACCAGTGGTTTCATTCCGCACCACCCATCTATAGCCGGCGGTATTTCCCGCGGACCCAGCGATTCCATACGCTGGGTGACACGTGTTCGAGTGTAATATTTCGAAAACTACCCATTTCGCGCATTATCTCCTGGACGAAAGCCGGGCAGCGGAATTCACCTGGGCCGTTCGATCTTGGGGTCCACATCTAACGGCTATGGTCCTCAAAAGTCGCACATGCGATAATCTTTGTCCACGGCGCCCCTGGCCCACTGCGTATCGCCCCCAGCGCATTTCTAATCGTAGATCTTCTCTAGAGATCTAGCAGTCACGATTTATCCACCCGGTCATTGACTCAGTTCACTTCCACATCATCCTTCCACCTGTATTTTGTACATCCTCGTCATTTGTTTCACATGTTCACTGCGTCATACCTCCACCTTTCATATATCTGATTCATTCATCGTATTTGAACATTTTTTACGTTACAAACCTCTGCCAGTTCATTCTTCACTATTCTATTACGTTTTCTTCACCCTACTGTAATTTCTCTACCACCCTGCACTATTTTACCTCTTTGTAAACCTTCTCCACCATCTCCATTAACCCCACCATATCCGCCATCCCTATGATTGGTTTTATTTAACGGGTTTTTATTTTTGCAGGATCACCATGGCTAAAATTATCATGATTCGTCATTGCCATTACAGAGGCCGAGAACGCATGACAGGACCATGTTTCAGGAGCAGAATTGGTGGGAAAAGATCCGAGAGCTGCTATGATGTGACCACCATTAAAGAAAGCAAGGATTTGAATCTATAGAACCCTCTAGAGAAAATCAAGAGACAGATTTGGGTAGGCGAGAACATTAATGGGGCAGCATGAAATATCAGCGAAAGATCAAGAGACACAACACCCTACATTAAAGATCTGCGGTTTAAATTCAAAGTTAGAGGGCCGAGAGTACTATGCACAATCACAAGCAATCTCAAGGTTTCATGGCAGCAGATTTTTCCCTTTCAACAAAGGGAAAAACATTTGTATATTTTATTATTTGTGTCTTGTTTATAAGGAGATTTTCATCCTCAGCATTTATTTCTGTAGGTAGATTGTAAGGTACAATTATTTATATTTAGTCATTCATAGTGTGGGCGCGAATGTTTTGCGCCATTTTATTCAAATCAGATCATTAAATGTGTATCACCTACCTCCTTTCTCTAGAGTTTTCTGCTTCTCCTATAAAAACTATGAAAAAACACATTGTAGGGGTTCCAGATTTCTATCAGCAAACTGTGCAGTGAAAGGCTTTTGTATACATCTTGTAAAGTTTTTGTATGAAGGCACATAGCCCGTAGGGTTTCAGTGAGGAGGAGTTATAACTGTAATGAGGATTTTGGTCTTTGGTATCCCACAGTATGTAATATTTTCTTATGTGTTAATATAATATCTCATTTCATGCTATTTATCTTCTTGTATCATGTTCTAGAATGCGAGTGGCTCACTGGTCTTAAGTAAGGATTCATCCTAGTTGGTGTCCATACCTGGATTAGTCAAGCACTTTAAATAGGCCTAGTCATGATATACTGTTCCATGTTCATTTCATCCATATTTTCTGCTATATTAGTTACTTGAGGAGGGTGCTTTTAAAATGCCATTTTCATGTATGGATTCTTAGTTGGATAAGCCAATATGTGGTTTTGTTGTGTATCTGGGTATCAGCCTCATTCTAAGTATTATCTTCTTCATGTTTCTTCACTGCATCCACTTTCTGATATTTGATTTCTGTGGCATATTATTTGAACTGGCCCTCTTTGCAGTAAGCTGTCTCTTAACTATCTGATGCTTTTGTATTGGAGTTCTGCATGCTGTTCCTACATTATTCTTATCTTTGTATCAGATTCAGAGAGAGTTTGGTTCCATTTAAACTAATTTCCTTGTTTTGCAAGAGATAGTAAGAGAGCTTTTGGATTGACAACCCAAGCTATATTATGATCTCCTTGCTCTGTTAAGATGTCCTAGGCACTGGTCTATAGCAACTCTAGGATATCTCTAGGAGGGATAAGAATTGTCTACAACAATGGCAGCGATGGTTTTCTCCCGACTTGGGTTTCCACCTTAAATCCTGGTGTTCATGTGTGTTGTTTATGTGTGATGGTTTATTCTGTTATTACTACACATGCTTACTGAACATCTGATGAATAAATGATGCATAGATCTAAGTAAAGAATTAAGCACATAATAATATCTCTGTATATATGCAAGTTTTATAAAGGATATCCGCATGTATACATGAGTTGGTTTCAGGAAAGTCGCGTATGGGTTTTAAAGGAAGAAAAAGTATAAATTTTTGAGTATTCCCTAAATACTGATTCACCCCCCCCCTCTCAGTATTTTTCCCAACAATTGGTATCAGAGAAGGTTCTTTTGCAGAAGATTGATCTCTTGAAGGAGATCCGTCACAATGGGAAGGAAGAAAAAGAAGAAGGCTACTCAAAAGGAGATATCTCAGAAAACATGTGCAGCAGAAAATGAAGAAGATGAAATAGGTAGTGATTGTTGTTCTTGGGATTTATTTTCTTTAGCATGCAATGGTGAATATAGTAAAAGTAATAATGTGGATCAAGAAACAGTTCTCAAGATCAAAGTTGAAGATCAACAAAGACTATTCAATAAGAGAGAATCTATCTACAAAGATATGATCTCTAGACTGAAAAGGTTGTACGATAATGTAACCAATCGAAGTAAAGGACTTGAAGCAGAAATCATCTCTCTGAAAGCAGATCTCGAAGCATCAAATAATAAGAATGAGGAACTTCTACAATCATTTGAAGAAAAAGGACTTGAAGTAGAAATCGTCTCCCTCAAAGAAGATCTAAAAAAATCAAATAAGAAGAATGAAGAACTTGAAGCAGAAATCATCTCTCTAAAAGCAGATCTTGAAGCATCAAATAAGAAGAATGAAGAACTTCTACAATCATTTGAAAAAGAAGGACGTGAAGCAGAAATCATCTCGCTCAAAATAGATCTGGAAAAATCAAATAAGAAGAATGAAGAACTTCTACAAATTTTTGAAGAACAAGAAAATGGGTTGAAAGAAGAAATTTTAAAACTGAATGATCAAGTATAAGAAGGAAGAAGGGTTGAAGAAAGTATGAAGAAAAAATGCCAAAGATTGGAGGTTGAGGTAAACATTTTACAAGGTAAATTAGAAGAAAAAGATAAACTCTTGAGGTTTCAAGATAGTTCTAAGATTCTGGACAATATTCTTAGTAGTCAAAGGTCTCCTTCTGGTAAATTTGGTCTTGGTTTTCATGAAACTGTTAAATGAGAATATAGTTCACAAGGAAGTGCTAAAGAATCAAAGGGTATCAATGCAAAGATTGAAGTGTTGAAAGAAATAAAAGGTCAACCGACTATCATGAACTCTCAAAAGAAATCTTTCCCTCCTATCTATAGAAGCATCAATAATGTTGAATGCTTTAAATGTCATAATTATGGGCATGTTGCAGCCAATTGCAGAAGAAAAAGGTTTCAGTCACAATCGAACAGATTCTACACAGAAAGGTACTCAAGTTTCTTTAAGGGATATTGTTTTTGATGCAGCAAGTTTGGTCTTAAAGCAGCTGATTGTAATAGAAGAAAGAATAGAAAATCACATCATGATCCTTATGCTTACTTTTCTGGTCACATAAGATGTTATTCTTGTAACAAGTATGGACATGTATAAAAAGAATGCAGGACGAATAGATCTGAGAAATTGGATAATTTTCAGCACACAATAAGAAGCTTCAAGCAAAGCTGGAAAAGGAAGGAGGACTGGTCAGAAACGTAGGGAATATTGACCTGCAGTCATCCGCTTCTAAAGCTTACTTCTCATAATGAATGCAGGAGTAATGTGAGATACATTATAGGGATCAGTAATGTATCATCACAGGGGGAGCAATGTATGATGATTCCCATGGCTGGTTTGGTAATTCTGGTTATGTTTATTTCTGACAGCGCATATGATGTGAAGAAGACAGGTACAGGTGGTACAAATTCAAGGGGAGATGAAGTTGTGGAAATTTTCAGTGTTTCACTTTCCATATGCGGGTTTCATGAACAAAAGCCGCGTATACACACGAGTTCCTTTGGAGACAGAAGCGTATGATTTTCTGTTAAAGAAAACAATGATTCAGCTCAAGAACATGAGTACAGGTTCAGGGGGAGCACCAGTCTATCTATTGCATTGTTGGAATTGTATCTGCTTATTCCTTATTTCTTGTAATACTCATGCTCAAATGATGATGAAATGATACATGGTTTCTTATGATGAGATTATAGATGAGCCCTGATTGATTTTTGCTGAAGAATATCTTTTGTTTTCACACATGGATGAGATGAAAGTTTTATGATGCAGAGATAAGGATAGATCATGCAGAGTTTGTTGCTGATGACTATTGAAATAATGTTACATCATTATAAATCTTGAAGATCTTGCTGATTACAAATCACATGGATGATTGCTTGACACATCTTGTCTATTGAAGAAGTTGTTCTGGTGTGATAATTTCTCTTAAGAATATGCTGATGCTGCAAAGAGTCTGAAGGCTTGGTTACTAATGTGCTTATGCTATAATTGTTAGATACACAACTACATTGTCCTATCTTTCTCTTCTCATATATTGCAGGGAAGCGTTCGAATATCTCAGACAAAAGTTGAGAATAGTCTCTATGATGCAGAGAATAAGATCTGGTTAAATTTCACAAGATTAAGTTGGATACGCGGATTTCCTGAAAGATAGTCGCGTATATATGTGAGTTCATACACAGAAAACCGCATATGGGTATTTGCTGACAAAATTCTTCTGGGTCAACATTCTTTCAGCACAGCTGCTGTACTTTTTGGTATCTCTGGTGGTGTTCCAGTTTTCATGTTTCTGTTTCATTCTCTGATATTGTTGATAAAGATGCCTTGATGATTTGTTGTTTAAAGTGTTCAGGATGCACAAGCTAAGGGGGGGAATTGGTCATGTGGAAAGGATGCATTGTTGGCATTCTCTTGATTTGCTATGATCTGATTTCATGATTGAGATTCCTTGATCTTGATTATAAAAATTCATATTTGTAATTTGATGAAAAGGTCATGTTGAGACCTATGATGTAAAATTGTAATATTCAGTCATGTAAGGACTTGTTCAAATGAGTAAACTCACTTGGTTGGGTACTTGAGTCAAATTTGTAAACCCACTTGGTTGGGTAGCTGAGTCAAAATGTGTAAACCCACTTGGTTGGGTACATGAGTCATATATGTAAATCCACTTGGTTGGATCTTTGATGTAAGTATGAGTCCTTGGTGATAGGAAAGGTCTTAGAGTCATGTACTTCATTGAAAAATATGTTTGAAGATTCAGCATGAACTTAGGGGGAGCATGGTAACTTCAATACACATTAGATCTGCAGAGCTCTTCTTTCTCATGAGAAGAAAAACCTTGTTTTGGTTTTGATCCGCCCTTTGCCCTTGATGTCAAAGGGGGAGAGTAACATGGTGTTTGAATAGGGGGAGATCATCATGGTGTTTGCATAATGGTTATAATCAATGTATCTATCTGTTGTGGTGATCAAACACCATCATGGTTGCCATCAAGTCCAAAGGGGGAGATTGTTAGCATGTGTTGTCCTTGATGGAAACCTACTTGGTGAAATGAGATTGTTGGCTATATGATGCAGAGTGTTGTCCTTGATGGCAAACTACTTGATAAAGTTGATGGCAACCTACTTGATAAAGTTGATGGCACCCTACTTGATAAAGTTGATGACAACCTACTTGATGAAGTTACCCTTAATGGAAATCTACTTGATGAGTTAAGGGGGAGATTTTTGGCTATATGATGCAGAGTGTTGTCCTTGATGGAAACCTACTTGATAAATTTGATGGAAACCTACTTGATAAAGTTGATGACAACCTACTTGATGAATTTGCCCTTAATGGAAATCTACTTGATGAGTTAAGGGGGAGATTGTTGGGAATATGATACAATGTGTTGACTTTGATGGAACCTGCTTAATGAAGTTGTTCATGATGAAAACTGACTTGATAAGTTGTTAATAATGTAAATCTGATGTATCTATAGATCAGTTCAGAAGTAGCAGAAGAAAGGAACTCAGAAAGTGCCAGAATAAAGTTGAACAAGGTATGTCACAAGGCCTACGCGGGTTTGTTAAGGCGAAGTAGCGTATGCACGCGGAAAAATACGTACCAAGTTGTGTATGGCTATTTGCGCTCTAAATTTATAAATCCAGGGGTGTTACCATGGTATTGACCCATTGTATTGAGCGCTTGATTATCTATTTGATCCCGTCCAGGAATACCATCAGAAGTGGTGTGGTTTTGACTCATGGTATTGATAACGGCTAAATCTATATAAGGAGAAGAAGATCATTGTGCAAGTGTGCATGAGTAAGGGTTGTGAATGAATAAATCTCTCTAAGGAATATATGTATGGATGAAATCTATTCTTGATTGATAGATCTGAATCTATGATGCACCTATGAAGAAAATGATGAAGAAGGATCTCTAGATCTGAAATGTATATGTATTTTCTAGATCTGTTTATGGAATTCTTAGATCTGAGATGAGGCAAAATACTTTCTGAAGTAAAGGATGAAATCTGAGTTGTTTATCTGATCTGAAGAGCTGCATAGTCCTAAAAAGTTACAGATGTATACACAGGTTCGCTTCAGCAAAAGTGCGTGTATACGCAGGTCTGCTTAAGGAAAAGTGCGTATGGAATCTAGGGTTTGCTGAAGTAAGTGGAATGAAATGTCTGATCTTTTTTTCTATTTTACTGCTATCTTTCAATGATGTATTCATACAGAACTGGGTTGTTTGAATGATGAATATGTTGCTGATTATGTTAATTGAATATCAAGTTGTTGGTTGATTGGTTGATGATTCAATGAATGAATTGATGGGGTTATAAGTTTCAGTTTGATGAATGTTGAGCTTAAATGTGTGGAGTGGGTCCAGTCTGAAAATATGATGAAAATTGGCCTACAAGATGTGTTGTATGGAAGCTGTTGGATCCAGTATGAAAATTGATGAAACGTGGTCCGTAGAGGTGTTGAAGGTCGAGGCCTTCAGTAAGGGGGTTGTAGCTGGTAAATGAGTGCAGGGGGTAGTGGATCCCTTCCAGGAGAGGCTGGTAAATTAGAGCAGGGGGTAGTGGCTCCCTTCCAGGAGAGGCTGGTAAATGAGAGCAGGGGGTTGTAGCTCCCTTCCAGGAGAGGCTGGTAAATGAGAGAAGGTTGTAGCCTTCTGCAGGTGGGTGCCTGCGTGCTGGTATGATTCTGCGCCAGTACATGGTTGTACAATGTTTTCTTCATAATAAAATATTGAAGACTGAGACGATGGCAGCGGTGGTTTTCTCCCGACTTGGGTTTCCACCTTAAATCCTGGTGTTCATGTGTGTTGTTTATGTGTGATGGTTTATTCTGTTATTACTGCACATGCTTACTGAACATATGATGAATATATGATGCATAGATCTAAGTAAATAATTAAGCACATAATAAGATCTCTGTATATACGCAAGTTTTATAAAGGATATCTATGTGTATATGTGAGTTGGTTTCAGGAAAGTCGCGTATGGGTTTTAAAGGAAGAAAAAGTATAAAGTTTTGAGTATGCCCTAAATACTGATTCACCCCCCCTCTCAGTATTTTTCCCAACAACCATTTATTAGCTTTAGGGGTCCTAACTAAGGTTCAGAGTTTATGGATAAACTAACAAACCCTCCAACTACTTGTCCTTTCGACAATGACCTTATTGTGCAGATCAAAGTCTCACCTGATGTAGTATCGAGGGGTGCTAGAACCAGGTTTTGACACCTTGAGGGAGAAAATAATGAAGTGGTCGTAAGAAAATTGAAATTAGACTATATCAATTTTAAACATATGTGCGCAACAATATAAAGATGAATCACATAATGTGCATAATCCTTAACAGAGAAAGACAGAGTCGTAGATCCTTTAGTACAGATAAAGTATAGCAGAAACAGATCCAGATCTTATAATGCAATCACTTAGTCAAATCTATCATTCATCAATGCAACTATACCTTATATCTTCGCGCAATCATCATTAAGTAACACAAACAATGTGATCTTAACAGAAATAGTAAATAACTTTGATTTGTAAGACAGTAAGCTTGCCAAAATATACCCTTTGGATTAAGTTAGGTTTTTCAATGCATATAAGAATTTCCCATACATAAATCCTTCCACACACACAACCATCGAAGTCCGCACACAACTAGGACTACGTCTCCACGCACACATCCAATGGAGTCCGCACATAGCTAGGACTAGGTCTTCGCACACAGAGCCACCAAGATCCTTTCATCCCAACCCAGATAAGCCCTTAAAATGTATTACAGACACATATAGATCACAATATTAAATCATAATTAGTTCTACTTTCTTCCTTGGACTCGATCTATCTAATTATATTCGCCTAGCGCGTAGATACTATGGTCCCAAACCATGGTTTGAGGCCCAGAGTTTACCCTTAAACCCATTTACATCAAAATTAGGGAATTTGACCCACCCTGAAGCCCCTTGATTAAATAACGTAGTGGGCACATACAATACTTATACAAAACTACATCAAAAATTGTGCCGCAGGGGACCCTACTCCATAGGTTTCAAAAGTCAATGAACTATCTGTAGTTCTGAAAAGGTAGGGATCCATGTGAGCCTAATGTCTTGATTTGAAATTAGGGCCAATTCTCCTTGAGTTAAAATTAACAGGAATCAGATGGGTATCTGTGTTGAATGGCCCCCATGCACAAATCTGCCATGGTGGCCATTTGTTTGTCCTTTTGCTGAAGCTAGTCCTGTGATGGTACATTATCTGCTTCAGATTTTTGAGGCTGCTCTTTCAACACTAATTATTTGAGCCTGACATCAGACAAATCCTTCCCCAATTCAACCACTTTTCCCTCCATGAACCCTACGTCATGCACATGTTTAGATGTGACAAGCTTCATCCAATGATAAGTGTGTGCCCTCTGCTCTTCCAACTAATAAAATAAAGGCACTGTGAGCTTTTGAGGAATCAATCTTCTCCCCTTCAATGTATGTGTAGTAGGAGATAAGATTGGGTTGAGTGTAATATTCCTAATTTTCCATCAGTTATTTGGAATATTAAATTTATTATATTTTCTAATTAATTAAGTAAATAAGAGGGTGGAGGGACCCATAAACCCCATAGATGAATAAAACCCACGTTTGATGTGTGTATGTGGATAATTATAGAGTATATCTACATTATGGAGTAGTGAAGCAACTTATTAATGAAGGAAGAGTGGAGATCATGGATCACTAATGAGAAGATCATGGAGATAGTGGAGGAAGTCAAATAAGATCATAGTTCAATAAAAGTAATATCATAGAGCACTAATGATGAAATAGTGGAGGAAGCGGTGCATCTAATGCACACATGCTGGAAAGAGTGGGAATTAAATGCAGAGATCATGGAGAACATGGAGAGACCACGTAGTCTTCATGGAGGCTAGTGGCCACATGTGCAGAGTAGTTATGGGGTGTGCCAAGGCTATGGAAGGCTCACAAAGAATAAGAGGAACATGAAGGCAAAAAAATAAGGAAGGTTTTGAATTTCTATTTTAGATCTATATTTGTCATGTGACATTTGTATGCATCCTTCAGTTGTTTAGATAATTTTGCAGTGCTGTTTAGCACACAAGTGTTTCCAAGTGGAAATCCCACCCTTACCCACGGGGGGATTTGATTACCTTCTCTGGGAAGGTTTCTTTGATCTATCAAACATCATCAGGCATTGGTGCCACATTCAGCCCCTCTCTGCAACACATTCAGTCTTAGGAATTACGCATTCCTTCTTGAGGGTTTGAGAGGAGGAGGTTGTTTTTATAATTTCAGCTAGGAAATCAGTGGAGGATTCATAGTTTCAACTTGTGCTTCCTGATCAACATTTCAAGAGCATGATATTGTTATCTGGCATTCAGGCCAACATTTCACACCTTCGTGTAGTAATAGTTCCCGAAGGAATTGCACAGTACAATATTGTAGATTTGAAGGAGGAAGAAAGTTTCCAAAATTTTAGCTGGAAATCCTGTGAGGGACCATCTCATCACTTAAGGCATATCGTTTCCATAATTATTTAGCTTTATTATAGAATATAGCATCAGGATATAGCTTTGGCCTCCTTGAAAGTGAAATTTATTTTAGTTATTGTGTATTCAATAGCTGCATCCAGTGGAGAAGGAAGGAGGAGCTCGATCTCAAGCTTCTAGCTTGGAGATCTGGAGGAGGGATCACCCTCTATGCATTGAGATGACTGTATCTATTAGCAATCATATTTATCTTTAGTTCATGCAGTAGATATGCATACCCAATATTTTGAGATCTGGAAATCCTTTCTGGGTTATCTTGGGTATTCATCATAGAGCTAGATCTGAAATCTCAGCATAATATGAGCTTCGGAATTTCCATATCTACACTTTTATTTTCAGCCGACAGTTTCAGTGCTGACATTTGCAGTAGGGACAATGCATTATTACCTCCAGCAGTACAAAAGTTACGTAGTGCCTCTTGTATGAGGACTTTAGGGTCACTTTAGCCTTATTGTTTGGCTTGAGTGCTTAATATTTTGTGCAATGTTGTACTTGTTTGTCCACCTCCATATAATAAAATGGCTTGGCTATTCTACATATCTGGATAGTGTATTTAGTTTATTTTTACATTGCTACAATTTCCATTCATTCTATTTCTATATTTATGTCTTTTCCATTTTGGAATATTACAGTGGTATCAGAGCATGATCTTTTTCTCAGCTTGCAGGCAATACATATTATGACATCAGAAGAAGAAGCAGAAAGAAGAGATTTATAATGGTGGATGGATTAAGTTTTTCCACACTTCCATTCATATGTATGCAAGATATCTCCAAGGAGGTCAATCAAATGAGAACGGAGAGGCAAAACGAGGCTCCAATAATATTTCAGAATGAGGAAGGTCGAAGCACTTCCTATCAACAACAAAAGAGACCGATAATGTATAGATTTTGACAAAATCTACTATATCCACTTTATTTAAAGAAGATTCAAGTGAATGGCATGGTTATGGAGGAGACATGGGGTATGAGACTTGAAGTAAATATCTATCCCAGTACAAATCAATGTTTAGAGCATTCAAGGAGAATATAACTCTCCAATAGTTTTTACAACTCAAAGAAGAAAGGAGGTCCCGTAGTAGCAATAGGAGAAAGAGGCATATATTCTTATTGCAAAATTTTGATGCGTCATCCACAAGCACAGTGAGGTTTTGGAGGAAACAGTTAGATTCATTCTTTCAACTATACCCAATAGCAAAAAGAGAGGCTATTGAGATTGCAGTGCTGCACCTTGAGGGTGAAGCAAAGGATTGGTGGTTCAACCATTTGAAACGTGCAGGAGTGATTTCTTATGCATATTTCACTGAAATACTGATGATGAAGTTTGGCAGAAGGAAACTAGAGACACTTCCAATAGAGAAGCTTCCCGCCATTGATGAGATAATACCTTAAGAGCCGAAGGAAGGTGTTAGCATTATCATTATAGAAGAGGAGCCCCTACCACCACCACCAGCTGCAGAAGTACTTGTATCAAGAGGAAGAGAACTTGCATATTTGCAAGATGGTCTTAAGCTCTTGACATTGGGAGTCCCATGCATGATTCAAGAGATGCATGAGGGGGAGGAGGCAGATACCAGCACTGGTACATTAGAAAAGGTGTATCGATCATCATTAACAGTAGTTGGAGAAGCCATTGTACTAGTTGGAGGAAATATTGTAGCTATGCAAGATGTTCCCGAGAGTCAGCTTATCCATGGTTTGCAAACATTTCCATCTCATATTATTTCAGTACCTCATAATAATATTTGTGAGAACATGCCATCTGGGAAATTTCATAACCAAGGATTAGAGAATATTGTTGATTTGGAGCAGAAAACTATCACTGCGCAGAGGACCCTTGAATTTCTTAAGGAGGAGATGTATAGCTAACCCATTTTGTCATTGTTGAGATACACACAACACTTTGTGTTGAAGTGTGGAGTTTTAGAGGATGAGATGAGCATAGTCCTAATTAGTACGACTCTGGGTTATGAGTTCAGCATTGTGTATGTCCATAAGACAATAGATGCATCACTATGTAGATCATCAACACTGTCACTGAGCACTAGTGATGAGATCAGGGACCCATTATTCCTGGAGCATTCCGAGGATATCTTCACTCATGAAGCATTGGAGGGAAAAATGATAGGTGGTAGAAATCTTGTGATGGATAACATTTTCCATTATCAGGATTTATTTTTATTGATGAGCATCTCACAACACAAAGAGAAATTTCTACCTACAACAAAGATAGAGTCTATTGGGTTCTATTGGGCCATTGATGAGAGGATCCCACGGAGAGACCTCAAGGAGCATGCACTTCAACATCTCATGGAGTGAAAATATTATCAGATGGGGGAGGATGGTATTCTACCGTAGGTGGATACCAAGTTGGAGTATGACATGATTCATCATCCACAGTTGGATGGATGGATGAGGATGACGAGAAAGGGTTTGACAACCCATTTGCAGATCTATGATACAGGGCAACAAGAAGCATGGTATCGTTGGTTTCTTTTGGGTGAGTATGGTTACTACTCAACGTCTCACATTTGTATGATCCATGCCATGTACATTATTGATGATATGCAGTAGCATGAGGCGTCGCTGCACTGGTTATTGTTGAGAGAGTTTGGCAATCGCATAAAATATCACATGTCCATGTATGTGCTTTTGTTTGGGACATTGCATAACTCTCACATGATGGGGCAGCAGGGAGCTTGTTCGTATTCTTCTGATGTAATATTCTACCTTTCAATAAATATGTTGTTGCTCCATGGATTGCATTATGATGTTGCGATGTGGCAACAAGAATCCTTGTTTCTTTGGTTACTTTTGGGAGAGTATGGGTTGAATTTTTCCCATACATTGCATGATGATGATGGAGGTTGGAAACAAGAGGCGTTACTGTGTTGGCTTTTGTTGGGAGAGTATGGTCATTATACTTGGTATGATGATGATGTGGTATGGTAGAAAGAGGAATTTTTGCTGTGGATTCTCTTGAGAAAGTATGGCTAATACACTTGGTATGATGATGATGTAATGTGGAAACAAGAGGCATTGTTGCGGTGGTTTCTCTTGAGAGAGTATGTCTCTCACAGATGGTTTAATGATGATTTGGCATGGCAGAAGGAGGCTTTGTTGTGGTGGTTACTATTGGGAGACTATGGTTTGAAATTTTACATTTTTATCCATATGTATATACTTCTTATTTTTCACAGTGTTGGGATGATGCTTGGAGCCAGCAAGGCCAGCAGAGCCAAGGATGGAATCATGGAGAGATAAAATCTACTTCATGTAGCATGGGATGGAGAGATATTTTATGAGTTGGGACTTTCCACTTTGGGAAGAAACCAGTTCACTTTATGTATCTCATGCATAGAGGAGGATCTTGGACAACATATGGTTGCCACTTGGAGACTTATTAATGAGGAGAGGCATCTAACGGTTCAATTGGAGGCCATTCTAGACTTTCTAGAGAGGCAACTTTGGAGCTGGGCATTCATTACACATTGTAGCAGCTGGGGAGACCTTCCATATGAGGATGCAATTTGGAGGGAGATGGATTGCTGTAGCATCCACTTTTGCAGTTGCTTGAGGTCAAGAAGAATTTTGGTGGGGAGGACTGTAATATTCCCAATTTTCTAGTAGTTATTTGGAATACTAGAGTTCTTACTTTTTCTAATTAAGTAAGTAAATAAGAGGGTGGAGGGACCCATAAATCCCATAGATTAATAGAATCCACTTTTTATGTGTGTATGTGGATAATTAGATCATAGATCTACATTATGGAGTAGTGGAGCAACTTATTAATGAAGGAAGAGTGGAGATCATGGATCATTAATGAGAAGATCATGGATATAGGTAGGAATTCAAATAAGATCAAAGTGCAATAAAAGTAATATCATAGAGCGCTAATGATGAAATAGTGGAGGAATTGGTGGATCTAATGCACACATGATGGAAAGCATGGGAATTAAATGCAGAGATGATGGAGACCATGTTGAGACAACACAGTCTTCATGGAGGCTAGTGGCCAGATGTGCAGCGCAATTACGAGGTTGGCCAAAGATATGGAAGGCTCACAAAGCATAAAATGTAGATGGAGGAAGCAATATAAGGCATGCTTTGGATTTCAATTTTAGATCTAGATTTTTCATGTGAGATTTCTATGAATGCTTCAGTTTTTTAGCTATGTCTGTAGTGTTGTTTAGCACACGGGGGTTTCCAAGCAGAAATCCCACCCTTACCCATGAGGGACTTCGAGTGCCTACTCTGGGAAGGTTTCTTTGAGCTGTCATACCTCATCAGGAATTGGTACGACATTCAGCCCCTCTGTACATCACATTCATTCTGAGGAATTACGCATTCCTGCTTGAGGGTTTGAGAGGAGGAGGTTGTTTCTAGCATTTTAGCTAGGAAACCGGTGGAGGATTCATATTTTCACCTTGTGCTTTAAGATCAATATTTCAGGAGGCATATTTTTATCAGGAATTTAGGCCAAAATTTCACACCTCCATGCAACAGGAGTTCCCCGAGGAGTTGCACAGTCGAGTCCTGTAGATATGAATGAGGAAGGAAGTTTCAAGTATTTCAACTAGAAATCCTATGAGGGACCATATCCTCAATTTGGGAATATCATTTCCATCATTATTGAGCTTTATTGTAGCATATAGTATTAGGCTATAGCTTCAGCCTCCCTGATAGTGCAATTTATTCCAGCAGTTGTGTAATCAGCAGCCACATCTAGTGCAGGAGGAAGGAGGAGCTAGATTTCAAGCTTCTAGCTTTGAGATCTACAGGAGGGATCAACCCTTTATGCATTAAGATGAATATATATATTTGAAGTCATCTTTATCTTCCATTCATGCATTAGATCTACATACCCAGAAGTTATATGTTGCAGGCCTTAGGAGTGTGATTTTCAAATATGTTCAGATTTGGAAATCCTTTCTTTGTTATCTTGGGTATTCATCATAGAGCCCAGATCTAAAATCTCAGCATCATTTAAGCTCCAAAACTCCCAGACCTACAATTTAATTTTCAGCTGGTAGTTGCATTCCTGACATTTGGATCAGGGAAAATGCATTATTACCTTCATCAGTCCAAGAGTTACGTAGTGCCTCTTGTGGGAAAACTTCAGGGTCACTTTAGCCTTCTTGTTTTGCTTAACTGCTTCATATTTTGAGAACTATTGTACTTTTTTCTCCACCTCCATATAATAAAATTGCTCAAATATTCTGCATATTTTTAGGTGTATTTATTTTATATTTACATTGCTACAATTTCCATTCATTGTGTTTCTATATTCCTATCTTTTCCATTTTGGAATATTACATTGACGACTAGGGTTTGGCACTATTGCTAAATATTTGAGGACCTGTTTTGGTGAGGGGGGCTCTTCCTTTTCATTTTTTTTTTCACTCTTTTTCATATTTTCCTTCATTTTCAGCATTTTCCTCAACTTATTTGACCTCTTTCCCATCTATGGTTGTCTTTTCTTCCAAGTAATTTTCCTCTAATTCTAGGCTTGTTGGAGTTTCTTGTAGAAAAAAATTGGTTTCTTGTAGTAAACTCTATTTTTCTTGTTGAAGACCCTCTTTTTCTTTTTTTTCACTCTTTTCAGTCCTTGAAGGTTCTATGGGGGTTGCATGAGGTGTACGGGATGCCAACCTTGTTGAGTGTCTTATGATGTACGTTACAGTGGTCCTCACACGTGAGGTGACCTCTTGCACCCTTCCTTCCTCTAATATTATTTCCTCCTCTTTATTTTGTGATTCCTCAATGGGAATAGGGCTCTTGGTTCGATTCTGTGGTTTCCCTTGCCTCACCCTTTGACTCTTCCTAGTGCTGAAATACATAAGTGGTTTCCTCTTCCTTTTTGTTTTGACAGGTGTGCTGAAAGTGGCTAGGGTAGCTGCTACTTACTGATTTGTAATGTCTAGTGACATGTTGGTGCCTTGAGAGGGTCCAGTCCTTTATTTTCCTCAATGTTTTATTCCTCCTTCCTCTCATATTTTTCTTTCTCTGTCACTGTTGAATTCGTGTTTTCTGCTTCAATCTCCATGTCTTCTTTTTCTTCCTTATCTTCTACCTCCTCTTCAGCCTCTTCTTCTTCTTCTTCTTCTTCTACCTCCCTCTCTCTAAGGCTACAAGAAGAGGTTTGCCATGTTTGGGTAGATAGGAAGGCTTCTCTATCCACGTATATGGAAGAAGACCAGGATACAGATAGGTTCAATATTCTCAAAGCATCATTCACTATCAGTTTTATGAGGCCATTTTGAGCTAAATGATGATATTTTCTTTTCCTCACATTATTTCTCATGTCACTTATGGAGTTGAGGAGGAAGTGAAGGATGATTAATCTATGTTCTAAAGGGAGTTATCCTTAAAACCTAAGTTCATTGAAAAATATGAAATGATACCCATAGACCACACTAAGTATGCCTTCGCAAGAAATAATCTTCATGATATGGAAGGCTACTTCATCCTAGGGGTATGGAAGGATTTATATCCTCAATCCATTTTTGTCTTCAATGTATTTATCTCATGGAAGAAATAAGCTCTTCTTGGTTGCAGTGCTAAGAATTATTTCCTTAACCCATTTGTCTCCTAAGGGAAAAGTTGTAACTTTTCTTATGAGTTCAAGTGATAGTGTGACGGCTAGGCCTCTTACCATAGTGGTGTCTCCCTCCTCTGAGTATGATTGTAGAGACACTACAAATTCTTGAGCTATTTCTTCATAAAAACCTTTCGAAAGATCAAATAACCCTAGACATTGGTGATTCATGAAGATTTCCATGTCTTTAGGATATTTCCTAATTATCTTAATATCGGTGGGCTCCCTTCTGTTGAATCCCCACTCCCCCATTTTAATTGTTGTGATATGAAGGTGGTGAAATGTTTGAGATTTATGTCTTGGAGATGGAGGTCTTGAAACAAATGCAAAAATTGTATACCCTTTAATTTCCAAATTTAACTTGATGTGAGTAAATTTGATGGAGGAATTTTAGTGCTGGAAACCACTTACCTTTGTCCACTAGTGTTTTTGTTTGAGATACAGGGTCTTTGGGAAGCAGTTTCACCCACAGGTAACTCTGTGTTGCCCTTTATACCCTTGTTCATATGCCTCTAAATTTCCCTGTAGAAAATCTACATTTCTTGTAGCATGATGGTGCATGCAAGCTCTAATCTCGATGCTGCTCTCTTGATGGCTCCCATTTCTCTGCTACTCTTGAAGCTCTTCAAAATACTCAGAAAAATGGTGAAAATGAGGTAGAACTCACCTTTATGGATTTTTTAGATAAATTTGGAGCATTGTGCTGACTCGTACTTAACACGAGTTGTCCTCTTTGAGATCATTGGTCCCATTCCAATTAATGATTTTTTAGCCTTATAATCACCCTATTCATACCCATTCACTCCCTCTTGATTTTTTTTGACTTTTGTAGGTAGAATGTACTTTCACTTTTCCTTTTGTCTAACTTTACGAAGGTCCCCAAGTTAATTTACCATCTTTTTGACTTTTACATTTCTAAAACTCAACATTAAACTATTTTGGTCATTATGAATGCATATCGAGAGGTGAAGGGCCATACCTGAACCTACCAGGTGCTGGTGTGGTGTTGAATGAGTTCGTGCGAGGAGCTGGAGCTAGTGGTTGCACCCATGATCTATTATTTTCTATCATTTTACTTTATTATTTATTTTCTGAGTGACCAACATTTTATGAGTGATCTGCTTGTCTTTTCTGAGTGAGTTGCTTAATGTTTTTTTTTTTTTTTCTTGCAGGTGCTCCATGGAGGTCTTCAGGTGCCATGTTTGGTGTTATTTCCCTCCTGGAGTTGGGTGGTGGTATTTTGGAGTCATCCTCATCAACTTTCCTTCATCTTTTCGCTTTGTTGTGACACACACAAATTTGCTACAGGAAAATTTCCAATTCCTATAGCAGTATTTTTCTTGCTTCTTCTTGCTTTATTTTGCTCAGAAATGAAGGGAAATGGTTCATGGAGGCTATGGAGGGAGTCATAGAATGAATGGAGTGGAGGATAGATGATTAAAGAGGTCTCATTCCAAGTTTCAAATTATCTAGCTGCCAATGGTGCAACACAGGGTTTAGAGAGTGAATCCTTATGCATGGAGTGAAATAAGGGGTTCAGAATGGTAGGTATAGGAAAAAAATAAATTATCCTGCTCTCCTTTAAGTCAAAAAATACCTGAGAGATCTTCTTCCTTCATGAATTCTTTTCTTATAGAATTTACAGGAGTTTCATGTAGTGCCACAAGAATTCTGTAGCTGTTGGATTTGCCTATAGCAATTACAGTTCATAGAAAAAAATGAAATTTTTTTCTATTAGAGGGGTGAAATGGATGAAGGGGTGTATGCTAGAGTGGCTCATGGAGTGTGCAAGAATAGGATAAGTATATATGAACAAAAATTGCTCTTATGGATCCCAAAAACCATATTTGATCAATAAACTGCAAGACAAAAAAACAAAAAGTGCAAGTAGGCTTCCTCCACAGAGGTTTTCAACCCACAGTCCTGACTTGGGTACCTCGGAGAGGTTTTCACCCAAGGATATTTTATTTTGATGTTTTATTTACTTTTTCTCTCTTTTTTTCCTCCAGGATTTCTCGAGGGAGGTTTTCAACCCTAGAGTTGGGCTAGGGTGCCTCAGAGAGGTTTTCACCCATGCCTTTTTATTTACTTATTTTCTAAGAGGGGGAGGCATTGTAAACTTTGGAGTCTCCCATGACATGCACCTCCCTATTTATTGAATTTATAAATTATTCCTCAAGCAGGGTCTTTTTGTAAACCATGAAGCTATAACCATTAACAAGTAGGGGAACTACTTCCTAATCTATGATTATGATCTAAACTGTGTCATTATCGTAAAATTTGTCGAATTTGTAGGGTACCAGCCTAATTGTCATTATTTTACCTTTGAAATCCTTAAAATTTGAGTCATACAACAATGCCCAATCTCCCTATTGAAAGGCATTCTCCTTAATGTACTTCTCATGCCAGACCTTCCTTGAATGAGAGGTTAGGAGGGAAATTTTCAGCAACCAAGTAGTTAGCTACGTCAACTAACCATGGTGAGGGTGTTAACATAGCAAAGATATTTTCATCTAGTATTTGGTCATCTACCATTCCTTCTTCATTTGTAGATAGAGATAACCTTGATAAAAAATCTGCAACAACATTCTACTTTCATTGTTTATCAACAATGGCTAGGTAAAACAATTGTAATAGAAACAACCATCTAATTATTCTAGCATTAACATCTAGTTTCTTCATTAAATATTTTATGGCTACATGGTTAGTGTGTACAAAGGTCTAATAACAAGTGACATAATGTCTAAATTTGTTTAAATCATGGACAATGACTAACATCTCCTTCTCTGTGATAGTGTAATTGGGTTTGGCCTTAGAAAATTTCTTACTGATGAAATAGATTTCATAAGGTAATTTCTATTCTAACTTCCCTAACTCTACCCCCACAACTTTATCGGATGCATAAGTGTGGATGTGGAAAGGCCGAGTCCAATTTGTACCTTGGAGAATGGGTACAATAATCAACTTTCCCCTAATGAGCTCAAAATCTTCTTGACAAAGACTGGACCAAGGAAACTCATAATCCTTGGCCAACAAACCAAATAGTGGTGAGGCCAACTTACTGAAATCTTTGATGAACCTTATATAATAGTTATCTAACCCCAATAAACTCCTGAAATCTCTCTTATTTTGAGGAGAAGGTACTATTTTGATGATGGTGATTTTGTTCGGGTCCAGTTGTATTCCTTCTTGGGAGATTGAGTTCTCCAATAAAAATCCTACTCTTTTGAGGAATTCACACTTTTCTAGGCTTCGGGAGAGATGCATCTAAATGGATATTCTTATAAATTTTCCCAAATTGGAGAGATTTTCCTAGAAGTCATCCCCATAGGGTGTGAAATCATTGATGCAGATTTCAACTGAGTCATAGAATAACTCAGAGAAAATTCTCAAGACATATCTTTCGAAGGTAGCTGGGGAATTTCTCAACCCAAACGGTAGGATGCGGTAAGAAAAGGTACCCCAAGGCTAGGTTAAATTAGTCTTCTCTTGGTCTTCAGGGCTGATTTGGATCTGGCTATACCCACTGAACCCATCTAAGAAGGAAAATAACTTCTTTCCTGCAAGGCCATTCAGGACTTGGTTTATAAATGGGTAAGGGAAATGGTCCTTCTTGGTGGCTTTGTTGAGTTCCTGATAATCAAAACATATTCTAATTTTTCCCTTCTTCTTCGGGACTAGGAAAAAAGGAGATACTCACTCAATGTCTGATATAGGGTAAATGAAACATGCATCCAAAAATTTCTAAAGTTCGTCCTCGATTATGTATATTACAAATGATTTAATCCACCTTTGGGGTTGGCGCATAGGCTTGCATCCTTCCATAATGTAAATACGATGTCTTCATACTGAGGGATGCACCCCTTTCATGTCTTTGTAATCCAAAGAAAATCCATCTAAGTTTTCTTTCAGAAGATGGCATAACTAATTTTCTTCTTTATCTGAGAGGTTTGAGTTAATTTTTAGAGATTTGGATGGGCTAAAATTCATAGCCTTGGTGGTTTAAGAGTTCAAATCAATTGATTTCAATTCCATCCAAGGGTTACTTTCATATTATTTGACTAGGTTTTCAAGTGGGCAGTTAGTGGGGCACTAGTTTTGAATGACATGGTCGACGAGTTCATCATCGTCAATCTTCCCCCCTCTAAGAACAACATCTATGGTACAAATAGGGGTACTAGTTTATACCTAATATTATTCATCCTCCAACCATATATGTATATCATGATCAATGGAAGGTTGGGCTAGAGGATATAATACAAGTTGTTTAGATAAGGGCCCATTCTTAATAGTCATGTTTCCAGCCCGATAGATGATATAAGCATCAGAAATGGCTAACCAAGGTCTCCCTAATATATGAGGATATCCAATGAACTTGGGGTTTGGTTGCAAAACCAAAAAATTTGTAGGATACTCCGATGATTCAATTGAAACCATAATATCCTCAACAATTCCTTCTGGAGTTACCCTGGACCGATCTGCAAGTTGCAGAACCATTTTGGTTTTCCTAAAAGTCCCTTGAAGGTTGAGTTTCAACACAGTTTCCTTGTTCATAAAATTGATGGAAATGCCAATATCAATTAGAGTATTGGGGACTATGACACCATCTATTTGCACATCTACAACTGGACTGCCAGGGCTTAGGTACTTTAGAAAGATCACCCTTCCCAACATTAAGTTGGACAATTGTCCTACTACATTGATAGTGGGGGTATATTTATTTTTTCTTGCAGGTTTCTTGAAGCATTTTTCCTTGATGAGCCTATTTTAAATAGGTACATCCTTAATGGCCTAGAGAAGAGGTATATTTACACACACATTTCTCAATTCTCCCAGAATTTGGGTCTCCTCTGGGGTGTGCTAACTGGAATGGATCAAGTGCTCAAGAAAAAGGAGGTTGTTGGATCTAAGTGTTACTTTCATCCTTTTCCTCCTTAATATCTACAGGTGGAGATGGAGGGTGGTTGTATGGGAGTACTCTTTATGACCTAATATTAATCTCTTGTATCTCTAGAGCATAAGCTAGATAGGATGTCTCTCCACTATAAACCTGTTGTTCCTGTTTTTTGTTCGGGTTCGGATTGGGTTGTGCAGGAATCTTAGGCAGCTTGGGTGGAGAAACATGAGCAAGTTGAGGTTGAGATTGGGGTGGAGGCATTAGAGCAGGTGGTTGATTATGTTGAGGCCTCCAACCTTGGAAGGGGTTGTTCCACTTAGGTTTTTGAGTAACATATTACTGAAATGGTTGGTTCATAGGCTAAGGATGATATGGATGGATGTAAGGGCAAGTAGGAGGTGTAGGCTAGCATGGAGGAGTGGGGTGTACGAAGATTTCATGTGTTCATTCTAATTATTGCGATATTAAGAATAAGGTACACCTTCCATACCTTGTTGATATGGCTTAGGGCCTTGAGGCCTTCTCTGGTTGATGAAACATATCTTCTCTAGTCCTACTTCCCCACCTTGATATAGAAATTTGAGTCCAGGTAAGGAGGGAGACTTTCCTCTGGCATGATTCTCCTCATAGACTAAGCAAACCACTATGACATTTAATGGAAATTCACCTCTAGGGTGCTTTCTCGTACATCTAGGGAAAAATATAGGCAAGGTTATTTTTGGTTCCTCTCTCTTCCTCTTAACCTAAATTGTGTCCATTTGTAGGGAAAAGGTGTGCAAAATGTCACTCTTGAAGTCCTCCAACATATTTCCAATCACATGCTTGATGGAGGTGGAAGAGGAAGGGGTATTGGTTGTACTTTGGCTAGCCTTTCCTTTCTTCCTAGCTGCACTGGAATGGTTCGTGAAGAAAATTTTGATTGTCTCATAAGGCAGTTGGTAGATATCTCCTCCTGATAACATATTGAGGGTTTCCATCACCTCCTCCTTGATCCCTTAGAGAGGTACTACTTTAATTGATCCAGGATCAAGGGTACATTTGGCTCTCTTATAATTTAACTAAAACCTCTCTTCATAATCCTCTATGGATTCATCACGCCTTAAAGTCATCCTGGATATCTTGTCGTTAGTTTCCTTCGACCTATATTAGTCTATGTAATTTTTTTTTAAGGCCTCTTGCATCTGTGACCAGGTAGTGATGATGTTCCCAGGTAGGCCCATGAACTAGCACAAGGCTGCATCCTTAAGGGTAAATGGGAATAACTTCAACTTTTTATCATCAGAGGCATAGTCATAGGTACTAAAAAAAACAACAAATTCAAACCTAAATGTGTCAGGATCTTCAGAGGTAAGTCCATGGAAGTGTGTAAGGGCTGAGGGGCTAATGTTCTTAATTATAGTTTCCCCATCTGCCTCTCTAATAGAAAAGGCTCCATGTGCTCCAGTTTCATCCATGGTTTGAATAGGTGAAGCGGGTTCCTCTGGTGAAACAAGATCTTCTTCATCACAAATAGGTTCCTCAAAATTTTTAGAAGGCTCAACTATCATGTGTCCAACCTCACAGCCACTGAAGAAGAGTGAAGGGTGACTATGTGGTTATTTTGGGGTTCTAGGTAAAAATTTTCCTTGAGTATCCCTACTCCTATGAGGCATGAAAAGCATATTTTTTTGTATTTTTTCAATATTTTTGAATAAACATGTAAAAGAAAAGCAGAGAATAATGATAAAAAAAAATCAAAACATCTACTAGACATGTCCCCGACAACGGTGTCAAAAATTGGTGAGCCCTCGTATTGCACCAAGAATGCTGCAACTCCTAAAGGCTACCCTACTTTACTTTATAAAGCCAAGGTTTGTACGAACTTGGAGTTTATAGTGCTATATACACAATAGATGCATTATACTCATGTCATCCTCTTGTGAGGTCTATGAAAGGGTGCTACTTTTAGGGTTTCTAGATGAAGTCTCTCACACTTCTGAATTTATGCCTAGGGCTACAATTGATTCAAAACCATTACTCTTTCAACAAGTAAATAAATATTCTACAATAGGAAAGTACATATAATTACTCTACTAAGAAGGAAATATACACATTAAGCTATGATAATAAATGGAAGAAAACTAGGCATCTTGCATGAAGTAAATTGTTGAATTTAAATTGAATAAATGAAATAACCTAATCACACTTTGCTGGGCTAAATGGATAAAAACAATCTTCCTACCCTATGTTTCATCTATCATGTTTTTAAACATGCAGCTAATCCTGACCTAAGTATGCTTGTAAATGCATTGTTTTGTAGCTAGGAGGAGAAAGGCCTAAGGTGGCTTATGGAAAGATTGAACTCATGGGTGCAAGGTTGAAGGTGTCTAGGTGGTTTTGGAAAGTCTGGATGAGATGGATGGCAGTTTTTGGGCTTAAGGAGGAGCCCTCTGGTGATGCTGCAAGTGTTACTACATGTGTCATGTATTTCTATAAGAAAGTCCCAAATTTCTACAAGAAATAGTCTGAGGGAAATCTAAGGCCAAATATGGGTGATAAAAGTGTAGGGAAGGTGGAATGAAGGTGGGTTTGGATTGGGGGAAGGTGGCCCACCCCTTGACCAAGATTAGAACATCTTGAGAGGCCTGTATTGCACATCTAGGGTTTTCTCATTGTGTGAAGAAGAAAAATATGCAAACAGGGCTCATGGTGATTTTTAGGAACATAAGGTTGATGAAGGGTGAGAAATTAAGTTGAGGTGTCGGTGATGTCCTACTTTTCTATGCTACTTCAACCTACAAGAAAACTACATGTTGATGCAACAAGCAAGGACAAATTCATGATGAAGGAAATGGAAAAGATGAGTTGAATTTGGAAAGAAAATCTACTTTAGCCTACAAAAAGAGATCTAACACAACATTCTAAACATATTCATGGAACTAAAACAACCTAAATATTAATTCCAAGAAATGATAAATTAAAAAGTAATTTTAGCCTATGGAGAAGGTCTACCGTCCTCAAGCTCCAATGAAATAGATGAGAAAGGGAATCTTGAAACACAAATTTCTGAGTTTACAACCTACTCTACCAGCATGTAAGAAAGCTAAATCTACAACAAAAGACAAATGGAAGAAAACTAAAAACAATGAATTGAAATGCAAGAAAACTAGCTAAATAATTATAACAAAAACTAGCTAAAATGGCATAAAAGTAAAGAATGAATACAAAAGAGAGACTAAGGACAATGGATTAGGGTCTAAACCACAATCCTAGCCCTCTAAAACTAGATCAGTGAAGCACAATTTGAATAGTCATTTTATTTCAGAAGATAATCTCATTACATCAACATGAAACTCTCAAAAACCTATTACAAGAGCTAAGAGACTATTAAGTTACTTCAAATTTTGAATCCTAACGAGCTCTTTCTCAGCCATATTTAACCTAGAGGGTAGCTACCAAAAACTCTCTAAAAAGTAGGTGATGTGCCAAGTTTGACTTCAAGAAAAGTGTAGCTTTTGTGCAATTGATGTTGAGTTTTCTTGGTTGCCTTTGATGTCAAGGTATTCGAGGGAACCTCGAGGATCCCTTGGATTCCTTTAGGAGTAAAGGAGCTGGAATATCCCCCTACAATCTCTTCTTTTTGTCTACTCCGATATTTCATGGAAAAATCTTCATAAAAAATGAAATATCTTCATGATTTTCCTTCATTTAACTCATGTTAGGCATTAGAAGTATGACAATCCTGAATCGTCATCTACACTAGCAGCATAGGACCATAATATAATTAAAATTCAAGAAAAAGTGACTTAATAAGGAAAAAATGTGACAATTAACCCCTCCAAATGTACCCAATGATGGAGCTCATCAAGTACTTCTAGGCCATTCCTTCTACCTGGTTAAAGTGCATCTAGCTAATGTAATGAAGGGAATTGCTTCTACTGTAAGAAAAGGAGAATGTCTATCAAAATCCTACTTGCAATTGACAATGAAAGAAAAGCATAAACAATTAACCTAGTTACAGTAAAAATGAAAATTATGATATGGGAAATCATTCATATAGATATATACTTACTTACAGTAAAGAAACTATTCTATCATCGTACACTCCATGAAAGCATGAACCAAATCCTATCTATAGTGTTATTAAACTTGTACTTGCATGTGAAATTAAATCTATTTCAGAAATGAAATAAAACCCTAATATCTATTCTATTTTTTCAACAAGGAAGGAAGGAACTTTGGAGTGGCCTAAGAATCTATTATAACCATGAATTCAGAGTTAGGGGGTCAAGTGAATCCTATTATAGGCTGAAAAGGAAAAAGGGAGTTAAAGTGGAGTGAAGAGGTGACCTACAATGCTGCTACAAGAAGTTTCTATATGATGTCTTGTAATTGCTATAGCATGTCCTGAAGTTCTACAGGAAACAGGCCAAGAGGGTTTTCAGGATGGAAAAGGTGTAAGGAAGGTGTGGAAAGGTAAGAGAAGGTGGAATGATGTGAGGGAGAGGTGGCCAACTCCTCTAGCTAAACTCAGAACCCTTGGGAGGCTTTTTTTTCACTTGGAAGGTTGCTCATAGTGGTGGTGAAGGTAGTTTCACAAAACAGGGTTTTGGTGGAATATTTGTAGGTTTGAGGGAAGGAGATCATTGGGATTGAAAGGGTCTCCTCCCTACAACTATAGACAACCCTACAATCACTACACACATGAATTCATTTATTATTGGAAAATTATGATGTTAAAAAGTGGAAAAGATGACTTGAATGGAAAAACTATACGTAATCTATGTTTGAATCTTATTTAACACAAATACAACTCCTAACTTACAGTAAGAATATTTAGAATGATAATCACACTATATACCTTTCCAAGAAATCATAAACAAACTACTTTTTGTTTGTGGCTAGAGATCCTTCTCCTCAATCTCCCATGAGAGAGGCCACGAAAAGATGGTACAAGAAGATTTTTAATGGATTTTTTATGCTACTATAATGCAAATAGAATAAGTAAGATGTTGAAACATAAATATATAGCATAAATACATAAGATGTACTTAGCTAATGGATTCGGATCTAACCCAAAAGAATTAACCCTCTTAGACTAAATCATTGATGGAACAAGAAGCTTCTCATTATCATTGCATAAAAAGGTCTAGTACATCATATAAACGTAAAAAATAACACTAAATTAGAGCTCAAGAGCTATCTAGATGAATAAAAAGTTTGAATATTTATGAGCTCTTGCATATGCTTATTTATAGAAATGAGTAGCTACCAAAAAATCCCTAAAAATGAGGAATAATTCCTCCTTGATCTCAATAAAAGTGGAGCATGGATCCTCATAACTGTCACTTTTCTTTATTGCATTTGCCTTTGATCTATTGGGAGAGATATGGATGTGATCTTAATTTATTGATAGAGCTATGGAGGTGCAAAATCCTACTACAGTCTCTCCTTTATGTCTACTATGAGCCCTTAGGTGGAAAATATCTCAGAAATGGTCTAATTTCCTACAATTAATTTAGATTAGGAAACAAGACATGAAAAAAATCATACACCCCTCTCATTAAGCGTAATATGACAAAAAATTAAATAAATTTGAGAGAGAGGTAAATTAATAGCTAAACTATGGCATTTTAACCCTTAAAATAAACCTAATGATGGGCCTCATGAGACACAACCTTACAATGTTAACCTTCTACATGAACTTTAATGGAATACATAGTAGAATGCAAAAATAATCGAATCATTTTAACATAATACATAAAATGGTCTCATATGTTACATGCATGCCTTTCCTCTACTAATCTGCATTTAATTTACTTCTTTATATGCACAAAATAAATGAGCACATAAATTTAGAACTTAAATATGAATAAATGTGTTAATCATTTCTGCTACTGGAACAATACTTGGGGAAATACACTATCCTCCGAACGATGAACTGATCCACCAGTTCCCCCCGAGCTAAGATATGCTTGCAAAGATATCTTAAATCCTATTGATTATCATGTATTCATATTTTATGAATCCCCTTATCTAGAAGATTTTTAGCAGCGTCCAACTTTTTGCGTTTGCCAACCCGCTTGCCTAGACCTTTATTTCTTTTTTTCCCCAATTTTTTTTTCCTTTTTTTCTTTAAAGCCTATATCTCTCTCCCATCATATTAAATACTATATTTTTTCTCCTAGGGATTTTTATGCTTCAATTAAGGGAATATTTATCTTGAGCTTACCCAAAAATAGTGGTTTCTAAAACTTGGCAAGGATCACTTAACTCTAGTGTTTTCCTTCCCAAGTAATTTTCAAATTTGTTTTCATCAATAAAAATCTATTTATTACATCTCAATAACTTTATTGTTCACACTCATTTCAATCAAACCTAAATTTTCATTCATCAAATCTAAAAATGGTCTAGTCCAAAAATATCAATACATTATCATAAAGAAGATACGGGTATTGCAAGTTCCCCCCTTTTATTGACATTACAACAAAACAAACAATTTGCATCAAATTTAGAGCCAGCTTTTGGTGCAATTTTTTTGTAATTGGGATGATAATACTGGCGCTAAATATGGCTCTATTGTACATTTTTTAAAACATCCTTTTTTGCGCCCCACTTTGCATCTTTTTTATCCTAGATTTTGCAACCTTTTTTACACTAGATTATGAATCAATTTTGGTGTTAAATCTTGCAACAAGATTTGCATATGATTTTATGACAAGTTTTTATTTTATTTTTTTTTCCCATTTTTTCATCTATTTTCACAATTTTTTTCTTCCTATTTTTTGTCATTCGTTACTTCCATTTTTTCACCATAATTTGCATAAATTTTACATCGTCTTTTTCATCCAATTTAGCGCCTTTTTTGCATCCATTTTGTGTGGATTTTTGCATCTAGTTTTACACTGGGTTTGACACCTTGTCTTGCAGTAGTTTTTTCTTCTAATTTTCGGCCTATTTCTGCATCTAGTTTTACACTTATTTGGGCATCTAGTTTCTCTCCTTCTTTAGTGCCCATCTTTGCAACATTTGTTGAATTTGATTTATCACCAAATTTTGCAATCATTTTTGTGCCCATTTTTGCATGTTTTTTTGACCATTTTTTGCGTTTGATTTCCCTTCCTATTTCACATCCCATGTTGCACCATATTTTGCATAATTTTTCTACATCCAAATTTGCATCATTTTTATGTTATTTCTTGAATTCAATCTTACACCCTTTTGAGCATTCAAATTTACATCTATATTTGCATCCTATGTAAAGTCATGTGTTGTGTCCACCTTTGCACCCCATTTTGTGTCAAATGTTACATTGAATTTTGATCCATTTTTTATGTCCACTTTTTCATTTTTTTAACACCAAGTTTTGCATCACTTTTTTAATCCACCATTGCATCCAATTTTGAGCTATTTTTATGACCACTTTTTACCCTTTTTTGTGTCTACTTATATGTCCAATGTTGCACCATTATTTACATCCACTTTTTCATCCATTTTTTCATCCTTTTTGCTATCTAATTTTACATAATTTTTTCCATTCAAATAAATCCATCCTTTTTCTACCTCATTTTGTGTCCACATTTTCCTCTTATTTTGTGTCTATGTTTGAGTCTAAATTTTCATATGATTATGGATCATTTTTTGCATCCAATATGGCGTATTTCATTTCACCCATTTTATATCGTCATTGTGCATCTTGTTTTATGTATTTTCTTACATTTTTTTTTCCTTTTTTTGCACCAAATTTTTCATCGCAAATTTAGACCGTTCTTTGCATCATCATTTTGCATCCTCATTTGCATCATTTTTTGTTTCATTTTAGAATCCAAATTTGCATCACCTTTTGCATCCTATTTTACATCTAGTTGTATGTCATTTTTTACATCTAGTTGGTTTCCATTTTTGAATCCTTTTATGTTCCCAACTTGGTATCCTTTTGTATGCCATGTTTTATTCCCTTGTCTTTGTCTATTTTTGCACCTTTTTTTAATTCTAATTTAAAATACTTTTCATGTCCTTGTTTATATCTTCTTTTAATGTCTAATTTAACATCCAATTCTACTCCCAAATTTTCATCAATGGTTACATCCCCATTTACATTTTCATTTAAAGTCTTCTAGGGCATACTTTTCTTTCCATTTATGCCCCCCTTTATGGATTCATTTTATTAATTTCAATTGTATATTGAAATATATCACAATTTTTAAATATCATTAAATAATAGATCACAATTCAAATTGATAAAAATGTTTTTAAACAAATTTAAGGGAAATTGACAACATCCATCTAAAAAAATAGCAATGTCATCGTATACAATAATTTTCTATCAAAAAATCATTAAGAAATTTTAATCTACATATATGACTATCAAATCAACAATCATCACAATATCATTATTGTAAAATAATTTCACATCAACATAAATAAGGAACATTTGATCACCTCTTCCTATGACCCAAAGGAATAATGAGAATATGAAGAGGTTCTGTATGTTGGCCATAGTCTATGACTACTAATAATTCTCAGCAAGAAATCCTTTTTACCTAACCTCATGTCAATAATTTTTCCAATTAGTGGAAAATTCAACTAAAAAATAACCACCTAAGAAAAATTACTAAATTAATAAAATAGTTCCATGTACACATTTTTTAATACATCATTTTAATTATTATACTTTTATAAAATTTACCCAAATATATGTCACTTTAATCAAAATAATTCTATATATATTTTATATTTAAATTAATTTATGAACACAAGAATTAATAAAATTTCGTAATCTAATATTTAATGTATTGTTTTAAATTTATTAATTTAAATTCATAAATATGAGAAACACAATTAGTCATTAATAATTTTTTATTAAAAGTAAAAACATTTGTTTTAACAATATATGTTTTTAATATAAAAAAAATATGCACAAAAATAATTTCTATAAAGAATTGATTCAATTAATAATAGTATGAAATTTATAGTGTTCACAAAAGTTATTAAGCTTTTGTTACATACTATTTACTATTTATTTATTATATTTTTTTATTAAATATTTTCTGAAGTGTATATATTTTAATTAATAATAATAATAGTATCAATTTAAAGTAAGATATAATTTAGTTTTTTTTATATTATTATATATATTTAAATATTTCCAATCTCTCTCTCTCTCTCTCTTTCTCTCTTTATATATATATATATATATATATATATATATATATATATATATATATATATCATTTTATTTCAAAGAACATATAAAATAATTAAACACATACATTAATATAAATAATTTCAAAAAAAAAATGCATACAATTGTATAAATAATACGTTTAAATAATAAAATATACAATTTCACCACACATCACTTTTTTATATCACATAAAACACCTTTTTATTTTGGTATTAAGGTTATGTGATCCATGTATAACTCTTTAGGATCCTTGTGAGCTATGGAAGTAGGTAAATTATTTCTGCAACAACAATATCTTCTTGTTAGTCATGCGTATACATGGTTGCATTCCAACTACAATATCTTCTTGTTATTCATTGGTACACATGCTTGCATGTCAACCATTTTTTTTCTAGAAAGAAAAACTGCACCCTGTTATTTCAAAAAGAAATCAAATGTCACATACATATACATAGCCAAATAGGTCCAATAATTAGTTCAAACATCACACATGTCTCATTTTGACCTTATATAATGGTTACACATGGTTGCATATAATAATATTTTATTCATTTAATTTTATATAATATATTTTAAAGAAAAAAACATAGTAAAAGAAATCAAATGTCACATACATATACATAGCCAAATAGGTCCAATAATTAGTTCAAACATCACACAGGTCTCATTTTGACCTTATATAATGAGGAAGCGAATATGGAAAAACAAAAATTTTCGTAATTTTTTGAAGTCATTTCAATTGAAATTTGTTTATTGTTCTTTTATCCAACTATTTGATCACCTCAATAAAGGACATTGATAACATGAGGACAATATCAGTACTCCATTGGTGCATGCATGGAACATCATCATATCATATCTCAATAATTGTGGCACATTGTATAACATATTAGAGATGCTATATTATAATGTAAGTTGTATAACATATTAGACATTTTATAATATAATGTAAGTTTTTACTAAAATTTCCAATAAAGTTTAACATTTTTTTAATTGATAAAGAGATGTTTAAAAAGACAAATGGGTTAAGAATTGGTGGAAGTGATAAATTAATTATTTTAAATATGATATATTTTAATGACATGGAATATATATTTACCACTAAATTCAATATCCAAATTTGTCTAATGCACCATCCAATAGATGAAAACCCATGTGATCAAAAATAGTGCAACAACATTGTTTTTTTCTAGTTTTCCAACCATAGAAAATATAATAAGGAAAAACACCCACTATGACTCTTATCATATACAGAGAGAAAAAATGACATTATAAAAACCATAGATGAGTGAAATCATTGAGTAGAATGAAGTTGTTGTTTTTTTATTCTAGTGATATATATAAATAATAATTTATTCTAGATGAGATGTTGATGCTCCACGAGCATATTTCCATTCAAAATGTTGAACGAGAGCTCTATGAATGCAATACTTATACAACTACTCAGTTGATATTTTATCTCTAATTTTAATTGATTGTAAACAAACTGAACTTCTTCAAATGAAAAATATGTCCTAATTGAACTGGGATATGAGGGTGAAACACATTGCTATAAATATCAAGTGAGTGGAGAAATGGAAAATTAACGAGAGGATGAGAAATAAAGCCTTCCATATCCCTGGAACTGAGGTCGAGAGTGACCAATCCCTGTGGATGCCATTAGATGAAGGTAATACTAGTACACTTGCATAAAGGAACTTCAACACTCTAATAGGCCATGAAATTATGAGGATCGTTAATGACGATCTTCTTAAATTCCAACAGTGACTTCCGATCATGAGTGAAAATAAAAGTGTGCCCCAAAATTTTGATTGTTTCATCTTCAAAATAGATTAATGTCACCCAATTTTTTCAAAAAAATGGAAAACAATCAGCTGCAAACTTTTGATCGCTACATTTTTCAATATATTTTAATGTCTCCTAAATTCTCTTCAAAAATTTATTCGTGGATATGAAAAATAATGTAGAAATTTTAATACAAATTATGTCTTTCCTGGATTCTCTTGATCTAAAAATTATATGCCACTGTTAAATACAAAATCGCTTCTACAAAAATATTTTCATAATTTAAAACATGATCACCAATTGCAATATCAAGAAGAAATATCAATCACAGATAACACAAATGTTTTTGCCAAAAAAGCATAAATCTAAAAACCCCACTATAATATATTATGTATATATCATGGATCATGAAACAATATCATTCAAATCTCCAATCCAAGAGCTCTTAGTACAATATACAATCATCTCACATTGTCATACAAAAATTGGCAAATTCATGTGCCAATTTATTGACTCTAGACAACCCGCCTCCACTGCGCAATCCCAACAGATAACAATCCTTGAAGGAATGGAATCCTTCTTCCCTTGACTACGCAATCCTCATGGGCACATCCAATGTGTGTGTGGATGCATAAGTGCACCCATTAATGTAACAAATGATAGTCAAATTGTCCCTTTCACCTACATATCAACTCGGTCTCCACTGGATCTGACATGCATGTAGTAAAAATTAGTAAATATTTAGTTGCATGTGAGACCACTGATTGTGAAATAATTAATAATTAATTCAATGATCTCTCACTATTGTATCCTCAGTTACAACTAGCACAATTGATTTTAACTCACTTAAATGAGTAAAACTACTTTACAATGCACATAACTACACATCCAAGTTTGTTACAAATTCAAATCACTAAGTTGCAACTAAGTCCAATTGCATGTCCCACCAACCAACCTTTGAACTCGAATTTCCTATAGCTAACTAGTTTTCAACTTTAGTTAACTATTTCTAAGTGCTCATTAAGAATAGATTATTTTTTATTGTCCAACTATTATTAAGGGATAATAATAGCCGGCATGCATCTATAAATAGACCTATGATCTATAAATAGAACTCACAGATACATCTATAAATAGACTTAATCTATAAATAAAAAATTTTCATGCATCTATAAATAGACCTCCACCTAAAAATAGCATGAGGCTCCATCCTAGTTGTTTGTGCTCAAATTAGTGTTCCTAAATTGAGTTCATTAATTGTCAACCAGGGGTAGTAAACTGCTGAAGTGTGGTGCACTGTATTTGCCTAGGTATTTGTTTCTCACTACGTTGTGTTTAGTGTTTTCTGATGTTTTTTGTTTTATTATTTTATGTTTGAAAAGCGAAAGAACTAAATGCTGGTGAAAAGAAGCTATTGGTTATATTAAAGCAGAACAAGGCCTAACTATGGCTGGCAAACAACAAATGAAAATATTAAAACAGAACAAAGACTAAACTATGGCTGGCAAACAACAAATGCAAAGCTTGATAATGACTTTATTGCAAGGAAATAAATCAAAACATGAGCTTGAACTTATCCAATTCATTTATTAAATATGTGTTGGAAGAGCTTGACAAATGGACAAGTCAAGTGTGAATGAAGTTCTCCTACATAAACAATCAACTTACAATATTACAACATCTCATCCATGGTTAAAGGTTTATTGAAACATATTTGGAAAAGAACATTTGTAGCAAAATAATATTTCTACTCTAAACTAACTTCTAATTCTATTCTGCAACTCAATTTAGCACCACTAGGCCTCACTCAGAAGTTATAGGTTTCTTTTTAGAATAGTCCTTGAGAAAAGGCTTATTTGTGAAATGGTAAAAAGGTTGCAAAATACTCCAGGCCTTAGACTGATACTAGCTTCTGTCTAGATGATTATGTATTAATATGAGGTTGGACCAAAATAATTTTTGTAAATAATGAAGACCGTGGTATCTAAATTTAACAACTAATATAATTTAGAATGCAATGGATAAAAACTAAACTGTAATGCTAATACAATGAGCTAAGACTAAACTAGAGTGCTACTAATCTACTTGAAGTACAGTGAACAGAGTTAAACTAAAATTCCATTATCAAAGCTTGAAATGTGGTGACAGAGCTGAAATAAATGCAATCAACCTCCGGAGTGTTATGACTAAATTAACATGCAGCTAGTCTATGGAATTCTATAGCCCATCTCGTTCAATGTGAATGATATTTTGGAAGATTTTGTAAAAACGATTCTGGCTGTATTATTCAATGCAATTGAAATAAACGTAATATTTGAAAGCAAATACAATTAAAATATAAGATACCACAGATTTTTCTTATTCATTGTTAATGATGTTTTGGAAGAGTTTGTAGGAGTAAGACTGGCTGTGACACTTAGTGTAAACAAGCATAAATCATAAAATTCGAAAGGAAATGAAACTAAAATCTACAACACCACAGCTATGCCTTATTCATCATGATGATATTTTGGAAGAGTTTATAAGAGTAATTCTGGCTGTGATGATCAGTGTAAACAAGCATGAAACATAAACTTCAGAAACGTGCTTAAGCTAGAAATGAAAAAAACGAGACTAAAATACTTATCTAAACCGTATAAACAAGGTTGCTAAGGAGGCAGGGGCCCTCTACCACCAGAGTAGCACGAAAAATCTACTTCAAGATTGACTCAGTGCTTCCAATAAAGTGATACTTCTTGCATTAGAGAGAAATTACTTGAAAACAGAGTGTTTTCATACTTCTGAAATCTAGCAGTCAAATACAAAATCTAACCTTGTCCCACAGTTTCGCGAGCCATATTTATAATCAAAATTACATAACTGTCTTGAGATAACCTAGGGATAATTTTATTTCCAAATTAAAATCGAACTAGGACTCTGATGGTGGTCTCGTAACATGATTAAGGACATCTGGACTGTCCTTGTCCTATTAGGAGTCTGCCTCCTAGTTTGAGTTCCCACGTGCATAACCACCTACAGAATTCCGTTCAAACTTTGTGGAGACAAAAAAATGATGAGGGAATGATGTGGAATACGCCCATATGTGTTTTTCTCCAATATGACACCTGGAACCTGCATAGACATGAAGACAGCTGCAGAATCCGCAACTAGCTACAGAATGTCTGCATTCTGTAGCTAGATCTAGTTCAAAAACTACTACAATGACAAAATCATAAAAACATAGCAAGTTAGTCATGATATTCATTCTTAAAGAAATTTTAACTAATTCTACTAATCATTTGAGCCTGTGATTAATAATGGACAAAGGAAATGGAGTGGAATGTGGTGGAAGAAAGAACATCTTTGGAGCTCAACATACCCCCACTGCTAGATTCTTGCATGTCCTCATGCAACTATTCCATGAACTCTGAGACCTCTGCAAGGACATCCAACCCTCTTCTTCTGCTTTTCCTGGCAGTCAAAGGCCTTCTGGGATTTTTTTATGACTAACTTGAATCTCAAATTTGTGAGTGTCCTGGTTAACTTTTTATTTCTCTTCTTCATTTTTTCACGGGCCTTGTCCAACTTTTGCATTTGTAGAGACAAAGTTGAATTCATATCAGTTTTCAGTTTAACCTGTTCTCTTAGAATTTAATTCTCATTATTGATATGCCTGTTGAGTACTTCTAACTCATACTTATCTCTTCTTAGCATATCAATTTCAGACTTTGGTGGGCTAGGAGTTCTGTCTCTAGATTCTGAAGCTCTCCTCTCTAATGTTTCAACATAGTTGTAAATTTCTTGCTATGCTGGGTCAATTTCTGGAACTTCTTCATCAAAATCCTCCTCAGTAGGTGTTTCTTCATCTTCTATGTTTATGACTCCAGTTTGTTTAACCTTAGTTTTCTTTAGTATCCCTCTAAGTCTGTGGCTCCTTCTCGGTTGAGATGGCCCTTCTCCTTTCTCTCTAGAAAATTTTCTTATTATCCTCTCTTTCCTAAGCTGATTCTTAATCTGAGTCAACTTCTCAGAAATCATTTCTTCACTTCTTTCTTGTATTTTTTTACCAGTTTTAGTTTTGGAGGTTTTCCATCTTCTGCTTCTTTTTTTTAGGTTTGTCTTCAGGTGGAGGCTCCTTGGGTTCCTCAAAGTGATTTCTCACTAAGAACTCTTCCCAATTATCTCCCATTTTGTTCAAATGATGTTCAATAAAATTTTTGACTAAAACATGGTGGTATAAGGTTGTTTCCAGAAATTGAATTCTCTTTTGAACACTTGAGGCCATTTTCTTTAAACTATGAAACAAGAAAAAGGGCAAATTGAGTTCTTCTTCTAGGAAATGCATTATCAACCGAATATGATAGACATAGAAAGTACCATATCTTCCTTCACAAGTGATGAATTTTTGCAAGATAAGCAACATGTTCCTCCATTTTTTCTTTAGTGCAGAGCTAGGGATACCCTTTTTAAAAATGGTAACATCCATACCTGGTGACTTGAGTATCTGCTTCCATGTTTCGTTATGAAATTCTCTATTCTTGAACCACCTTTCTCCTTGTCTAGGAAATTTGGTTGCTTCTGCAATGGAAGCTTCTATAATGATGAATTTAATATCTCCTATCTCGACCTTAGCTCCCTTGAAGGATCTTGCAAACGTTTTGGTCACCTCTTTGTGAAACCCACTGAATTTTTCAAAGAATTGCAACCACCCTGCTTGTTGTAACATTTATCTGACTTGAGGATAACCTTCCAAGTACTTAGTGCCAACCAGTTCAGTCCTCACTATAAGACCCATAAATCCTCTTTCCAACCTTGAAATTGTTGCTCCTCTGTTCACGGTGATAATAGCTGTTACAGAAATTTTTTTGCCCCACAGATGTTTCCTCTGTTTTACAGACTGAAATGGTTTAGAGTTGGCTACGGGAAAGAATGATATGGAGTGATTGCGGATTGAATATAATGAGGTGAGAATGATGTATATGAGTTGAAATATATCACGGTAGCAAAGACCGCGGAGATATTTTGTAACGAATTCAAAATCATCATTAAATGCTTTGGCCTAGTGACGTGACTAATCCAATCACTTCAACACTTTAACCATTTGGATTTTTAAATGATGATCGAATATGGGATTTGAAATGGTGGAATAGAAGGAGTTTTATCCAAATTTTCTACGGGAGGTTTGTTAGGCATGATCAACAAAATTAATTAAAACAACTTTTTGAATTATTCACAACTTAACTATACTAAAATTTTTCATGATATGTCATTATAATCAGAACTTTTACCTTTGCCTTTCTTCTGATTTTTTTTTTTTTTTTTTTGTAATCTTCATATGCTTTGTTCTCTCCTGAAAATCATTAATTTCTGAGTCTTCATAACCTTCTTGATTTTTCTTGTTGTCATGGATATGCAAGATCATTTTATTGTAGATCGGGTGATTACTAGACAGTGCCTTCAGGATCTTTGGCTGCAGAATGTCTGTCTGGCTGCAGAATGTCTGACTGGCTGCAGAATGTTTGATTAATTGCAGAATGTACCTATAGAGAACTTGAAACATGAAATGGAATGGTTTGGAGCATGAATGGAATGTTGTATGGAATGAGTGAGGATGGATAATAAAATATGGTGTAATGGAATATGAATGAAGTGAGTAATGGAGTGGAATGGATCACAACTTATAAAATGGAGTGAAGTATGAGAAGTGGCTTGCAATTCATGATATGTATTATTCAATTGCAGAAAAACAACAGACTTAAAAATATGGGATGGAAATGAGGTGGACCATGGGGTGAAATGAATGAAGTATGGATGAATGAAATAAAATGGAGTATGGAATGAAATGGAATATGGATGAATGGAGTGAAATGGATCATAAGTGGGATGTGAATCACTTATGATTTTGTAACAACTGCTTGCAAAGAGAAAAACAAACTTGAATAGATAAAGTGTTAGAAATATTATGATTTTTACTCTATATTTTCTGTATAAACATGCTAATCAGTGATTAGTTTTCATGTTTATACTTTTTTTTTTTTTCAATATCTAACTTCAGAAAATTCAATTAAGTTGATGAAGAAGAAAAATTCTTCTTCATTAACTTCATATCACTGCTTTCTTGGAATTTCTTGACAAATTCTTCTCTTGAGAGTGGCTTATGATACAGCTTCAATCTATGACCATTCACAAGAAAAGTGACCTTCTCTTCATCTATTGTCTTGATTTTTATTGCTCCATTGTCAAAAATTCTTATGATTTCATATGGCCCAAGCCAATGTGTTTGGAATTTACCTTGAAAATCCTTGAACTTTGAATCAAACAAGACAGCCCAGTCACCTTCCTTGAACTTCTTTTCCTTGATGTGCTTGTCATGCCATCTAGTCCTTTGCTGTTGGACTAGACTTGTTTTCTGAACTGCATCTTGTCTGATCTCATCCAATTCATTAATCTGCTCCAATCTGTGCTTTTGTGCCTTTGATAGATCAAGTCCTAGCTGAACTGCCATTTTGAAAGTTTGAATCTGGAACTCTATGGGAAACAAAACTTGCTTTCCATAAACAAGTTCATAAGGAGTATGGCCTGTTGTGCTTCTCCATGTAGTTCTATAGGCCCACAAGGCTTTAGGAAGCCTATCTACCCAATCTCTTCTATGTAAATGAACAGTCTTTGTTAGGATCCCTTCAATGACCTTATTAGTAGATTCCACTTGACCATTTGCTTGTGGATGATAGGGAGTAGATTTTATGTGTCTGATTTTGTACCTCTCCACCATTTTTTCCACTAGCTTTGATGTGAATTGAGCTCCTTCATTTGTAAAAATTTCTCTTGGGACACCAAAACGAGTAAAAATATCCTCAAAAAGAAAATTAACTACAGATGCTTCAGTAGCAGAAAGTAATGGCTTGGCCTCTACCCATTTGGTAACATAATCAATGCAAAATAATATATATTTCTTTTGTCTTGATGGAGGACTAATAGGTCCTACAAAATCTAAAGCCCATTTTTCAAAAGGTTCAATATGTACCTGAGGCTGCAATGGCATCTCACCTGGAGGAGAAGGTTTCCCTACCCTTTGGCAATTGTCACACCTTTTGACATACTCTTTAGCATCTTTAAAAAGGGATGGCCAATAGTATCCTAAATGAAGGACCTTATAAGCTGTCCTTTTATCAGCAAAGTGTCCACCACAAGGTTCATCATGACATGCCTTGAGGATCTCAGGCATCTCATCTTCCCGAACACATCTCCTAATAATAAAATCTGGACCTGTTTTGTATAACTCATTAGCAACCCATGAATATTTTGCACTGTCATAAATGATCTTTCTTTTGTCTCTTGCATTCATTATTGAAGGAAATTTCCCTGAAACTAAATAATTAGAAATGTCAGCAAACCAAGGAGTTTGAGTAGAAATTGCAAAAATATATTCATCAGGAAATTGATCTTCAACTGGAGTGTCATATTTGATGTTTTGGAGTCTAGATAGGAAATCAACTACTGTGTTTTGTTTTCCCGGCCTATCTAGAATGGTAATGTTGAATTCTTGTAAAAGCAATAACCATCTTATGACTCTGCCATTAGTAATTGATTTGTTCATTAGGTATCTAATTGCAGAATGATCTGTATGAACAAAGTTTCATAGCCTGTTATATAGTGTTTGAATTTGTTTATGGCATGAACAACAGCTAAAAAATCTTTTTCAGTTACAGTATAGTTTAACTCTGCAGGAGTCAAATTTTTATTGGTATAGTAGATGACATAAGGAATCAGGTCTTTTTGTCCCAATACTGCTCCTAGAGCTGTATCTGAGGCATCTGTTGAAATATGAAAAGGTAACTTCCAGTTAGGTCACCTTAAAATAGGTGCTTCAGACATTTTTGTTTTCAGGGTCTCAAAGGCTAACTGGCAATCAGAATTCCATTCGAATTCACAGTCTTTGGTAAGTAATTTGAAGAGTGGAGATGCTATCTTGGTGAAGTTTTCTATAAATCTTCAATAATACCCTATAAATCCTAAAAAACCCCTAACATATTTTTGACAACTTGGAATAGATAAGTTAGAGATGACTTTAACTTTTGACTCATCAACTCTAATCCCATCCCCTGAAATGTGATGTCCTAAAACAATTCCTTCAGTAAACATCATAAAACACTTTTCATGACTTAGTGAAAGATTTGCTTCTTTACATTTATTTAAGACTTTTTCCAAGTTTACTAAGGCTTCTTCAAATGTGTTTCCATAAACTGTGAAATCATCCATATATACCTCTACACAATCATGTATTAGATCCGAAAAGATTCCTAATACTGCCCTTTGAAATGTTCCAGGTGCATTGCATAATCCAAATGGAAATGCTCGGTAAGCATAGGTACCCCAAGGACAGGTAAATGTGGTTTTGTATTGATCCTCAAGTGCTACTTGAATTGATTATATCCACTAAACCCATCTAGAAATGAGAAGTACTTTTTTCCAGCTAAGGTATCTAACACCTGATCTATGAAAGGTAGGGGAAAATGATCTTTAAGAGTAGCTTTTTTTAATTCTCGGTAGTCAATACATACCCTCCATTTACCATTTTCTTTGGCATAATTAACAAAGGAGAAACCCACTGACTATCTGAAATAGGATAGATAAAGTTGACATTCAACAATTTCTGCAATTCTTCTTTAACAATCTCCCTAAGATTTGGATTCATCCGTCTTTGAGGTTGTCTGATTGGTTTACAATTTTCCTCTATGTATATGTGATGAGTGCAAGTATTGGGGCTTATCCCTTTCATATTAGTGTACTCCTGTACATATGCAGAAGAATGTCTCTGTAAAATCTTGACTAGTTCTTCTTGTTGAGATTTTTCTAGGTTCCTGTTTATGTTTAAAGTTTTTCCTGGAAATATCTCACTTGTAGAGCTGCCAAATTTATCCATAGAATGAAGAGACATCTGTCTTGATGCAAAAAACTCAATGTTGGATTCTTCTTGAAATTGTTCATGTTTATATTCCGAAGAGGATTCAAAGTTTTCTAAAGTATTCAGAATTTGACTATCTTCACTAATTTCTGAAATTGTGAAGAGAGGTTGTAAGTCTTCTTCATCCTCTATCCATTGAGTTTCATCTAAATCTGTAATTGTCCTTGCTGGAGGATACAAAGTGAATTTCTTAGTTGAACTACCATCAGAGATGTACATATCACCGGATCTACAACTAATGAAAGCATCAGCTGTAGCTAACCAAGGTCTTCCTAATATAATAGGGTGTCCTCCTAGATTATTCTTAGGAGTTAGGATCATGAAATCCACAGGGTACTCCCAGGAATCTAGGGACACTGGAATGTCTTCTATTACCCCATCAGGTTTGATCACAGATCTATCTGCTAATTGTAATAATGTGGATTTAAATAGAATATTAGGAAGTTTCGGTTTATCCATGATTTGTCTACTCATGATAGTGATTGCTGCTCCTAAATAAATGAGTGTGTTTTGGATCTCAATTCCATTGATGTGAATTTTAACAACTGGATTTCCTGGGTCTAGATACTTTGGAATAGCAATCTTACCCATCATGATATCTGCTATTTTTCTTGCCAGTTGAATTTTCTTTGTCTCTCTTATTCTTTTTCTTGTTTTCTTCATGCTCAACTCCTTTATTGTCTTTGATAAAATTGGAATTTCCTTGATAGCTTGTAATAATGGAATCTTAATACAGACATTTCTTAGCTCATCTAGGAAATCATAATTAGGCACCATAATTTGTTTTTCTACACCTCTATCAATTTGTAATCTTTCTGGAAAGGGAGGTGTAGGAGTGGATGTTGATGGCTGTTCTAATACAAGAGTTGAAATTATTGGTTCTTTTTGTTTTGATTTTTCAATTTTTGGGTCCTGAAAAGATGTGTCTTCTTCAATACTTTTATTTTCCCATAGAGAATCTTCCTCAGAGTTGTCTTGTTCTTGTATGATCACAGAAGGTTTCCTCTTTTAAAGTATTCTTCCAGACCTAAGTTGAACATCACTAAGGTCTAGAGGAGTGATTAAATAAGTTGGAAACTGTTGGCCTTCTATCATGTATGTGTTCTGAGGATTTTTATTGTTGGGGTTTGGTATGGGTTGAGCAGGAAACTCATTTTATTTATGAGGAAATGGTAATGGAAGTGGTTGATTTTTATGTTGTTTATTTTGAGGATTCTGTTGAGGATTTTGTTGAGGATTTTGAGGAGAAAATGTGGGTATGGTGGATAGGATGGTGGATATTGATAGTACTGGGAATATCTTCCATAGGGATTTTGTGCTCCTTGTGCCCAAGCTTAAGATTGATTTTGAAATTGGGGCCAAGGTTGCTGCCAAGAATTCCAATTTGGTGAGGGTTGATTATACATTTGATCATGAAATCCTTGTGTTTGAGGTCCTTACCAAGGCCTTCTAGAGACAAAATTGAGAGATTCTGTGGAACTTGTAGGAGTATCTTCTTAAAAGACAACTTTAAGACCAGGAAGTGAAGGACAACTCTTGGTCTCATGTTTTTCTAAAAAAATTACACAGGTCTCTACAACTTTTGCATCCAAAGGACATTCTCTCAAGGCATTCTTCTTTCTACATTTGGGACAAAAGATTGCTAAAGCATCAGATTCAGCTTTTTTCTTGTTTTGTAACTTAAGGGTGTCTATTTGTTTAATAAGACTCCCTAAGATGTCAGATTTGAATTCATAAAGCATATGCCCTATCTCTGCCCTACTTACTGTCCCAGAAGCAGACTTACTTTCCCTTGCAAGAGCAGAGTCTCTTGGTCCTTTCACAGTTTTAGATTTCCCTCTTGAAAGGTTGATACATAACTCAGATATTTTAGGTAATGTGAGCTGAGACATATCCCCTTTCCCCATCATGTTAAGGATATCCAACCATTCATCCCTAATTGTCTTCAATAAGAGAGCTTTTAAGTTTTCTTGATCTAATTTCTCCATTTTTTCTCTTTTGATGTTGTAATGAAATCTCTCCAACAAATCTTCTAGGCTTTCATCCTCTTTTTGTATCATCTTGAACACTTCCTCCTTATGATTGACTGGCATAAAATAATCCAAATACCTTTCTAGAAATGCTTGTTTCATATCTTCCCATGTCCTAATAGAACTGTTGATCAAACTCATAAACCACTTCAATGCTGCTCCTTTCAATGTTGAAGGAAATAGTTTACGTTTTTGAGCATCTTGTAAGTAGTCATAAGTTCTACACAGGACTTCAAATTCAAATAGGAAGGTTTCAGGATCTTCAGTTTTAAGTCCATAGAAGTTTGCAAGGACAGAGGGTGAAATGTTTTTCATAGTTGTATTGGTTTCTTCATCTACTATAGGAAACCCAAAAGAGCTTCCCATTTCTCTTCTACCTCTTACTCTACCTCATTCTCCTTCTGCACCTCTACCTCCTTCTCCTCTACCTCTACCTCTACCCCCTCCAAATAATGTGTGTTCTCCATTAAAGACTCCTCATCCCCCTTCTTCGGCCATATTTGATTCTTCTGTGGAAGTAGAAAAGTTTGTGTCTCTAGCAAGGGTCCTTGAATCTTCTTCTAAGACAGGTTCAGTGGATGAAGTGGAAGGTATTTTTAATGGAATATATGATCTTAAGTATTCTGGAAGTCTAGGATTAGTAAAGGATGGAATGTGGGTCTGAGTTGGAGATGTGCTGGCTCTAGGTCTAGGTGAAACAAGTGGTGTTCTAGGAATCAAGCTTCTGCTTCTGCTTCTTATGCATCTACCCCTTGAGTCTCTCTCTCTATGCATATCATTGTTTTTCGGTGGTAAGAAACAAGGCTACCTAGTTACACTTCCCCGGCAACGGCACCAAAATGTTTGTGCTCAACTTAGTGTTCCTAAATTGAATTCATTAATTGTCAACCACGGGTAGTAAACTGTTGAAGTGTGGTGCACTGTATGTGCCTAGGTATTTGTTTCTCACTACGTTGTGTTTAGTGTTTTCTGATGTTTTTGGTTTTATGATTTTATGTTTGAAAAGGAAAAGAACTAAATGTTGGTGAAAAAAAGCTATTGGTTATATTAAAGCAGAACAAGGCCTAACTATGGCTGGAAAACAACAAATACAAATATTAAAACAGAACAAAGCCTAAACTATGGCTGGCAAACAACAAATGCAAAGCTTGATAATGACTTTATTGCAAGGAAATAAATCACAACATGAGTTTGAACTTATCCAATTCATTTATTAAAGATGTGTTGGAAGAGCTTGAGAAATGGACAAGTCAAGTGTGAATGAAGTTCTCCTAAATAAACAATCAACTTACAATGTTACAACATCTCATCCATGGTTAAAGGTTTATTGAGGCATATTTGGAAAATAACATTTGTGGCACAATAAGATTTCTACTCTAAACTAACTTCTAATTCTATTCTGCAACTCAATTTAGCACCACTAGGCCTCACTCAAAAGTTATAGGTTTATTTTTAGAATAGTCCTTGAGAAAATGCTTATTTGTGAAATGGTAAAAAGGTTGCAAAATACTCCAGGCCTTAGACTGATACTAGCTTCTTTCCAGATGATTATGTATTAATATGAGGTTGGTACAAAATAAGTTTTGTAAATAATGAAGACCGTGGTATCTAAATTTAACAACTAATACAATTTAGAATGCAATGGATAACAACTAAACTGTAATGCTAATACAGTGAGCTAAGACTAAACTAGAGTGCTACTAATATACTTGAAGTACAGTGAACAGAGTTAAACTAAAATGCCAGTATCAAAGCTTGAAATCTAGTGACAGAGCTGAACTAAATGAAATCAACCTCCGGAGTGTTATGACTAAATTAACATGCAGCTAGTCTATGGAATTCTACAGCCCATCTCGTTCAATGTGAATGCTATTTTGGAAGAGTTTGTAAAAACGATTCTGGCTGTATTATTCAATGCAATTGAACATAAACGTAAGATTTGAAAGAAAATACAATTAAAATCTAAGATACCATAGCTGTTTCTTATTCATTGTTAATGATGTTTTGGAAGATTTTGTAGGAGTAAGACCGGCTGTGACACTTAGTGTAAACAAGCATAAATCATAAAATTCGAAAGGAAATGCAACTAAAATCTACAACACCGCAGCTATGCCTTATTCATCATGATGATATTTTGTAAGAGTTTATAAGAGTAAGTCTAGCTGTGATGATCAATGTAAACAAGCATGAAACATAAACTTTAAAAACGTGCTTAAGCTAGAAATGAAAAAAACGAGACTAAAATACTTATCTAAACCGTATAAACAAGGCTGCTCAGGAGGCAGGGGCCCTCTACCACCGGAATAGCATGAAAAATATACTTCAAGATTGACTCAGTGCTTCCAATAAAGTGATACTTCTTGCATTAGAGAGAAATTACTTCAAAATAGAGTGTTTTCGTATTTCTGAAATCTAGCAGTCAAATACAAAATCTAACCTTGTCCCTCGGTTTTCCGAGCCATATTTATAATCAAAATTACATAACTGTCTTGAGATAACCTAGGGATAATTTTATTTCCAAATTAAAATCGAACTAGGACTTTGATGGTGGTCTCCTAACATGATTAAGGACATCTGGACTGTCCTTGTCCTATTAGGAGTCTGCCTCCTAGTTTGAGTTCCCACGTGCATAACCACCTGCAGAGTTCCGTTCAAACTTCGTGGAGAGCAAAAAATGATGAGTGAATAATGTGGAATATTCCCATATGTGTTTTTCTCCAAGATGACACCTGGAACTTGCGTAGACATCAAGACAGCTGCAGAATCGGAAACTAGCTACAGAATGTCTGCATTCTGTAGCTAGATCTAGTTCAAAAAGTACTACAATGACAAAATCATAAAAACATAGCAATTTAGTCATGATATTCATTCTTAAATCAATTTTAACTAATTCTACTGATCATTTGAGCCTGTGATTAATAATGGACAAAGGAAATGGAGTGGAATGTGGTGGAAGAAATAACATCTTTGGAGCTCAACACTACTCTAGGTGCATAATTTTCACTAGGATCTTCTTGTTGAATCTCAACAGTCCCTCTCAACTAGAAAGGGATTTTCCTTCACCCCGATCCTCTCTCTATGGTATTCGAATTTTCTCCTGGTGAATGCCTTCATTAGAATATCTCCATCCTGATATTCTGTACGAATGTAGTACTAAGGAAAGATGATCTTCCACTGCACACAATATCTGATATGATGATACCAGATATCTATATGCTTAGATCTATCATGAAACATAGGATTAATTGAGAGTTTAATGCAACTCTGATTATCACAATGAATCACTGTCAGATCTAAATGAGAACCAAAAAAACCAACCAAGATCTTTCTCATCGAGATAGCATCACATGCATCTTCAATTTCTACCATGTATTTCTCTTTCACCAAACTGAGTGCCACTGATCTCTTCTTCCTGCTATACCAAGAAACAACTGTAGATCCGATACTAAATATCCCCCATGATGTGCTCTTTTTATCCATTGGACTTCCCACCCAATCTGCATCTGTGAATCCATGCAACTTCACCTCATTCGTCTATCTTTACCATAATCCATACTCAAATATTCCCCTCAGGTATCTCAGGACATGATTTCCCGCCTTCCAAAAGAGATTGGTAGGCTTAACCATCGCTTGACTTACCTGGTTAACTGCATAGAAAATTTTTGGTCTCGTGTTCACTAGATCCATTAGTGAAACCACTAACTATCAATAGAAAATAGCATCCACGACCTCTCCATATGTAGCATCCTCTTTCCTCTAGTTTCCTAAGAGGAGTATCCATTGGTTTGCAGCCCTCCATGTCAAAATTACCTAGTATCTCCCTTGCATACTTGCCTTGAGATAAAAAAAAATCACCATCTCTCTACCATATTTCCAATCCAAGGAAATAATGAAGGAGGTCCATATCCTTCATCTCGAACTCCTTTGTAAGGTCATCCTTGCATGAGTTTATCAGCTGCTAATCACCAATCAATATTAAATCATAAACAGAAAGAACAAGGATTAAAATCTTACCCTCCACCACAATTTGGTATAGGTTTGTATCCACTTCACTTTTGGTGAAGCCCAGTCTGATGAAATAGCTATATATCCTAGTGTACCAAGCACGAGGAAATTTCTTCGGCCCATACAACACTCTTTTGAGTTGGCACACATGCGACTTGCTACTGAAGATCTCAAATCCTTCAGGCTGCTCTATGTAAACCTCTTCCTTAATGATCCCATTGAGAAACACAGTATTCACATCCATCTGATGAATGGGCTAGCCCATCTGCGCTGAGAGAGAAAAAATGGTCCTTATGGAAGAATACCTTATGACAGGTGCAAAGGTTTCTTCATAATCAATCCCTCGATCTATGAGAAGCCTCGGACCACAAATATGCCCTTGTATTTCTCAACACTCCCATTAGAAACTTGGTTTACCTTATATATCCATCTTGAACCTACCATTGATTTACCAACCGACCTTGGAACAATTTCCCAAGCATTTTTTTTTACAATGGAGTCATACTCATCCACCATTGCATCTACCCATGTGGGCTCCTGTGCTACTTCCTGAAAGGAAGATGGCTCAATCACAATACATTTACTCATCAAATCCATGTATCCAGCAAATCAGTCAGGAGACTATATTTGTCTACGCTGTGAAGTATGGGCTCCTACATTCTGTGCAGCATCAAGTCTCAACCTATCAACTTCTATGGTACACCTTCTACCAGTTATGATGTTTGGCACTCCGTGAGTGGACTCCTATACTCCATGAACCTCCTCCTATGCCTGATCCACATCTATAGACTCATCTTTGGGAAACAGTAGGTCCTCCTCTGCATGCAAGTCTAGCTCCCTCTCAAGCGAAAATCGCATGGATTTCCCCACATCAAATTTTATATCTCATCGCATAATAGTAATCTTACTGTTATGAAAATCCACACGATAATTATCGGGTGTTTCTGTGTACCCCAGAAATATCGCAACTTCAGCATTCGACTCCATCTTCTTCCTGGCATTCTTCGTCACATGCACATAAACAGATGAGCCAAAAATCTTAAAGTAAAAAACATCCAGTTTCTTACCAGTGAAATATTCTTCAGATGTAATCATGAAAAGTACTCTATGAGGACAACGTTTTTTCACATAAACCTTAGTGTTGCATGCTTCCACCCACAAATTCATTGGTAGTCCCTTATCATGCAACTTCGCTTGTGTTGTGCCCATGATCATTATTCTCTTCCCCTCTGCGACCCCATTTTTCTGTGGGTTATGGGGCACTATGAGTTCTCTTCGAATTCCTTCTCTACTACAAAAGTATTTGAATTTGTTAGAGATTTATTTTCCACATTATCGCTCCTTAGAGCCTTCACTTGCTTCCCTGAATCTTTCTCCACCAATGCCTTAAACTCAAAAAAATTTGAGAATGTTTTATCCTTCTTCTGCATGAAGAAGATCCAACATTTACGAGAAAATTCATTAACAAAAATAACATAATACTTATTTTTTGATTTTGAAGCAACCGAGAAGAGTTCACACACTTCTGTGTCAACTCTCTCTAGATCACCGAAGCATGGTTCTCCTTTTCATCAAACGTTAACTTTACATACTTCCCTAAGGTGCAGCCCTTACATTGATATAACTGTGCAATTGTTCCCATTGGAAGTCTAGTAGATGTTTGCTGCATGACTTTCAAGGCTCCATGATGAAGATGGCCCAATCACCTAAGCCATAATTCATCCTCATCTCGGCTCACCATTTTTTCTTCCTTTCCCATAGTGGTAGCACAACCATCTACCTACAGATTTTATATATTCTTAACTCGATTCCCTATCCTCTTGGCTTGACCCATTGTTTTATGTCGCAGGAAAACTTTTCCATCACTGAAAACAATGTCAGAACCTTCTCCTCCAACATTACGAATCAAACCAAGTTTTTCTTCAGATCTGGAACATGCATAACATATTTCAATTTAAATGGTTTACCTGACTCCGTCTGAAAGGTAATGGTACCAATGCCAGTTGTACTGTATAGTCCATTTTCACCTATATCTATATGAATTTGGAGATATTTCTTCTCAAAGTAACTAAAAATATCCTTATCTTCAGTCACATGGAAGGAAGCGCCACTATCCAAATACCACACTGATCCTAATGCACTTAACATGATGCATGCAATCAAGGAGAAATCAATTTCAAATTGCAAGGCAAGGGCCTCACCAGCTGCAACTCCAGCAACCTTCTTGTTCTTCTTCTTCTGTGAACAGTTAGTAGGAAGATGCCTATGTTCATAACAATGAAGACACTTCACCTTGGAAAAATCCAACTTCTTGCCTTTAGACTCAGATTTAGAATGCAATTTCTTCCCATTCCCCTTCCTTGCCTTGGCAACCAAAGCAAAATCCTCTTCATCATCGTTTTTTGGTGAAGAGCCATCTATGGTGTTTCGCCTGAACTCCTCCTACACTAGATCCGACCACGGTCATTCCCAATGTAGTAGTTTTTCCCGTCTGTTGAAAGTCTTCATAACTATCCCAACTCTTAGGAAGTCCTAAGAGAGCCAATCTCACCAAATCATCATCAGCAACAGTGATTCCCACACTCCCCAGTTCATCCTGACATTGCACAAACTTCGTGAGATACTTTGGAATGATGTCGCCCTTTTCCATCTTGATCTTCCTGAGTTTATATTTGAGCGCGAATTTGCTATGTTCGTTTCTTCTTTGGAAATGATCCATCAAAGCCTTCCACATAGCATATGGTGTGGCTTTCGTATGAAGGCTTGAGACAATATGGTGTCATACACCTTCCAACATAATCCTCCTCGCCTTTGCCACTTTCTTTTTCCTTGCATCAAGTAATGCAACATCTGTCGAAGTGGGCTTAGGAACATCACTGTCAATGAATTCCTTCAAGCCATTATCTTCGAGCACTGCCTCCATCCTCTCCTTCCAGGAAATTTAGTTCGAGTTTCCCTTGATTACATAATCTAATTGCAGCCATTGAAATCCGTTTCGATGTTAACTCGACTATAGCACCAATAAAATATTTCTACAAATTTGAATTCTGTCCACCAACAAACTCAGCTCTTGAATCAAAATTACAATCTTTTGTGCTCCAATACGATGTAGAAATTTTAATACAAATTATGTATTTCCTAGATTTTCCTGATCTAACAATTATATGACACTGTTAAATATAGAATCGCTTCTACAAAAATCATTGTGGAATTTAAAACAAGATAGCCAATTTCAATATCAAGAATAAATATCAAACACACATAACACAGATATTTTTACCGGGAAATCATAATGCTAAAAACCCCACTATCATACATTGTGTATATATCATGGATCATGAAACGATCTCATACAAAGATATAATCCAAGAGATCTTAGTACAATATACAATCGTCTCACACTGTCATACAAAAATTGGCAAATTCATGTGCCAATTTACTGCCTCTAGACAGCCTGCCTCCACTCTGCAATCCCAGGTGATAGCAATTCCCGAATGAATGGAATCCTTCTTGCCTTGACTACACAATTCTCATGGGCATATCCAATGCATGTGTGTTTGCGTGAGTTCACCCACTAATGTCACAAATGATAGTGAAATTTTCCCTTTCACCTACATCTCAACTGGGTCTCCACTGGATCTGACATGCATGTAGTTAATAGTAGTAAATCTTCAGTTGCATGTGAGACCACTGATTGTGAATTAATTAATAATTAATTCATTGGTCTCGCACTAGTGTATCTTCAGTTACAACTAGCACAACTGAGTTTAACTCACTTAACTAATTTAAACTACTTTACAACTCACATATCTACACATCCAAGTTCCAACTTTGTTAAAAAATTGAATCACTCAGTTACAACTAAGTCCACTTGCATGTCCCACCAACCGACCTCTAAACACAAATTTCCTATAGCTAACGGATCTGCCACTTCAGTTAACTATTTCCAAATGCTCATTGAGAATAAATTATTCTTTATTGTCCAACTATTATTAAGGGATAATAATAGCCACCATTCATCTATAAATAGACATACGATCTATAAATAGAACTTGCACGTACATCTATAAATAAACCTGATCTATAAATAGAATTTTCTCATGCATCTATAAATATACATCATCTATAAATAGAATTTACTGATGCATCTATAAGTAGAACTCCACCTAAAAATAGTCTAAGGCTCCATCCTAGTGTAGGTGCATAATTTTCACTAGGATCTTCTTGTTGAATCTCGACAAATAAAAACCCATTAAAACACAAGGAAACTGTGGCCGAAGAAGGCTTCACGATTGGTTGTGGTGATTGTGATCTTTGAGTGTTGCATTTTTGCTAAGCATATGGTGTAAACAAATGATCTTTGATTGTGGCATTACTGCTCAAATGCAAACAAATGATCTTCTCAATCAAATGAAGTCACCTCTCACTTGTATTTTTCTTCCCCAAAAATACAAAAGTGGGAAATGATGAAATTATTTTGAAGGATATATTTTTTTAAATGAAAAAGTGAAAACTATTGAAAAATATAGATTTATTCGCATTATATATATATATATATATATATATATATATATATATATATATATATATATATATATATATATATAAAGATAAATTTCTAAAACTTAAAAAGAAAAAATATAAAAATAAATTTGAAATGGGAATTTTAAAGTAATATTTAAAAATATTACTATGCGCGTTATCTTGTTTCTAAATATTAGTGCATATAATATTTTTCTTAAATTTTAAAAAAGGTAATATTTAAAAAATTAAAATTATTACTAATTTTTCCCATTTTTTTTCTAAATATTGGTGCATAGAAACACATGTTATTAATATTACATGGGTTGAAACTTTTAATTGCCTTTTCTAATTAATGTTGAACCCATTATTTGTGCTTCATTAAAACCACACTAAACCCGTGCTTTACCATTCCTTAAAAATATTTTCAATATTCTAATATTTATATATTAAGATGTTAATTTTAATTTTATTATTTATTATAGTCTTATGTGACTTGGGCCTGATTCACACATAATACCGTAAATCATATTATTAAAAAATTTACCTATACCCAAATTAAGTAATAAATAATTGTCATGTCATTTCAGGTGCCTAGTCACACCTGTATATGTATTAAATTTTAAATATTTTAATTCGCTTACTCATTATGACACGAAAATTCAATATTAACCTTAAAAGATAAAATTTCCTGTTTTAGCAAGAAATCCACTTTACACAACCTCATGTTAATTAAAAAAGATATGACACAGTAAATCCATGATTAGTGGATCCAAGGTATAGACAATCATTGTAATACAATCATTTCATTTTTCTTTACTTACCCTACAGTTAGTATTATCTAATGTGAATAAATGGAGATAATATTTCTCTGTATATTCATTATAACTATAATGCAAATTAATGTAACATAGTATGACCTAATTTAAGGTTTATCGGTAATTACTACTCAACAACTTAAACAAGTAGACTTATTATGGATATTAGCTTAGTTCTTAAAGCTTATATTACTCATATTAATATAAGGAAAAGAAATACTTATATGACTCATATTGGTAAAAGGAAAAGTAAGGATGTATAACACATCTCGTAGTAATATCCTCCTTACATAACATATATGGTATCACTAGTGATTATCCCGAGATAACATGTAACTCCAACATATCACACCATTAAATATGGAAGCTCAACTAGGAACATTGGTTCCCCTATCATTACTAGCTTTTCCCTGTCTTATTGTTTTTACTTAGGTTTTGCAATTGTTGTTTACACTATCACGAGGGTCACCGATGTAGTATTCATAGATTACAAAGGTGTAAACACTAAGTGAGGAGTATGGCCGAAAGGTGGTGTGGGAGTAGGAGGATGAAAATTTACACTTTCACTTGAGGAAATACGAGTAAATTCCTAGTCATATTACCTAATGTTTCTATTGGATGTATGAGGAAGAAAACTTGAGGATCCTTGTATTATTAGCTCAATGTTGATCATGGTGATCATTTGTCCACTTTTTTCCCCCAACCTTTTATTGATAGATATCTGAATCTAGAACAAGACACTATAGGTTCTCTCTCGTGCTCACAACACTCTAGCAATATAAAAACCCACACACTGGGAGGATTATGGATGATTCTATTGTAGCTCGAATTAGAAGTTTCAAGCATTATACAAAGGATATAACATTAGTGTAAACTAATATATGGCAAATATAAGTCTCAACCAAAATGAAAATTTGAGAGACAAAGCATTTGAAAAGAGACCAACTCAAAGGATCATGTTGTAAATTACTCTCCCCACTCTAAGAGTGACTCACACTATAATAGGGAAGATCTAAGATAAGGTGTGAGCTTGAAATGAATCTTGGATTATGGATACTTCTTGATTTCAACATGGATCTTCTCCCACTAATGATCAAATCAAATTAATGCACATACACATAGAGATCCACAAGACATATAGGCAGATTCTATAACACAAGTGACTAAAAGTTGAATCATGGAGAGTCTTAGCATATATACTAGGTGGTATAGTAGGAGACACTATTGTGAAAAGTTATGTAGGTATAGTAGCTGCCAATATCATTATACATAATTATTCATTTACAATTTTCAACACATATACATAAATAGGAACATAGTACAAATAATATTATTATCATTTTTAATCAAATCAACTAAAATTCAAATGTGATTACCAGATACAAATATTTCATGAATATCATTCTTCTAATATAAATTCACAACAAGCATTCAAGGATGGTAATATCATCATACATAATAATTCTCCATCAAAATAATGGTGATAATTTCCAATATATACATCAAATAAAAATACAATAATGGTAAATTATCAACATCTTGAATAAAATAGAAGTCTTTGTATTATTAATAATTCTAAATGTGTCATAGATATCATTATTCTAAGGTAAATTCACATCCATCTAAAAATAGGAATTTCATTCTACACAATAATATTTCATCAAAAACAATGCATGTGCATGCCTAGCAATCACCACCAAGATCATCCTCATAAGCCTCATCCACGTCATCATCAGCAACACTATCACCATCCTCCTCCTCTTCATCTCCTCCTATAACACTATTACCATCCTCATCATCCTAATCTCTTGATATATGCTCAACATAGTCTAGATCATCATCTTGGGTGCATTACTATAGAATTTTGGAAAAAAAAAAAGATCGAAAAAAAATATTACTTGTTAGCATTAATTCCATAGCACAACCAGTTTTTGTTTTGTACAATGTAAACCATAAAATGAGGTAGGATATAATATCTAATAGTGCTAAACAATAAAATGAAAATATGGTTTAAATATATAATGAAAATCCAACTAATATTACATACCTCTAACTCCATCCACATAACAAAATCAACCCATTTGATTTGTTGCAGCATCTCTTTTTCAAAATGATTTGGATGTCTTCCATATTTTAGTTCCCATGAATCCGTAAATAGGGAGAAATTAGATAACAATGATTTTCTTCTAGGACAAAATTTATTTAAAAAATATCACATATTTAATATACTTACAAAATGAATGTCTTTTGTCTTTTCTAACCTCACTTTGGAAGATTTGTCCTTAAACATAAGCCACTTAAAATCATTTTCACCAAAATACACATCTATGTAATGGAGGTAACCTCATAGAAATTAAAGCTAGAACCAACTCCTTTATATTTCCATATCATGAAGCTTCATGTTTCATTATGTATTTGTCCAAAACGTCTAATTATATTAAAAACTTTAGATATATTAAAAATTATATATCAATAAAACAAAGATTGTATAAATCATTAGAATTAATAAGCATTTATTTTTCCCATATGCTTCTTAAACTATTTCCATTTAATGCTTCACTAAAAAGTGTACCAAAATTGACATGTAATTTCATTGTTCTTAAATTCTTATAATTAATTATCATTGGGAGTTGATAATATTATGAAGCATAGACCTAATATGAATAATATTATGAAGCATAGACATAATATGTGTAAGAATTAACACTACTAACTAATTCAATTAAAAAATAACAATCTACTGTAGAGGTTAACCCAGTTTGTGATTTACAAGTGTTTTTACCGACTTCAATTACACGTTTATCCCAAGTATGGAAATGCTAATTATCATTGGGAGTTGATAATATTATGAAGTACAGACATAATATGTGTAGGAATTAGCACTATTAACTAAATTAAAAAATAACAATCTACGGTAGAAGTTAACTCAATTTGGGATTTATTAGTTTCTTTACAGACTTAATTACACGTTTATCCTCAGTATGGAAATGCTAAGTTCTATAACTAGTATGACGTAGTTAAAACCAAAAATCATATATTAAATTTTTTAATTTTGACCTACATCATTTTAAGATACAAGGAAGTTAATACTTTAGAGAGATTAAACACACAAGTCATACTGTGAACTGTAAATGCAAAATAAAACAATATTTATATCGGATTCCAAATTCTAAATAATAGAAAGAAATATAGGTTTCAAAAGAAAATGGCAATGAGGCCTTTTTCATTTAGCCCTTGCTAGTTAGGCTCTAATTCCATAGATGCATTCCAGCACTATACTCAAATTCACTTTCACACAAAACCATGGATAGGAAATTGAGCTATTGTATTACTTAAAGAACAAAAACCTTTTTCACAAATAATCTCCAACCATAAGTTGTCCATGATTAATACAACATCCCTATTCGATTAAAATATGTTAGAGTGTAACCGTTATGCTATGTTTATGGATGTCAATCATTTTCTTAATTTAGAACAAAGGACCCATGTTCAAACAGGGGATTCCAGACCTCTAGATCCCCAGTATCACCAAATTTCGCCTTCTATCATCCTGACCTGGATGTTGATAACAATATATCTTACGATATCATAATAATTAATTTATTGATTCATTTCTTGTTTCCAACCTGGCCATATCAATGGAAGGCTTGCTACATGTGTAACTTTTAATTGTTGACCGTTACTTTGACCACTTATGCCATTTGTCCTACTTGTATGGTTTCCTCACGTAACCAACAAGAATCAATCTTCATGAATGTGACCACCCTTTCGAACTCAGGCTTTTTATTCTAGCTCTAAGCAACCATCTCAATCAATGGCCCTACCTTTGTTTTTTTACATATTTACGGTCACCGCAAAATTAGAGATTTTTTTAGTGACTTGTTAGTGTAATAGTTTTAATGAAAATTATTAGTTTATGAAGGTAAATACGTCATGAAAACCTTAAATTTAACTTAGTTATATGATCATCACATAATGGAAATGTTTGGAAAAATGCGAAATGATTATGCGATAAACACATATAAAAAACTGAAGAAAAAATTAGGGATATTGGTAACAAAAATGACAGAATTTAAATCCCCTAGAAAACTGTTCTAATTGCACTAAAAATGCTACAATAGATTGAATTATGAATATGAATACAAAGTATATTTCTAACCAGATAGACAACTCTACCAAATTCAGCAGAAGTTTATTCATCTAATGAGAGTATTTGATGTAATGAGGACCATTGCTTCTAAAGAATCCACATTTTCTACCTAATATGTACAGCTAATGGTTTATTTTTACCATTCATGGGTTATAAACTCATGGTTTTCAAAAACTACGACATTCACCATGGTAATTACTATACTATCCACTTATGTGTTTGACAATGGAGTTTTCTCATAATATCCACCCATGATATTAACCCATGATATTCACTAACAAAATAAATAAATGAAAAGGCTCTACTAAAAATGATGAGGTATGTTGAATGATTGATGCAAGAGCATCTGGCCTCAAGTTAAATTTGTAATGTAATTCAATGCTAAGGTCTTGACATTGGTCCAAGAGGGACATTTTCTTTGTATAATCATTGTAAAGCCTTTTAAAAACTTCATAGTTCACAAGTATTAGTCTAGAAGGCTCTAGATAGGTGTTGGCTCATTAGTCAAAGAGCTTAGTCATAATGAACTATGTAACAAATCCCTGAGATGGAGGGATGACTCGAGGAGCTAGTGAATGAGTTATAGATAGAGTTAAGTATGGGTTTTTAACTATAGGAGTTAGTTGCTAAAATTTGGGAATCTGTTGATAAAGATTCAAAAGATAGACTTTCATTGGGAGGACGTAAGCATGTAGAGAGGGAGCGCGAGAGCAGAGACAATTCTATAGAGAGGAGAAGCACGAGAACCGAGAAGGTTCTGCTGAAGATATGAGGGCCATGTAAAAGCGCATAAGGAAAAGTTTGATTGTAAGCAGTTTAATGTATTTGTACATTTGTTAATTAATGAGAAAATTGAATTCATATGATTGTTTTGTGTGTTTTTACAGATGAATGATCCATAATGAGATAAACTTGTTTCTGTGAATAATCCATTGTTGTATGAATGCTCAATGAAAGGATAAGTATTTTGAGTGAATAAGACTTAGTGGCTGGGTAGAATTTATATGATTCCAACCCAGAAGATAATTTGTTGATGCTGTGTGAAAAAAAACAAGTGAAAATAATAATTCTATGCAGGCCAAAAATGAGAAGAAATCCAAATTGAGATTTGGAGAAGAAAGTATAGAGGGTGTTCTATATTCGGGTTGAAGAAGTGAAATGGTTATTTGAATAACCAGAAGAATAAGATCATGAGAGATCAACACTTTTAAAAAATGAAAAAAGTTTAGGAAGGATTGCATAGATGTAGAATAGTGGTGATCGAAAAAAATACAGAAAAGACTAAGACAAAAAATCCTTTAGAAGATTTCCAAAGGAAGGGAAATGGACGACGAGGATTAAATCGCAAAGATCTAAGAAAGATCGATGATCTAGATTGAGTTTGAAAGTTAAATTGGGAAAGTTGCGAACTGGACACGTGTCGGGCAGAGCAACCAAGCACACATCGCAAATCGACTATTTTAACATTTAATTTTAAGTCATCTAAAGGTAAATGATATAGCTTACAATGTGAAGAAGGGCGAGAACTAAGGACCGTTAGATTTTGGAGCAGATCACTGGTGGAGGTTAAATCACAAACAGGGTGATTTCGCATATCGAAGATTATTAAGTTTAGGTGTTAAGGTCTTCGCAAGTTAAACAAGATAATTTTCGATGTGATAAAGAGAAGAGCCACGTGTCGGCATAGTGCTTCAGTGCATATCACACATAGCAGATTTCTCTGATTATTTTTAAGAGTTCGAACGATAAGTTATTTTTGGTGCGAAGTGATGTGATTGCATATCGCACAGGATAAAGGTTAACCGGGGGAGTTAACAGGTGCAACATGAAATTTTTTAAGTTGGGCGAAGTACGAAGTGATATATGTTGCGAATTGCAAAATTGTAATATCGTGAAAATAGTTAAGCATTGAATCTATGGGTAGGTAAGTTATAAGAAGTGCAAAGTGTGAAGCAACGTGGTTGGTCACCGTTTGGGTGGGCCATAACCCACAAATCCGTAGGTTTGTATAAATCTGCAGTGCTGTGAACAATATGAGTTTATGTTGTGATGTATGGTGATACCATATGCGGTGTATTGGATAAGGTAATGGAGGCAGTCACGGTAAAAGGTAAAAAAACATTTATTATATGAGTTATAAACCCAAACCCACTTTTTAAAAAGATCTTATGCATAAAATAAGTAAAATAAGATTAAGGTTGGGTTATAAATTTTATTATAGGTTTGATGAACCCATGCTCAGGTTTTAATCAGAGTTAATAAAAAGTTCTGCGTATGTGGGTAAAAGCATCATTTTGGCTTCATCATTTGGTATCAGAGCAGGTTAAATATCTTTTGGGTGAAAGTTAGATCATAAATTCTCTTTAGAGGAGAAATCAAGACAACAAGAGTTCTTTGAAGAGAAAAGAAGAGTAAATAGATAGAAGGAAAATCTACTTTGGGAGAAAGTAGATAAGATTATTGAATGAAAAAAAAGAGAAACTGCAACAACAACATGTGTTCAGAAAATTGGACAGTGAGGTATGGTATTCATGTTTTTAGTTCATTAATGATGAATTATTGAAAGAAATATTGTGAAGATGTTTGATAATTGTAGCCAAGAACAAGTAGATTTTTTTATGATGATAGCAATGAACCTATCCAACTAGAGATTGGAAGAAAGGAGAGAGGTGACTGAGTGCAGCAGCCAAGGGAGCAGTGAAGCTCTATAAGGTTCAAGAGAGTGAACCAATAGAGAGAATACCTAGGAAGAGATCAAGCTCAAAGAGGAAGCTTGATAGGGTATTGAGTAGCAAGAGGATCTATTGCTACAAGATAAGGCTATGTTGCAGATCACCAATCAAGCATAGATGAGCTCATGAGGAAGTGACCATGGGGGGTCATAGAAGAGCCTCTAGATAATGCCATAAATGTAAGATGAGTAATGAAGAGTGAGAGAGAAATCTTGCAGTGAGGAGAATACAGTTGAAAGTACTACAGGGATGGCTACAAGAGAAAGAGAATGAGGACCAAAGATATGGATGGAGAATGAGGAAACAAGTTAGATGTAACCTATTGCAAAAGAGATGCAATGTCAAACTGATAAAAAATTTCAAAGAACTCGAGAAGAGACATATTGAATTGTTGGAGAAGGAGAGACTCAAAGGAGTTGATTCACAAACAAGAGGATTTGTTGAAATCCAGAGTGTCCATTGTAAATTGGGGTATGAAATACTGATTCTTGAAGCATCAAATGAGGTCGAAAGGTCTTATATTTTTAAAACTAATATTTTATGTATGTCTGCAGGTACATCACAGGATGATGAACAAACTTTAGAGTTTGTTAAGAAGAAGGAGCAGAGTCTGAAATCTATTCAGATTAAGACTGAGATAGCAAGATCTCAGAAACAAAAGGAGATAGAGAGGTCCCATAGAAATGTGCAACAGAATATTGGATCTAGTAACAGTGAAGATTGGAATAACATATATGAGTTAAGACCTGAAGATGAAGAAAAGGTATTTACTGTGCCTAATGAGTTTGGAATTTTTAAGCATGGTGATTTAGACGTGTGTATATCTAGCAGAGGGAGAAGGGCCATATGATGATTGGTCAACAACAAGTGAAGGTATTGAAAACTGTCAAATTTTCCTAATTCTACTCCAATTGAAATTGTTGAGTTATATAGAAATTTAGACCTTCAAAGAAGAAAGTTGGAAAAGCAGAGGATGTATACTCAGGATTAATTGCTGAAGAAGGAAGACAAAGAAATTGTCATGAATGACAATCATGAAGAAGAAGATAAGGATGCAAGAATGGTAATAAGAGTTCAGAAAATCGACATTACAGAGGAAGGAGTTCATAATTTATTGTGAACTAGAGCATGGAGACATCCTTGAAATAGAAGATATAAAGCAGAGACTAGCTGTCAGTCTCATGAGTTCTTTGGAGAATTTAAATCAGCATACTGATGTGCTGACAAAGGAGTTAGAGGAAAACTCAGAGCAACATACTGAGATATTGCCAGAGAAGAAAAAGGAAATAGGGCCTTATAGTTTTCCTGATAATTGGTTTATGATTACAGGTTTTGATGAAGATGCGACAGACCTGTCACAAGTTTAAGGAGAGTCAACTTTAGAACTGAAGAAGAGTAGAAGTTGCCAGGTAAGGCATAATGATGAGAAAGATGTAAAGCATGAAGATGTCATGTTTGAAAAAGTTGAATTAACTGTCAGAATTAGTCAAGGAGGTGAAGGACAATCATTGAAGGTTGTCAAGGAAAAGAGAGGAAAATTTGTTGGAATTGATGAACAACATAGTGATGTATTTGAGAGGAATCAAGTAGAAAGCGAGTTACTAGAAGAATCTGAGAATGAGAAAGGAATTGCAGACAATGATGTGGGAATGTCTAAAGTTGTGAAAGAGGCAGGAGAAGATACTAATTTTCCAAACTTGATTATGTTTGCTAGTATACAAAGAAGAGTGAATGAGTATATTATTGCAATCAAAGAATCACAAGACAATTTATTTTTTGAAAGTAAATTTGTAGGTAGTGAGCATAAAAGGGATGTTTCATATGGAGATATCTGAAGAGATATTCAGGATGTATGGGAGACGAAAATTTCAGAAGTAATATTTGTAGCAGTAAATGGAGCAATTCCAAGAGAAAAAGCAGAAATTGAAGCAAGAGGAGCTTAAGAAAGAAATCAACAGTTTAGTGATGAATGGATAAAGTGCAACAAAGTGCAATGACAAAGTAAGGGAAACAAAAATAGGATGCAGCATCAGACTGGATTACAAGAAGCCATAGATGAACTATGGAACCTAATGCAGATACATAAGATGAGTTGTAGAAGAATGAAGAAACCAGTCCACTGTTGAATTGTTGAAAGTGAAGAACAGTGAAGGTAGAGACAGTGGAACACTACAGTACAAAGCATGGAAGTCTGAAAGATTGCAACTGAATAATGATGAAGACAATGCAGCTTATGGACAGCCGCAAAATAAAGTTTGGGGTCCAAGAGAAACAAGGATAGAAGGTACATGATCAGGTGATCATGTCTTCTTTCTACTTTGGGAGTCTAATGTAGGAGCATCTGGCTTCAAGTTAAATTTGTAATTTAATTCAAGGCTAAGGTCTTGACATTGGTCCAAGAGGGACATTTTCTTTGTATAATCATTGTAAAGTCTTCTAAAAACCTCATATTTCACAAGTATTAGTCTAGAAGGTTCTAGATAGGTGTTGACTCATTAGTCAAAGAGCTTAGTCATAATGAACTATGTAACAAATCCCTGAGATGGAGGGATGACTCGAGGAGTTAGTGAATGATTCATAGATAGAGTTAAGTATGGGTTTATAATTATAGGAGTTAGTTGCTAAAATTTAGGAATCTGTTGATAAAGATTTAAAGGATAGACTTTCTTTGGGAGGAGGTAAGCCTATAGAGAGGGAGTCTGAGATCAAAGAGGGTTCTGTAGAGAGGAGAACCCCGCGAACTGAGAAGGTTCTGTTGAAGAGATGAGGGCCATGTAAAAGAACGGGAGGTAAAGTTTGATTTTAAGAAATTTAATGTATCTATACATCTGTTAATTCACGAGAAAATTTAATTCATATGATTGTGTTGTGTCTTGTTTACGAGCTGAGTTATCCATAATGAAATAAATTGGTTTCTATGAATAAACTACTATCTTATGAATGATCAATGAATGAATAAGTCTTCTGAGTGAATAAGACTTAGTGGCCGGGTAGAATCTGTATGATTCTAGTGTAGGAGTTAATTTGTCGATGCTATGTGAAAACAAAAAAGTGCAGATAATAATTGTATGCAGGTCGACAATGAGACAAAATCAAAATTGAGATTTGGAGAAGCAAATGCAAAGGGTTTTCTATATTCAAGTTGAAGAATGGAAATGGTTATATGAATAAACAGAAGAATAAGATCATGACAGATCAACCCTTTTAAAAACTAAATAAAGCTCAGGAAGGATAGCAGAGATGTAGAGTAGCGGTGGTGGAAGAAAACAGAGAAAATATTAAGCTAGAAAATCCTTTAGAAGGTTTCCAAAGTAAGGGAAATAAACGACGAGGATTAAATTGAAAAGATCCGAGCAAGGCTGACAATCCAGCTTGAGTTCAAAAGTTAAATTGTGAATGTTGGGAAGTGGACACATATGGGGCGGAGCAGCCAAGTGCACATCGCAAATTGTCGATTTTAGCATTTAAGTTTAAGTCATCACAAGGTAAATGATATAACTTGTTATGTGAAGAAGGTCGAGGAGCAATGATTGTTGCTCTAGACGGAGATAACCATTGTAGGTTAATTCACAAATAGAGCGATTTCACATATCGACGATTATTAAGTTTAGGTGGTAAGGGCTTCGCAAGTTAAACAATATAATGTGTGATGCGATAAAGCAAAGAGCCATGTGTCGACATAGCACTTCAACGCACATCGCACATTGCAAATTTCTGTGATTATTGTTAGGAGTTCTCACGGTAAGTTATTTTTGGTGCAATGCGATGTGATCGCATATCGCACAGGATAAAGGTTAACTAGGGGATTCAAAAGGTGTGACATGAAAAACGATAATTTGGGCGAAGTGTGAAGTGATATATGTTGCGAATTGCGAAATCGAAATATTATGAAAATAGATAGGGGTGAATCTACGGGGAGGTAATTGAAAATAAGTGCGAAGTGCGAAGAAGCATGATTGGTCACCATTTGGGTGGGTCATAACCCACAAATCCGCGGGTTTGTATAAAGTTGTAGTAGTGTAAACAATACGAGTTTTTGTTGTGATGTACGGTGATATCGTAGGCGGTGTATCGGATAAGGTAATGGAGGTGGTCACGGTAAAAGGTAAAAAAAAATTTATTATAAGAGTTATAAACCCGAACCCACTTTTTAAAATGAGCTTCCACATAAAATAATTAAAATAATATTAAGGTTGGTTTTTAAAGGTTATTAGAGGTTTTATGAACCTATGCTTGGGTTTTAAGCAGAATTAATAAAACGCTTTGTGTATGTGGGTAAAAGTGACCTTTTGGATGCATCATTTGGTATCATAGTAGGTTAAAGCTCTTTTCGAAGAAATTTAGAGCAGAAATTCTCTTCAGAGGAGAAATCAGGACAAAAATAGTTCTCTGAAGAGAACAACACAATAAAGAGATAGAAGGAAAATCTACTTTGGGAGAAAGTAGATCAGATTATTGAAGCACAGAAAAGAGAAACTGCAAAAACAACATGTGTTCAGAAAATTGGACAGTGAGGTATGGTCTTCCTGTTTTTAGTTAATTAATGATGAATTATTGAAAGAAATACTATGAATATTTTTTATGATTGTAGCCAAGAACAAGCAGAATTTTTGATGATGATAGCAATAGACCTATCAAATAGAGATTGGAAGAAAGGATAGAGGTGAGGGCTAGTGCGATAGCCAAGGGGAGCGGCGAAACTCTAGAAGGTTGAAGAGAATGGTCAAGAATACCTATGAAGAGATCAAGATCGGTGAAAACATGATAGGGTATTGAGTAGCAAAGGAAGGACATTGCTACAAGAGAAGGCTATGTTACGGATCCGCAATCGAGCATAGATGATCTCATGAGGAAGATGACCATGGAGGGTCATCGAAGGGGTTCTAGAGAATTCCATAAAGGTAAGATGAGTAATGAAGAGTGACGAGAGAAATATTGCGATTGAGGAGAATACGAGTTGAAAGTACTACGGGGATGGCTACAAGAGAAAGAGAATGATGACCAAATAAATGGATGGAGAATGAAGAAAAGGGTTAGATGGAACCTATTGCAAAAGATATGGAATGTCAAACTGATAAACAAGTTCAGAGAACTTGAGAATAGACATATTAACTTGTTGGAGAAGGAGAGACTCAAAGGAGCTAAGTCATAGCGAAGAGGATTTGTTGAAATCTAGAGTGTCCATCGTAAACTCGAGTATGAAATACTTATGTTTGAAGCATCAAATGAGGCCAAAAGGTCTTGTATTTTTAAAACTAATATTTTGTGTATGTCTACAGGTACATCAAGGGATGATGAACACACTTTAGAGTTTGTTAAGGAGAAGGAGAAAAGTTTGAAATCTATTCATATTAAAACTGAGATAGCAAGATCTCATAAACAAAAGGAGACAGAGAGGTCCCATGGAAATGTGCAACAGAATATTGAAGCTAAGGTGAAATACGAAGTTGGGAAACACTTTTTGGGTGAAATTTTTAATTTCTCGTCCGAGAAAATAGTCAACTGAATTTCTCGACCGAGAGTTTTTAAAACTCTCGTCCGAGATATTTTTAATGTTTCAGCCGAGAGTTTGATTGGGCTTGACCGGAGTTAAAATACTCTCGGATGAGACTTAAGTATTTTCTCGTCCGAGAGTTTTATTGACATAAACTCTCGGGTAAACTCTCATCCTAGAGTTTATAAAACTCTCGTCCTAGAGTTTTCTGCTCTCATCCGATTTTATTCCTGAAAAAACCCTCAACCCCAAAATCATGTCTGCCCTCGCGATGACATTCCAGAAACCTTTACACTTTGGAGCGATGTCGTTTTATTTGGAGCGATGTATCGTTTTTCGTACAAGCCTTGTCGTTTTCGAGCCACTAGTGGATAGATTCTAGCAAGTTAAGTCTTGAAAACGAACATACTTTGGGGAGCTTGTAGAATTATCAATACAACCAATGGCTCTACCATTCACAACATTCAACTTACGACTCTTCATCAACCTAGGATCTTCTTTATATTAGCAGTGGCCTCTTTGATTATCACATGTGACTTATCAATACAACCAATGGCTCTAACATTGACAATATTCACCTTACGGCTCTGCATCAACCTAGGATCTGATGGCCTCTTTGAATATCTTGGTGGTATTTTGACTTTATTCTGTGGGCTACGTTCTCATAGCCAAATGCACCCCTTCCATTTCTAGAGTTAGTTTCGGAGCTTGTAGAGAAGTGGTTCAAGAGCCATAATAGGATCCCAGTAGAATACAAAAAATGAACGCAAACCTCGTTCATTATTTTTCCTACCTGTGGAGGATGAATGGTTCTGTGGAATTTTGGGTATGCAACTAGTACTATACCTTGGACCTGTAGCTAGTTCTATGAAATTTCAAGCCTGCAACTAGTAACAGAACTTAGATATGCACCAGACCTCAGTTTTGTGGCTTGTTCTGTGGAATCTTGTTTCTGTTTGAGGTCCATTTGAACCACCACATTTTGCTCCATACGGCATCTAGATTTTTTATCCATCTCCAACATGTTTAGGTACAAAGTGTTTTGTTGATGGTTTTTGCATCTCTTAGCCATATCACTCCTTTCAAATTTGGCTGACAAAGTTTGTCCCTAACAATTAGAGCCAATCTTTATCCCTTTTGGCTCCTCCCCATAGGAAGCATCCGATATTTCAAATTTTTGTAAGAATATATTTGGGGGAATAAAAGGTGGAAATAAGATAAATAAAAAGGGATTAGAGAATATATTTGAGGAGGGTGAATGGGCCTGATAGATTCAACAAGAGAGTTGGTCAAATTTTTGAATAAGGTTTTTCTGAATTGATTTTCCAAGGGGATTTTCGATAAGAGGGGCACCAAGGTATCTGATCAAAAGGAAAAAGATTTTGAAAGCTGAGAGTTGATCCTCAAATTTTCGAAGAAGGAATGCATGGAGTCTTCAACAATGTTTCATATAACCTGGCCTATGATTGGCTAGCAAGTTTGATAAAAATCTGTAGTTAGTCCATAAGGTCATCAATATTTTGATTTGGGCATGTCAATAACTACATATTCTACTTATTGCATTGTTATATATTTCAGTAAAATATCATTCTACTCCTTGGTAACAATTTTTTGCTTCATGATTTTTTTATGGTTGACCTTCTATCAGGGGTGGGTTTGTTAGCCTATTTCACAAAAGGAAATTACTAAATCAAAGAACATAAATTGAATAATGTAAAAGTTAGGATAAATATATTTATTAAATTGGGAATATTTAATAAATATTAGAATATTTAGAAATAGAAATTTGTTAATAAAAATGGACTCTAAAAAAGAGTCGTTTCCTAGGCTCTAAGTTAGGAGTGAAGTTAGTAGAGTGGCTAGAAACTCATTTATTGTAAATGGACACTTGTTGATTTTCCAAGTGATCCATAACTAGATTAAGTTAGAACATAGAGCTTATAAATAGGATTGTTTCCTATTTCATTGTGTAATGTGAGAGTAGTGTGAGAATGAGAGTTTACGTCTGTAAACTCCTACAGTTTTGCAATGTAATCTTTTCCATAATCAATAAAGTTATGTGTCTAAAGACACTTCTGAATCTACATGTGGTATCAGATCCACGGTAGTGAGATATCAGAGCTCAGTGCTGTGTTGTGAATGTGAAGAAATAGTGCGAGATGCGTGTGAAACAGAGCTTGCATGCTTAAAGCACGTAATCTGGAGCTGGTGATTTAGTGCAGAGGGCTAGTCCAGTGATGAAGCGATGAACGCACGCACTGAGCAGTTTATCAGTTGAACACACTCTACAGATTTAGTTGGAAAACACATGTTCAAGGGTGATTTGATCTACGCTGTATATTTTAATTATTTTTAAAATCCTTTCAAAACATTCAAATCGATTCTGCAAATCAATTCTGCTCTTTCCGATTCTGCAAATCATTCAAAACATCGTTATATTTCAAAGTGTTGTTGTAAAAATGTGGGAAAACAAGCGCTGCCCCTCCAAACATTCAATTAATTCTGCAATAGCAGCGTTGAAACATCGACTCTGTAATTGGTATCGATTTAAATCGATTCTGCATTTTCATTCTCTCGATTTATGCTCAAATCACCTGCGTTGAGCATTCTGGCATCGAATTTCATTGTCAGCGTTTTAAATTGAGCCAGCAGCATTCAACAACGTTTTTTTATTGCCATAGATAGCGTTTTAAATTGGTATAGTCTGCACTTTCAATCTGCAATTGAAGCGTTCTGCACTTTGAACGCTACCCAATGCACCATCAATCCAGCTCTTTCGTGGTTGTAAAATAAATCAAGGATTAGCGTTTAAATAAATCATTTAATTGGAAGCTTGATTATGTTGAAAGCGTTGTATTATGCACTTACAAGTGGTAGAAGTTGTGTTTGACACCAGCGTTTGACATCATTTGAAAGGCGTTTCATTTGAACCAGCGTTTTCCTAAAGGTATTTGCATTTGATCCAAATCGAGTCTGGCATTTGAACCAGCGTCCTCCAGCAATAAGAACCAGCATTCAAACACCCCTTCCAACATTTTACATTCATTCCAGCGTGTTTGACAATGTTTGAAAGGCTTCTAACTAGCGTTTTAAAGGCGTTAAGAAGAGCGTTTTGAAATCTGCAAAATCGATTTTGAATAATCGATTATGAACCATCGTTTTAAAGGCTTTAAGAAGAGCGTTTTGAAATCTGCAAGATCGATTTTGAACAAATGTGTTGAACGGATGTCTGAACCAGCTTTAAATGATTAGAACCAACATTCTGCACGTTTGAACTGAGCCAGCGTTCTGCGTGTTGTTCGAGCAAGCGTTCGAGCCAGCCTTGTTCGAGCCAGCCTTTTTTGAACTGAGCCAGCGTTCTGCGTGTCTCAAAGCCTGCAATCGATTGTTTGTTGATTTGATTCCAAGCTGAAATGAAATAGTCGATGCCAAAGAAAATCGATTTTACATTCAAACAACGTTTAAATATTAGAACCAGCATTTTGAAGCTGTTGCCGAAATTGATTCAAGGATTCTATCTGCATTACTAACGTTTGCTGCCAGATAGGGAACTGAAGTATTTTGGCCAGAAATCTCTCCATGTTCTATCAGAAACAAAGGATGAAAATTCACTTCTTCTATTTTGGTATTGGGAAGATTGTCTGAAGTGTAGGTTTGAGCGCTTTGTCATTTCATTGGAAGATGCTTCCAAAGATACACTACCTTTCTTAAAAGACAAAGCCTTGAAGACAATGTTTGATCTTCTTAAGAATAACCCTAAACAAGAACACAATCTCCTTTCAACACTTGTGAACAAGATTGGTGATCCAGAAGGGTAAGTTAATTTGCTAGCCAATGTTATTTCATGTGACTTGGCATTTGAAAATAATGACTTCATTCATGTTGGAATGCACAAAAATCAATATGTATTGGTATTAATGCATAGATTGTGGGTCCATAAATAGTATGGTGAGTATTTGGGGCTTTGAGCCAATGTTGGAGTTTAAATGTGGTCTTGCTAAGTATTAAAGAGCCTATTTATTTAGATTGATGGAAGATGAAAAATGAAACCAATGGGGTTTATGATAAGTTGTATTTTGTAATTTGGAGAGCTCAGGAGAGTTTCCATTTGTATTTGGAGTGATAAGGGAAAGCCTTTATTTGTTTTACTTTGAGAAGGATCGTGTCACTATTCATTCAGACTTTGAAGGCACATTGTTTCAAAGGGTTGTCAGATGATGTACTCAGTGATTAATAAAGATATTAATTTTTTTTGGTGTTGATGTGTCCTAGATCCGCCCGAAATTGAATAAGGGGATCTTAGGTACACCATGTGTGTTTGATGGCGCATGTTTTTTATGGCTTCATGATTTTTGCTTTTTGATCTGTGTCTAGTTGTGACACATTAATAATTTCATACATAAAGCAAGCACAACACTTATAACAACATAACTGCAAGATCAACCCATGCATCTGCACAACTTCAACACATAATCAACAATTGTCTACATCAAACAGCAAATTCACTTCATCAAGTTCATGTACCTTCACATTCAAAAGGATACATCAGCATTGTTATACATTCTTTTCAGAACTTGTAATCAAATTCATTATGTTATGTTAATCATTAACAATTCATTGTTAATGAATTTTTAAGAAGACAAGTGAATTCATTATTTTAAAGTGAATCATTGTAAGCTTTCTTGGATGCATTGTCAACAGTATTCGACACCCTTCCTTTACACAAAATAAATTGAGTGCATGAGTTTTTTCAAACAAGCAACAAGCGAGCGTGATTTCAAGCAATTTGCATCAAGACTGTACAAAGTTCAAAACATCAAGAGTGAAGTTTATTGCAGCGATCATCAAAAGAAACCAAACAAGTTCAACTCTGACATTAATCAACCAAGTTGACATCGACATCAGGCGAGTGTGGTTATTCATTCAAGTGAGCGTGAAGTCATCAATTAAGTCAAGTAAGTGCTTAAATAAACGCGATCGTCATCAAGCGAGCGTGAATTCCAGAGTTTAAGCGAGAATATTCTAGCAAGTGTTCCAAGCAAGTGCAATTAGCCACAAATCAAGCGAGCATGCTATTCAAGCCACATTCAAGCGAGCCTGTCATTCAAGTGAAACAGTTCAAAGTACAACATCTACAACAAGAGAGCCTGTTTTCAAGTGTACAAGTTCAGATGGCGCAACATATTCAGTTGTTAAACATTATTCATATTTTGATCATTTCCAGTGATGAAGACAAGGTGCACGTCAGCAAAGAAACTCTTGCTGATCTTTCACAGCATCTCCAACAAACACATGAAACTATTGAGTTTCTTCAACTCGAGTCACAACTTCAAAGGATTGAATTACAAGAAAAGAATGATACTTTCAAGTCTTTTAACCATCCAGATGATAAGTCTTTGCACCATCCAGATGATAAGTCATTCATTCATCCAGCTTCAAGTGTCGCAACTGTTCCAGATCCAATTTCTTCCAAGCCCATCATCCAGCCCTGGGAAGACATTCAGAATAACAAGAATCGACGAGGCTTAGGATATGTCCAAGATGATGCCAACTTACATATTCCCGATTATTCTAAGCCCATTCAGTTCGTCAATGTGGGATTTCTTGAACAGATCCCCTCAGCACATTCAGAGAAAGTTGCAGACAACCAGCAGTGCATGCAACCCAAAGTTACCGAAAAAGTGAATTCCCCACAACCTAAAGTTGAATTCAAACCGAAATGTTCTCATTGTCAAAGAACCGGTCATATGGAAGATCATTGTTTTGATCTCCATCCCTATCACCATTGTGGAAAGTGCAATCATTCATCAGAAAAATGTCACAATCAACAAAAATCAGAGAGATTGAAGATACATTATGAATGGATCGACCCTTGGGAATGGTCATCCACAGTTAAAATATTGCTTCAATTCTACAACTATATATGATCACACATTCTGCAGCCAACCGTGAAACAATGATGGTACTCTCATGCAGTTGAATGGGGGAGTACAACAGTGTAAAACTCCTACACCTAAAAGGGGGGGAGCTCAGAAACATTTTATAGAGAAGTGTCTCTCCTTTCAGCTGACAAAGGGGGGAGAATGTCAATGAAATTGACAATGGTTGTTAGACTAAAAGTCTCGACAAAACCACCAAAAGAAGCCAGTGGGCATCTTCAACAGCCAGTGGGCATCATCAACAAATTTTCCAGTGGGCATCAACAAATTTTCCAATGGGCAGTCGACAGCACAGAAGCAGTGCACAGTTTTCAGCATAACAAAAGTAACAGTGAGTTGTTTTTGACATCATCAGCCAGTGGGGCTTTGAACAAACTTTGATGCTGATTTCATGCAAAGGATAGTCAGATCCTTTCGCAATTTGGCACTTGATGGCGTTGTCAAGCAACATTCAAAGATGAATCAGACATACAGCTGATTCATGTTCTCTTGAGATTGAAGAGTTTTTCAGCATCAACTTGAGAACTTGGAAGATGGTTCCTCGTTCTTCTTTTGGATTTATCCTTGAAGGGGGGAATGTTAGCCTATTTCATAAAGGAAATTATAAATCCAAAAGAACATAAATTGAATAATTTAAAGTTAGGATAAATATATTTATTAAATTAGAATATTTAATAAATATTAGAGATATTTAGAAATAGAAATTTGTTAATAAAAATTAGGACTCTAGAAAAGAGTCGTTTCCTAGGCTCTAAGTTAGGAGTGAAGTTAGTAGAGTGGTTAGAAACTCATTTATTGTAAATGGACACTTGTTGATTTTCCAAGTGATACATAACTAGATTAAGTTAGAACATAGAGCTTATAAATAGGATTGTTTCCTATTTCATTGTGTAATGTGAGAGTAGTGTGAGAATGAGAGTTTACGTCTGTAAACTCCTGCAGTTTTGCAGTGTAATATTTTCCATGATCAATAAATTTATGTGTCTAAAGACACTTCTGAATCTACAGGGTTGAGTTAGAATCTTTTGGAACAATCCTCTGAATATTTTTGAAAGGAACTGTGGAAACAAACCTTGACATGTGAATTTGATAGACACTAAGTACAATATCATTTGGAGTAGTTGAATTACTATTGAAGGGAATATTGTTTAGCCCTAGTACAATCACCATTGGAGAATAAAAGTAGCATTCCTTGTGTGCAAAATCGTGATTAAAGATCTAGAAGACATAGTTGAATACCTTATGGAACAACCCATTGAAGAATGTTTTGGCTTGTCTTGAAACATCACCAAAGCATTACTAAAGGATATTTGAAGTTTTCACGCTTGAATATATGCCCCCCTCATCTTCATTCTCTTTTATAATGCCCTGAACTATACTATTGAATTGTGTAGCATATATTAAAGTGGTATAATATTTAATATCATGACAAACACTGAAGTACATGGCAAGAAATAAATAAGAAAATAATATCTCATTGAGTTGAAATGTTTGTCCTCTCGACACTCATGTCAAGAAGCCATTTTGAAAACTACAGAGGTGAATAATTGGTAATTCAAAGAGTTTCTCTTTGACTCAGTTAAATATAGTGAGGCTCATAGGTAAAACAAAAAATAACCAATTTTGGATTCGTTTAGACAAGATGACCAAAAAATAATAGTATAATTCAAATTCCTATTTCCAGGTTGAAATATCTAAAGGATAACCTTATATGATCTGAAATGGAGGATGTTGTTATTGAGTGTTTATAATTGAAAGTGGTCTCACAACTAGAAACCATTTCTATGAAATATGAGGCATGTAAAGTTAAAGTTTGAAATTATTACATTCTCAATTGAAAAATGGAACAATATGAAATTGGATCAATCAAGGATTGTGAGCCCATTAAAATTCATTCCCCCAAGGAGGAATTATCTTTACCGAAATATCAAACAAGGCTTGTGTGATAACAGTGAAAATTTTGAATGCATCATGGAAATGTCTTAGAGGAAATCCAAGGGGAATCAAGATTAACCCTAGAACAAGTGGTATGGTAGAGTCTCGTACTAATAATCACGAGAAAAACTATGGATCACACCTATTACTACCTAAAGGAAAAGCTTGAGGGAAAAATAAACCCAAAAGTTTCATGACATACGTTGTATGGATCACAAAGGATACGACATAACCCGTACCAACATTTTCTTAGATAAAAACAATGTCATAAGAAGGTTAACATCAGAAGAAATATAGGAATAATATGCATGTATATGGGAAATCACATTTTTGAAATAGAAGTTCAAGAACTAATAGTGGCTCAACATACTAGCAGTGAAACACACACATAGTCTATTTGTATCATGCCCATTGGTGGATTGAAAACCTTATTTTAGGGCATGCATGTAAAATGTGTTCAAGTGTATTCATCAACTTGGCCTCAAACTAATGCCTAAATCATTGGTCGTAGTCAGGAAATGTAGCCTTCAATGCTTGATCGTGCACTATAACTATATCCATTTCTACTCATAATGATCCCACACGGACAACATAAAATGATAATATTGTGGTGCATAAAGGGATTATATATGGGTCCACAGTAGTATTTCCATTTCAGTCCATTTTTTATGTTTCTAATATTATCCTTTGGCTACAAATACATATGATAAATGTAATTTTTTTGCAAGAAGAAGGGAGGTAGTGAGAATATTAACCTATGTGGAGGAGAATGGGATTAAGTTTAAAGAATCAAGCTCTGATTGCCAACTGCCCAAAAAAATTCCTTGCAATGCACCTCTTTCAAGATAATAATCTTGTGGGGCATCAATGTTAGCTGAGGGTTTATCACGAAGGTTGTGAAACTAGGGTTTTCACAAGCCAGGACATTATCTTCATACATGATTCAAGGACAATTTAGCAATACCAAAGGCACAACATCACAAGTTGTTTGTATGATCACTTTAATGAAAATAAGGCACAAATATGATTGCCACACATTCTGCAAAGGTTGAGATAAATTTTCATATAATGACTTCAAATAGATTCCCAAGGAATTATGTCTACCAAGTTGGGGAATGTTTATATTGGTCTTAAAACTCGTCTACTTGATGAAAAATAATGTAGCGGGAAAATGTACATTGAATACAACAAATGAACATCAAAACTCTATTCATCATCTCATGAAATCCTCCATAACTTTGCAACAACATTGGAAACAAATAATTTTAGGATTCGAAATAATCATCTCTACTTTCCTCATAATTTCTCTTCTCTCATACTGTAAACACTTTTTATAATAATATCAATAGAAATGTTCAGATTGATTGCACATGTGAGAGTCATTAGAAATCAAAGTCAAGTTGTACAATTGTAGGAACGATTGACCCACCTTAGTTACTGCCATGAGATATTATGTCATGTACTATTGTTGAGCCCTTGTATGTCAAGGAGCTATAGTACCTGTTATCCATTGGTTGATGACATGACTTTCGATTGATAATTTGTTTTCTAATTTGTTTATGAGGGGAAGAAATTTGATTTGATACTATAGAAACAATGGCCTCAAGTGAGCCCTCCAGAGACCCCTCCACGAGAGGAGGATTATCAGGTATATTTTTTTTTTAGTTATGTCATGTTTTCAAGTAGGTTATATTTATTTCTCATTATCAAAAATTGATTAATGTGAAATTATTGTGTCCTTCACAGGTGGACGCACTCATATGACTCGTGCGTCCAGACACCAAATCGAACAAGAGGAGCCCCATAGACCTATTCCCATTTGATGCTAGGATTCTACTATAAAACAGATCCTAACATATAATAGCGTGTGTGCTTCCTTCAGAATGGAAAGTCTCAAGAAAACTCTTCATTAAAACTATGATTCATCTCAAAATATACATAAAGGAAAAGAGAGCCATACAAAAAAAAAAATTACTAATATATAATAACACAAAAAAAATCCTTGGCCGAATATTACAATGGATGGCCTCTTGGCTATCGGCCCTTTTACAAAAGCTCTCAAACTATCTCTCTCTCTCGCTCTGTATTCCTCACCATTTACATCCTCCCACACTCCTCATATTTATAAATAATAATGAATTTATTCCAATCCATATTTTCCTCCACACAAATATCAACTAAAATCTATATTAGATTTATCATTTTTTTGGACTGAAGTAAGTCTCATTTAAGGAATTCCCGATCCCTAGATTATCTACCTAATTCAACTCCACTCATATCCTTAATTTATTAAAATAATATTTCCAATAATCCTCACTTACAATTTTCTCTCTTAATTTATTAAAATGAGCACAATAATTTATAAAATAATTAAAAAATCATCACCCCCATAATTACACAATATTTTAAACAAAAATCAAGTAGGATGCTCCTGCATCAGACTCCCCATGTAGAGAAGTTTCCATAGACTCCTGTCTATGAGGTCTGTCACTTTTCTATAGTAATGCAACAACCACAAGTCTTGATGACTTGCTCCCTCTAGGATTCCAAACTCTGCTATTCCGCTAGTCCATTAAAGTATCAACTCTTTTTGGTAACTCATCACTCACTTTGTCAATCAGATTTCATCGCCTTTCCAACACTTTCTTTCTCCAATTCCTCAGACTAACTCCTCTTTGTTTGATGCTTTCATCTTCAATTGTGTTGAACACTCAACTTTCTGCAATGAAGAATAATCAAGAACTCCTTCTTGATTACAACTATAGTCATTGATTTATTTTATAGCAACAATTTTCTCATCTAGTGTTGTACCTGCATTCATCAAAAAACTATTAGTTTAAAAAATGGAAGACCTTTCGGCCTCTTTTGATGCTTCAAGCACAAATATACCATCATCGAATTTCTGGATTTGAGTAGACCTTTTTTTGAACTGATGGTTGCTTTCATCTTGATCCCGCTGGATCAATATTTCTATCTCCTTTATGTCTTTATGAACATAACTTCCTTTATGCTCTTGATCTTTTATCTGAACTCCAAATAATTTCTGCTCAATTTTTGAGTGTTCAACATCATATTTGTTAATGTCATCTTCAGTACCTATAGTCACATTATTATCTGAAAATTTATAAAATTCATTCAACTCTATAAATGTTAAAAAAATTTCACCCCTATCATGCACAGTAATTGCAATCTCTTCTGTATCAAGTTCTGCAAGTTTCATCTCCCCTTCAGGTTCCTTAAGCCATCATTCCAAGAACTCTATTTCCATGTGAAATATTTTCAGAATTTCATCACCACCTTCATTGCTAGCTTCATTCTTCTTCAGGCAATCTTCCTGAGTTTTCCTGGTCTCTATATCATCACATTGGAAAATTATGTCAGCAATTTCATTAAGAAAATTCATTTGTTTACCTCCTTGGAATATCACTTCGGCATTTTCATTATGCTTCTGCTCCATAATAGCTTCAACTGGTTGTCTTACCCCAAACAAGAATTCATTTATCATTTCTTCCTGCTGCAACAAATCCATACCTTCCTCCTCTGAAAGGTATTCTCCTTCATATTTTACCTTAAGAGTTTGATTCATCTCTGTGACAGTTTCACCAGACTGTACACTATCTTCTGAACATCTTGCAAACATACATAAACTGTGAGATTTAAAAATGCAAGGCTTCATAGCCTTATCTGCTTTTGTCAATAACACATCTTCAGATTCTTCTGAACTATTCCAATATTTCATGAGATCTTCCTCATTGATCTCTTCACCTAGAATTTCACCCTGTTCTAGGCCAGAAATGGAAACTTCCATTTTCAGCTCAGCCTCTCTGAGTCCATCACATCTCATTTGAACAGTTAGCATTTACTTGAGCTTCCTCATATCTTCTGTCAGCTGTATATTTACCTTCTATTCCCTCTTTGCATGTAGCCTTTGCCACTTCACTTTCTTCCTCATGGTCCAACCATGTGTCTGGTCTTTCAAATTTCTCTGCAATAACTCCATCAAAAATTCAAGGTGAACTGTTATCTCAACCTTCCCCTGCTCATACTCTTCGTCAGTCAAATTCTTACATATGGAATTTTCCTTGACATTTTCCTTATTCTTTCTTCTATTGTGGCCTTCATCATATCTTCTGAAATGACTATCAAAAGTCATCTTCTTCTCTTTTGTGAACTTCTCAGCAAGCCTCCATACTCTCCATTTCACAATGCAACCTCTCTTCCTATGCTTGATCACTTTCAATTCTCTTTTTTATAATCATCTCTAGGAAATTCTCTTGCTTCACTTTGCTACAAACCACACTTTAGTAATCGTTGTGTTACAATGACCAAACTCTTTGGGTGTCAGGTTCCACCGATCATGCACCCAATTACATTCATAACTTTGACTTAGCTTACGATTCTTTGACTTCATACTTTACACCAAATATTCATCTTGGATGAAAAATGCTCAATCTTAACTCAAAATATCCAAAATTTCATTTGACCCTAACATCTGTTTTGACTTCAAGGCTTGCCCAATAATTATGATAGTGGATATTTTGACATAATTCAAGTTATACAATCTTCCAACAAACATACACCGCTAATACATTTTTAGGATGTAAAATCTTCATTCTCTCTCAGACTTCATTCTTATGAAAATATCATTAGTTTCCCATTATCATTTCACATGATACTGAAGTCTTTAATCAAAATGCAATCTAGGTTTTCCAAGATTTATTTTATGGTGAAAATAAGTAAACCATTCCATTGTCAACATTCAAAAATACCTTTATGAATTATCATACCTTATACTCCCATTAAGGTTATTAATAAACCTTCTCTTTGCAATTTCAATTCTCTGGATTACACTCTTCTATGTCGTCTCTGTCACTATGAATACTCGCATGCCCTTCATACCATAAGCTCATCATTTTAGTGCCAACATTTTTACTACCCTTTCATGCACTATACAATTGCACATTATAAATTGTACACCAATTCAAATATCTTCACCTGTGTACAGAGAACAAGCTATTCATATTTCAACCTCTTTGATGAATGATGTACAACTCGTACATTTTTTCCCTCATGAATAACACCTCCTTATATGCCATCACATGATGGTAAAAAAAATATTCTACAACATCAAGCAATTGTGTTTTCAATCACAAATCAAAATAATTCTCCCCTTTCCAACTACAAGCTTTGGTCCACAATGACTTAGCCAAAACTACGAAGAACTCACACTATGAATAATAAACCTCCTCATACAAAAATGCATTTTTTTCTTCATATCACCCTGGGTTAGAGGATTCTCCTTTTCCATTCATTTAAGCGAAACTTAAATTTCTTTAAAGCTACTGTGGTGATAAAACCTTATTCCTCCGCATTTGCAACATTTTCACTTTAAAGTTGAACAATATGTTGACATATCATTTACGCAAAAATACTTGTCTATAAATTCATTTTTTGTTAAAAAAACAAACATGTCAAAATATAATATTCTTTCCCCACAATTTTATTTAACATACCTTTCCAATTTTTTGCGCCCTTCTAATTTGTCCAAGTGAAACCACTCTCAGCCCCTTGAATAGTCTCTTCACAAGAAAGATCTCCAAATGTGCTTCTAACATTTCTGTCTATGTGAATTGCAAATTTGCAATTTCAGTTTTACTGCTCCATGGCCTTTAATTATCGCAGATCATGATTGTGCTTGGATCTTTGATACCAAAATGATGCAGCCAAGCCATGTTTAACCAAACCCTATGCATACAAAACTTCCATTATCCTTATGCCCAATAATTTTATAAGGTCAAATTCAGTGACACCCTCTTAAGCCAAATTCTACCTCCCATTCCATTGTATCTTTTATCAAAGATACTTAACCTTAAACAAAATTTATCTCTTTCATAAACCTTCAGCAGAATATTATTAAAAACTATGGGACTCTTATTACAAATTATGGTCTAAACCATAAATAAACTCCGCTTTATGAATATCGAACTTACGAAATAGACTTTGGTTTAAAACCCAAATAGAGGCAAAATCTTGTATGCAGAAAATCTTCATTTGTATATAGTCACAAACCTATATAACATATCACCCATTTATTACTGCTTACCTCTTTTAGTCCACATGAAATCCATTTTTTGGTTTTTTTGAAACCCGCCCACCATTCTCTTTTGCCATTGACTTATGGTTCCCAACACGACAAGGTTCCATAACTTAGTTTACACTTCTGCGGGGTCTTCTTCACGGTTATTTAATGCTTCACATACTTGCTTTTGTGACATCATTTTATTTCTTCCTTTGACCAAATCGTGGTTTCAAATTTAACCAAATTCTCACCGGAATATAATTTCCAACAACGTTTCTTTTGCTGTCTATATGATTGTTTGAAAATAGATAATTCTAGCACGTTTCCAAAATTTATTCGTCACGACAGTAGGTCTGGCCTATCCTTTAGAGATCATTGTTATACATACGAAAATATCAAAATCGAAATCGTTGTATTACCATGTATGGAATCCATTTAAAAAAAAATATCAACGCAACCTTTATGATTGAACCCACGATTCATACAAACCAATACCACTATCAGAAAAATGTGACCACGGAATTCTCAGGCCCATGGTTCATACCAATCAACATTTCTATCCAAAAAATGATGTTGACCACAGAATTCTCAAGCCCACGGTTCATACAAACCAACACCGGCCTTTCAAACAACTGTCTGGATATGATCTCTCACCTAGTCCTGATGATGAACCACACTGGTTGGTTCAAAATGCATCGAAAATATTCATTTGAATGTGATTATTAGCGAAAAAATTCTACATAATTTTATGATGGATCACAAAAGCCAAAATTCTATAGAAACTGTGACTAAGTCTGAAGATTCAAACACGTCATATTTTATGTTCCATGTAACATATGTTACATAAATTGGTTCATGCAGGGATGTTGATGCCACAAACTCCACTTACTGTATCATACCTATGATATAATAAATCAGTGCTCACCCATTGCTGCATGTTGTGCTATTTGTTACGATCACCTGTGGTATCACCGCTTGAGGCTGCCTTCACAGCAATGCATCAAGACTTTCACGTGGACTCCATGAACTCACAGTCGCACACCCAAATCACAAAATGTGATCTATTATTTGTTTTTCTTGCTTTAACAGACCCTCGGTCCTGCACCCACACACTTAAATATATAGTAGAAATATACATATATAAATTTGCAGACTCAATGTGCCACATAACTCAATCAACTCTTAATATGGCAATTCGACCTGCTCTCCTTTCTCACATCTCATATCCTTAGGCTCTGATACCAAATGAAGCCAACATTCTGCTATAAAACAGACCCTAGCATATAATAGTGTGCGTGCTTCCTTCAGCATGGAAAGGCTCAAGAAAAATCTTCATTAAAACTATGATTCAGCTCAAAATATACATAAAGGAAAAGAGAACCATACAAAAAAATAAAAATACTGATATATAATAACACAAAATATTCCTTGGCCGAATATTACAATGGATGGCCTCTCGGCTCACAACCCTTTTAAAAAAGATCTCAAACCATCTCTCTCTCTCTCACCATGTATTCCTCACCATTTCCATCCTCCCACACTCATATTTATACATAATAATGAATTTATTCCAATCCATATTTTCCTCCACACAAATGTCAACTAAAATCTAAGTTAGATTTATCCATTTTTTGGACTCAACTAAGTATCATTTAAGGAATTCCTAATCCCTAGATTATTTACCTAATTCAACTCCACTAATATCGTTAATTTATTAAAATAATATTTACAATAATCCTCACTTACAATTTTGTCTCTTAATTTATTAAAATGAACACAATAATTTATAAAATAATTAAAAAATCATCACCCCCTAATTACACAATATTTTAAATAAAAATCAAGCAGGATGCTCCTGCATCACCATTCTTCCCCAATTTCATAGAGCCCATTATGAGGGGTATATTATACACGGTATAGGTACACATTAGATCAATTTCTAGTTAAAATGTTCAAATTTACACTATATTTAACGTTGAACATGTGATTTTTTTTTCAAATGACATGTGTTTAATGTGAAATAATTATGCTCCATCAGTGCAAATGTAGGAGTTGGGGTTGGCCCTATTGCTGATGAGGGACAAAGGAAAACAATGTCTCAGCCTGTGGCATCCATCCCACACTTGGATAGTTCTCTTTCAGGTAAAATATGAAGGAAAATTTGTTGTTTGATGTATGCTTAATGTTAAACTTATTGTGTGTCTCATGTACTTGTGTTATAAAAAAAATTAACGTTTTGTACAGTAGCAAGTAGAGACCTTCATTCCTCGGAAGGGAAAAATCCTATTATGACGAAAGAGGATGAGATAGTTTTTCCACAAGGTATTTTCAAATCACCATACAAGTTTTTTTAAATACAAATTTTCCTTATAAATTATTTAATTTTTAATATGTGCAATAATTTAACCTGTTATAGGTGGTGGTCATCGCCCTCCTAGGGGGAGAGGTCATAGGGTTCATGAGTTTGCTCAAAATCTGAGCTATGATCCCCTTTACACCCATCCTGGCGATATTCCTGAGCATATGCCTTGGGAAGATACCATATCCTTACTTACGGTTGATGGGATGAAGGAGCATTCCGTAAGATTGCGCAATGAATTGTAAAGTTGCAATGTCTCTGATGCTAGTCAAGATTGTCTCCAAATTGTTTTGCACAATTTGGAGAGTTTTATAGAGACTTATCGTGGGGTTGGACTATCAACCCAAGTTTTTTTTGACATGATGCATAGGAGGAGAGCGTCAGTGATTGGTATCCACTCCTACAATGAAGTTAAAAGTAGAGTCACTAAATAAATGGCCTTGTCACTATTTGACTTATGGCCTGAAGACAAAAAACGTCTGAAGATTGCAAGATTCAATGATCCCAATATTGCACCTTATATTTATGAGAATTTCCTATATGCATACGGGAAGTTCCCAAATAATTATAAGGTGTCGCAATATTCTATTAGGATGTGGTATGCACAATTCCGAGAGCACATGGACCCTAACTATACAGATATGAGGTCAAAATTCTAAGGAGCTGGAAAAGCTTGTACATATGAATGACCTGATGTTATGCGATATGTTAGGTTTAGACCTCCAGCACCTCGTTTAGCACATCAACCACCTAGGGTAGTTACACTTCCGGAGGAGTTAGCCCTTATCTCCAGTCTTGCATCTTAGATGAAAGAGAAGATAAAAAAACATATTGCAGTTGCTTTAGGAGGGCTGGAAGTCGGCTTAAGGACAAGGCAACCTTCATCTAGTCCAGGAGTTCGATCATTTATGAGTATTGCAGATGACGTGTTGAGGGAGATGGAGCGAGATGAGCCTCTTGAGTGTGCATCCTCATGTAGATAGCACTATGAGCGAGCCAATAGACAAAAAATGCACACCATGGGCGGGGTATGTATAGGCATGTTTTGATCTATTTTAAAATACACGTTTATAAGATGAGCTAGAGTGCTTGTAACATGTTTTTTTGGTGTATATACATTTAGTCTCCAAAAACTTGCACCAGTATATTTATTTAAGTTATATGCAGTTTAGAAAATTCTTAGAACAACATTGTTATGCCCCTAATCCTCATTCTGTAGATCATGGACATGATCATGTATAGGTGCCACATTCATTACTACCTATCTATATTTTTGTATGTAAAATTGAAAATGAATTTATGTCACATAATTTTATATGGTATGAGTCTTAACATTATGTAATTTTCAGGTTAGCGCTAGACATGAAGGGCTTCCCAAAGACATGATACCTTTATATGTTCGAGTGGTCTTACATATATTATCTATCTAGATTTTTATGTTAAAGTGCAAGAGAATTTAAGATGAACATAATTTTATATGGTGTGGCTCTTAACATTATTAAATTTTTAGGTATGTGCTACACATAAAGGGCTTCTTGAAGAGATTATTCCTTCTCAGGTTCTAGTCATGACATATGTATCGATACTTTTCATTAATCATATTTATTATGTTTATTATATTTATTTTCGCAAACTTTTATATTGACTTTGGTTTCTAGTTTTCAGGCTACAGATAATATTGAGTTGATGCAAACTGAGCCTCAAGGATATCGTGTAGGCTTTGGGTCAAAGAGTCTACATTAAACCATGGTAACCTCTTACCATTTCTTCATTGGTATCATTTCCATATTATAAATAGGATATCTACTGAATTTATAGACAGTTGAGAGGTTCCTTTATCTATCTAATGAATGCTAAAACTAATATTTAATTTTTAGTAAAAAAATTGAACCATAGTCAATTCACTAGGTTTCTAACAGTGTAGGTGATTCATTTGGCTTAGAGGAATATGTAAAACTATGTCGTGGCATCTATTATGACCTTATTTGACATTTGGTTTCCATTTTTTATTACTTTTATTTTATTTTATTTTGTTTTTTGTTTTATGTTTTTGCAATTGGAGAGTCTTCCTGCTATGGTTGCAGGAGTATGGTCTGATGAGCCTAACCTGCAACTTGGAGCAAATACCCAATGCTGAAAGTTTCTTTCAATTGGTATAGATAAAATCTTATGTATTAATTGTCAATGAACTACCGTTTTATTTGTGTCTATTTTGTCCATCACGTAGCTAACCATTGGTTTTTATTTTTTGACAGAGTGTAGTCCTCCTATAGAGGAAGCTATTGATGCATCTCCTAGCCCAAGGGAATCTGTCAACGACCTATAGGCAAGTTTTCTAGGCACTTGGTTAGTTTGTATACCAATCAGTTTACTAGGGGTGTACCAACTATCAATTCAATTAATTGTACGAAGGAGGAGCAGCTAAGTTAAGATATGATAAGTAATTTTTCCAACTTATTTCATAATTAATGAGTCTTAAAGTTGAAAGAGTAATTATATATCATTACCTCCTACCGTAATTCCTTTAAATCATATTCCCAAATTATAACTCGTCTATCGAAAATCATTAAACTCATCACTATGCACTAAAATTCGAAACTTCCTGCCAAAAATTGTCAAATTTCCATTTTTCTCTTGTAACAATGATAGTCAAGAGAAAAATAGCTATAGGTACCATGGGAGGTTCGCTTATATATAATGAACCCATTGAAGTAGTTATCTTAGGATATTTCAATCACGTTCAAGTAATTTTTCAATACGAAGGATGGATGGAATCTGTGCATAGGTTAAATGGTTAGGATGGTGATATAACACTCGATTTTTCCTTCATTTAGGGAAAAAAAAATTTAGTTGTTGGAGTTGTTGTATAAGTGAGAGGAGACTCCAACTAAAGTAACTAAGCTTCCTCACGAAGTGGAGCAGTGGTATTGAAAACAAAAATCCAAGCTTGAAATTTTGCAATAAATCATAGAGCTAGGAAAGAGTTTGGTAACATCACTTGCTGGAGATGTTATGGGATTGTGTACTTTTAGTACATTTGTTTCATTGACCATCTCAGACACTGTCACAATGTCAATATGTTGTACTACCTACTCAAGTCCCAACAAAATAAGGAAGCCCATGCACAAAAATCCTACATACCCAGATATTTCATCTCTCACAATAGCCTTATCAGGTTACTCATGGTACAAGCTCTAGCCAAAGCAAGAAAATCACAGGAAGAAGTCATTGCAACTCCAATGGTTGCAACCTCACTAAATGAGCCCAATGTTGTTTGACTCCACCCATTGCAATTGCGAAGGAGGAAGAATATATTGTCATGAATCCCTTAGCTACAAAGTACCTACTAATTCATATTAAGGAAGAAGAGAAAAATTCTATTACACCATAGAAGGAAAGTGATATTGAGATTGAGATAATTAGTTGCAAAACAACCACTGAGAGAATGAGAGGGAATAAAAATAGTCCCCCCCCCCCGTGTTCCAGGAAAGAAGAGGACATGATACATTCCTACCCCCACCCAAACCCCTGGTACTCCAAAAAAACAAGTAAGGGCAGAAGAAATCCTAGAACACGAGAAAGACACTACCCCTACTGAAACATAAGAACTAGTAGAGTAGGTGACCTAGGTTTGGAAGAATTTGGTCTGGTGGCCTTGATACTCCATAAAAGCCAACAAGGATTTCTCTTAGGGAAGATTTTCCACTTTTATGGAAGATAATTACATTATGAGGCCATGGATATATTTTCTTCTAATCTCAATGACATGACAATTTTTATTCCCACAAACACAATTGATGCTACTCTAAAGGACACAATTTTTGTCACTCCTATAGGCACACTGATTGACACTTTTATCATTAACCATGAACAAGAAAGTGTTTCTTCTCCCACGGGCATACCTACAACCACTCTTGTAGAGACCATTTTCTAAGAAGTGATTGTTTCCATTCCTACAAAGCATAATAAGGTAAGGTGATTTCCCTCTTTACCTCTATATACCTCACTTATTAGTAAAAATAACTTATTTAGAATAAAGGTCTGAATTTCAATTCAAGAATGATGGAATGAGGAAAAACTTGTATGAATGCAAATCCTTGGTTTGGAATGTATCTTCTTGGACAATGACTAGGGAGGAATTTAAAATGAGGGAGGATGGAAAGCAAGGGGAATAATGGAATTGTTTCCTATCCAAAATTTGTGACAAATATAAATTTTTCCACATGAAGAAAAAAATATAGTCAACATTCATAAAAGGATTGAATTCAATTCACATTCACATTCATTTGCACCCCTTTGCTATCCTAGTAATTCTTTGGAGGATTCTGCACATTTGAATGATTAGTTTTAGGAGCTTGAGAATTTCGTTTTTGAGGTTCTCTTTGGGTGTTCATAGTGGGCTTACAGTTTTCTAATTATTATGAGTATGGTTCTATCTAGGTAGGGTTTGGATGTAGTATGAAAATGTAAAAATTCAAAGCCAAGAAATGGATTTTTTCTATTTGATAGCCAAGAACATGGCCTAGTCTAAGGTTTGTGGCATAGCTCTCATCACTTAAATAATAAGATCTTCTTGAACCCTCATAGAAATATTCTATCTAAGTGTACTCAGTGACATTATCATTAATCCTAGATTGGAGTTCCTACCATATGTTCTATTGTGCCAATCTTGGAGTCCTAACTCCCCTGTTTTATATTCATCAGCTAGGTAATGGCGTTCCATTTTGTTGTAGTTAAATTATTTGAAAAACTGGATTGGTCGATGAGGTGTCTAAACTAGTAAATGGAGTTAGGATTTATGTTATTAAACCCATTATGGGCATCAATGGAGATTACATTCTATCCACTTGGACTTTGTCAAATTGGATTGGAAGGAAGGAACTTAGCCAATACATCATTCATTAGAAATATTTTTCATAACAACAAACTAATATGCTATTTCATGCCTCCTTCATATGTGAGAATCAACCATAATTTTATACTTGTCAGACTGAATACAAACTTACTAATTTAGCAAAAATCAAAGCAAGATCCATTCTGTCGACATACTAACTATCCTCCAAGAGGAATGATCACAATTTCCAAGTGGAGTATTAGGTACACTTGCATAATGAATTGAAATGAGAATATTATAGTGAAGAAATCGGCTTGAAGGTTTATTCATAATGAAAAATTTGTGATATCATTAAGGACTTAATCCTTTATGCCAATACTTAAACATTGTATGCTCAATATGGGCACAAGTTTTCACAACAAGTTCTTAATTTCATTTTCCATGGCATGAACAGTGGAAGCCCATTCTATTACCATGCAACCCCCAGAAGATTGATATTTAGTTCTCGGCTTTTTTCTCTCTCCCATCTATTAAATTTGAAGGGCCAACTTCGTAGAGATGTCACAGTTTTGCAAACTAGGATCCTTGTGCTCAATTTTAATTCATCAATCTGTAATAATATCTCCCATTGAGCTTCATTATGCTCTAGTAAGACATTGTTGGGGAGCGATTTCATGTTCTGGTATAACTCGATTATACATAGATATTAGTTTTGGCACCCTAAAGTATGGCTTGAATCAATCACCCACTCGAACATAGAGGCCACAACCTCCTCATCAACTTGCTCATCATGTTCAACATGAAATTCAATATCAACATAGTTGATTTCCTATTGTATATGAGTAGGGGTTGGGGAATGATATCTCAATGCTTCCTTATGAGCTTGAAGTGTGCCTTGAGCGCTCCCTTATACTTGAGAAGAGGACCCTCAATAGGATTTGGCTCTTTGTTGTGGCATTGGATTTGTCAAGCAGGGGAGTAATAGAGTATGGGTATGCACAAAGGTGAAGAATTCAAATGGATATAGCCATGTCCAATAAGAAAGAGCTTCAATGGTGTAAACACCAGGTAAGGCTGAGCATAAATGAATTTAAAGTTGGAGAGGAGAAAGTGTAGGTTTGTGGGCACCACCGAAGGAGGTAGGAATAATGCTATGGCTCATATATGCTTCCCAAGGTGCAAGGGGGACCCAAGTATTTGACTGTGTAAGAAAAATCCTGAGTTCACAACTTAATTTCCCTACTTTGAAAATTGAAAATTTGGAGTTCACAACTTAATTTCCCTACTTTGACAATTGAAAATTTGGAGTTCACAACTTAATTTCCCTACATTGACAATTGAAAATTTGATTTATTTACAATAGACTATAATAGTGGAATAATCCAACCATGCATTAAGGAAATTTTGTAGATGCAATACTGAATAATCTCTGAGGGCTCTCAGGATGAAGAGTTTGGTGTGTGATGGAGACCTTTGGTGCCACCACCTGCGAACCCCTTAGAGATAGTTTATTTTTTTTTTAGGAGAATTTGTGACAAAACTTAATCCACAGTGGAGGAGGGGGATGAAAAATAAAATTTTTGTCTCTTTCCATACTAACCAAAGGAGGAGCCCAGGAAGGATGATCCAAGCTTTGTTAATGAGCAGGTTGTGGAAGGTTGGGAAACTCCATTACTTCATGGTTTGTAGAAGATTTGATAAGTTCTTATCAATATTATGAAATAAATCAGAGACTTGGTGCTATTGCTGAAAGAGGTGAATTTTTACTGACAACTCTAGTGGTTTCCCATTTAATTATCAACCCGGGGTAAGTCTTTTTATTCCAAGAGTGTTGGCACAATATATGTGAGTCAGTTCATCTAACAGATGTTCCTTGTCACTTATGAGGAAGAATTTTCTAACTTCTTGAGCTTGCTTATGATACTAGGGGTGGCTTGGATAGGTAAGATTAAGCAAAAGGTTTTTGCATCTATCTAATGGAATTAAAAAACGGTTTAACTGAACCAAACATCAATCTAGATAAATCAAGCAGAAATTAAATTGAATTCGACAATAAACTGAACAACAATGGAATTGAATGGAACAACAGTCTAACTAAGCTAAACAGTAATGGAATCGAATTGAATCAGTAGTCTAGCTAACTAAGTAGTAATGGAACAACAATATAACTAGTTGAGTAGTAATGGAAAAATAGAATAAGTAAGCTAAAAATTAATGGAACAATAGTATGACTGAAGTGAATTAAATAAATCATACAACAACTAATTAAGTAATTTTTCAATGGAGTTCTCTTTATGATTTAATTAATCAGCATCGATCGATGGTTGAATGCTTCGTTATGCTAGAGGAAGAATGAAATTCATAAAGACAGATAATATTGAAATCAGCTTATTCTATGATCTGTAATTCAAATGCAATGGTATTAAAAGAATTGGAACTATCTACTGATAACAAAGTATTTTCGTAAGTCGGAAAATACGATTTTGATTGTCCTACTTCAAGAACGCAATTTCTAACAATCCTAAAGAAAGGGAACTGAATTTGCATTGAATGGAAACACACTTTACAACCGCATCAGATTCTTAAGCATTGGTTCTGCAACTACACAGAGTATGAAAACTTGCGTGGAACTTCCAGAGGTTGGGCCGAGACCACCAAAAGCCCTAGCACAGTAAAAAGTTCAAAAAATTATTTTTCAAAGCTCTATATTACATCCAGTGATGTTACAAAAACATAATTAGACAGACTCTTTCTGATTTTTCTATTAAAGAATGAATTTCCTATCCTATCTCTGACTCTCCTTCTCATCCATCCTTCACCCTTTTAAAGGCAATTTCAAAAGTGTGAAAGAATTTTCCAAATGATAGCCTGCTGCGTGTGGTTGTTGTTTGAGTTCTTGGACTCGAATTCGTTTGTCTGCCTTTTGTCGGCTGCTGGGCATTACCAGGATTTCATATGTTTGCATCCGTTGGTTGGCTTCTGTTTCATATTGTTCCATCCATTTTTCCTTCCTGCATGCAGAGATAAGAGAAGTCAATTTTATATTACAAAAGCATCCTTTTCATCATTAGTATAATTGATCTCGTTTTCATAATCTTTTATTATATTTATTGTTAATATGTAGAGGGATTCCCTTGACATTATAACATAATTTGAAGTACTTACAGGGTGAGAATCATACCTTAATTTGGGCCCAACATACTCCCCTGCTTACCTAGCTGCATGTCCTCATGCAAACAGATGATTAAGATGTAGCTGCGTTAAGGAGTAGGCAGGGTAGGCCTTTTCATTGTATGCTCTGAAGCCTTTTTTTCTTTTAATGAGTGCAAAGGCAGTGCTTGTGGCTCCTTCTGGTAATTCGTAATTGTGATTATAATCCTTGGGAGGATGCCAGAGGAGAGGCTTTCTGTATCTGTGTCCCAACTAGACAGGCCCCGTGTCGAAGACCAGGTTGTATTATTAAAGGAAGCTAGAGGCAACAACCTTGAAATTCCTGTAACTGAATGGCTCCCTATTCTTCACATTGTTTGTGGAGGCCATCCATCTTTGCTTGGACGCTGCTAAGGCCTCTTCACAAATGTACTCAAATTATTCTCTTGAATTTTCTATGATATCTATATGGATGGGTCGCAGCCTAGTCCTCACACCTGGCCTTCTCCTGAATTTTTTTTGTGCTGGATGATCAGTTGCAGGGGTTTCGTAGGCTCCCCCCTGACCCATAAATCTAGACTATGCTCTCATTTTTGGAAGATGTCGCAGGCTTTGGCCCACCTTATCTAGTTTTTGGAAAATGAAATGAAGGCTTGCAGCTGCACATCCCCTATGAAGGGGCAAGGGTTGCTTTCTATGTCTTCTTCTAAGAAGAAGTTATGCATGTAAAGCTCACACAAGAGGCGCTGGACTTGCTCATCCTGATCGTTACAACATTGGAAAAATTCTTCTATGGTCTTGAAAGTAGTTGGTTTTCCTGCCCTGATAGATTTAACTTTCAAGAGTAAATACCATTTTGTTAGGAACAAGGCATAGTTGGTTGCCAGAGCTCTGCATGATAGTGCATCATTATATAGAGAGAAAATTTTAGAGATTTTCTTCTTAGCTTGCTCCACCTGCTCTTATATTACTTTAACCTTTGCCTGCTCTCCTCTAATCTGGGTGAATGTGTCATCTTCTGTGGCGGAGAGGTTAGTGAGATTTTTTAGCAGTGCCTGATATTCTTGTAATGGAACCACCTCATTTCTGCACTGTGTTAGTTCATGCCACACTTGCACTAGTTCATTTCGTAATTTCTAGTTGGCATCTTTCTCTACTAGATGGGCATAGGCATGTGCTTCCTCTATTTGGGTCCCATTTTCCTGTATAACCTTCTGCTTAGTTTGGGTGGAGGCTTTGATGGTGTTTGCCAATTTTGTCTGCACTTCAGCCTCAGTGGTGTCTGCTAGGCTGGTCTATATTTCAGTTTTAGTAGTAGTTATCAAATTGGCTTGTATTCTAGTTTCCATGGTGTCAGCTAAGTCGGTTTGTATTTCGCTTTCGACAATATTTACTGGTTCTATTTGAGTTCCTGCAATAGAGGTTTCTGTCCTTGGCTTCCAGGCCCTTCTTTCATTTTTCAGTTGTTTTCTCAGATATTTTACTAATTTCTTCAATCCCTTGTAGTTCCTTCTTAGTTTCTCACTTCTCCTTTCATCTGAAACTTCACTTGTCCTTATTTTAGCAAGTGGTAGGGGAGCTGAATTCCCCTTTTCCAGGATAGCGTTCAAAATGGTGTTTCTGATTACATCTTCAGAATTTACCTCAATGTGAGGGTCCTGAATAGGAGGAGCAATGCTACCTCCTAGTGACAAAGTGGATGTCTCTGTGTGTGTGCTCTGCTCCACAAGGTCAATGTCACCTAAATAATCATGTGATTCTAATCTCTCCTCTGCCTTTCCATCACTATACACTTCATAATTATCGATAGGAGACATAGCTTCATCATCTCGCGGTTCCTCTTGGTTAGGTAGGACGTTAGTGTGACCAGAGCTGCTAGGGGTGGTGAATTATCAGAAATTTCCTCTTGCTCCCATGCTTCCAATGGGTTTCTCAATTCGTGGCGAATTTATCAGAAATTTCCTCTTGCTCCCTTGCTTCCAATGGGTTTCTCAATTCATAGTTTGTCGTTATTTGTCCTAGGACTCGGGCCATTTCCTCCTCGAATTATTGCAAGGGTGCATGGGATGGTTTTGCTTCCTCCATGAGGTTTGAGGCTCCTTGGGGTGTTTTGGACCATTTTTTCCTGCTTGGCTCTGACGTTGAGTTTCGAGTACTTTTTCGTCTTGGTGGATTTACCCTAGGGGGCTCAATTTTGGTTCCGACAGTGTTTACTTCTGGTTCCTGTGCCTCAGGGTAAACGAAATTATCCCATGCTATCTGCTGCCTATCTATCTCATGAATGATGATTAGTTTTATTAACCCGTGGTGACTAACCACCTATTGGGTTTTCTTGTCTTTCCTTAATCAAGCAGTAGTATCATGCAATACGGAATTCAAAAAGAGAGGCAAATTAATTGAAATTTTTTGCTTAAGTGCAGCTAAAAGTTTGATCTGTCAAAATTTTACCACATCCTAACTTCCTTCGCATGTAATAAACTTCTGGATGAATGCCACCAGCTCCTGCCATGGATGGTGTAAAGAGGCAGGGTTAATAGCTCTATTTTTTTGTTCCAACAGTTCATCTGGGTTCTGGAATGCTGCTACTGGTTCTCTCAGGAGGAGATTTTTTTCTAACCATCCTTCTCCTTGCGCTAGTATTGCAGAAACTTCCATGATAATTCCCTCTGTAACTGGTATAGTTCAGTGTTTAACTATGGTTTTCCCTTCCTGTAGATTTTGCAGAAATTTGATTGCAATTCTCATGTTGAATCCTTGTATTCTATGTACATTTGTCAGCCATCCGGCTCGCTGGAGGATGGCACTCGCTGCCTCAGAAATTGGAAATTTTGCAGGCTTGCTTCGAAGGGTATTTCCTCCCATAACTGATATGATATTTTCCTTTGATTATTTTTCTTCTTGGCTCTATTGTTTCGACTGGATGGTGTCTGCAAGCAGAAAAGAGATTGCGGCTATGCGTAGATAATATTCATGCCTTAATTGTAGTGTTGTTCTGGTCTTATCGATGCGTCTGACGAGATTTGTGCAGGGATTTCAAATGCTTGGCGAATTAAGGCCAATTATACCGCCTCCCTCAAAGAAAGGGTTCCCACGCCCTCAAGTCTAGGAGAGATTTGGTTGCTTATGAATGCAAATAGGGGAATGTCATAATTTGGTAATGATAATCTGCATGTGAAGGAAAGGGGGATTGAGTAATTACTAACATATATGGTAAAAATGTCAGATTTGCAAGTTTTCATAATTTCATCTTGTGCGGAGGTGACCAGAAAGAGAGATTAAATAGCATAGCCATTATTTTGATATGATGTCCTTGCACGACTGAAAAGTTATGATGGAAGTGAGACTGGGTCAAGTAATGATTGGAGTTGTCATTTCGAAGTTCAAAATATGTAATCATATCTTTGTTAGTTATTCTTATGGTAGGTCATGATTATTACTAATTAGAGTAATATCTTGCGGTTGAAAAATGGAATACAAGGGATATATAAAAGTAATTGGCTATTAAAGGAGCATACTTACATACCACAAGTATAGCCACTACTGCCAGCAGGCATTCATAGCCTTGACAGGGTTTCTATTTTAACCTGAAAAATGAGCCAAGATCCTTATGTAAGAATAGTTTTTTTGCCAATTTTATGGAGAGATCACCATGTTGGTATGGTGGCCAGATAACCATGGTGCCACTCACTATAGTTGTAGCAAAGTGATCAGACCGGCTCGTGATGAGACCTCCTGTATTTCAAGTCATTAAGAAGGTCATTACCCTAGTGTGGTGGTCGTAATGTGCATGTCACTTGCTACACCCTTATGAACATGTTAGGCTAGCTCGTGATGATACACCCTATCCTCTCTTAATATTTGCATGTAAATGTAGTACTTCCTTTCGAATTGTAACATCTTGATCTATAAGGAGGTCACTATTTTGGTGTGGTAGCTAGATAGTCACAATTCCATTCATTATAATTGTAACAGAGTGATTAGTTCGGCTCATGATGACACCTCGTCTCTTTCTAGTAGATGAAAAGGTCATTACCCTAGTGCGGTAGCCATAATGGGCATGTCACTTGTTAATCCCTTAGGATCATGCTAGGCTAGCTCATAATGAGACCCCCTATCCTCTTTTAAGATTTGCATGAACACATAATTATTTTTAAGGGAGGCTCATTGAATCCTTAAGAGTGAGGGATGGAGAAAGAACCGAAAAAAAAAAAAACCAATACCATCAATACCCCTTGTTCCATTTCTTCATGATGTAGGAATATATTACTCGAATAGTGCAAAAAGATATATCATCATAAGGTCCTCTATTGTTTCATATCATATTTTAACTATGGGTGACTTTAGCCTTTCATTTCATGTGTGCATAATGTCAACTTCCTATTTTAAGAATTATAGTGCCAAAGGGTCATCATATTTGTAATTTTACCATTTTCCTTCTCTCTTCAAACTTCCATTCCCTACTCAAGGTTGCTCAATTACAAAAAGAATGGCTATTTGAGTTCTTCGAACAACAACTATTCAAATATTGAGCAGCAGATGTTCAAATATTGCTCGACATTAAAAACGGTTGTTCAATTCGAATGAACAATAGCCATTCAAATATAGAACAGTAGATGTTCCCGAATTGAACAACAAAAATACAAACACAGCAGTGAACAACTATTTAGTTCGACCCAACAGCAGCCATCCAAGAAGTCAACAACAATTGTTCAAGAATTGAACAGTAGACTTAAAAACATGAAACGACTATTCAATTGTGGTTGAATCGGAAGCCATTAAAATATTGAACAACAAATGTCCACGAATTGAACAACGAAATTAAAAACACAACAAAATCTATTCAATTTGGTTGAACTGTGCCCATTCAAAAATTGAATAGCAGTCATTCTTGAATTGAACAACAAAAATAAAAACACAACAAAAAGCTATTCAATTTGGTTGAACCATGGCCATTCAAAAATTGAACAACAACTGTTCTCTAATTGAACATAAAAGTAAAAAAAAATGTAAAAAAATGACTATTCAATTTTGGTTGAATCAGCGGTCGTTCAAATACTGAACAACAACTGTTCCCAAATTGAATAGAAAAAAAAACCACAGATGGATGTTCCATTGAGCAACAACTATTTATAGATTGAACGACAACTACTTGTGAATTGAACAACAAAAGGAAAAACACAGCCAATGGCTGTTCAATTCGACTGAACATCAACCATTCAAATATTGAACAGTAGTTGTCCGCAAATTGAACAACAAAAATGAAGAAAAAAACACATCAAATGGACGGATGTTCAATTGAACAACAGCCGTTCAAAGATAGAACAACAACTATTTTCGAATTGAAAAGTAATAAAAACACAATCTTACAAGGAAAATGAATTGAAAATGGGAAGAATGTACAACAAGACAAAACAATTATATACATTATTTACAAGTGATGTTGTCAAACCTCTCATGTACTTGAGTTTGTGGGGTTGTCACCCCCTCGCACCACAACTTGGATGGTGGGATTGTTTCGTGCATGTTGATAGAAAGATTCTTTCTTGAGAGGTTTGTGATAGAGGCGTACTCTATTCCTGTTAACTAGAAATGTTGAACCAGACCCATCTATGGTGATCAAGGTGAGGGTACCACTACTATGTACTTCCTGAATCTCATATGGACTAAGCCACCTTGTTTGCAGTTTTCTTTGAAAGTCTTGGAATATGGAGTCATAGAGGAGTGCCCAATCTCCTTTTTGAAATACCTTCCTCTTTATTAGGTTGTCGTGCCACATGGCTTGCTGTTTTTGAATGATCATTGTGCATTGCAGGGCAAGCAATCAAATTTCATCCAGTTAATTTATTTGCTGGAGTATTCTAGCTTGAGCTTCTGTTAAGTCCAATCCGACTTCCTAGGCTATTCTCAGAGTTTTAATTTCGAGCTCAATAGGGAATATAGGTTCTCTCCAAAATACTAGCTCATATGGTGAATATCCAGTGGTATTTTTCCAGGTTGTTCGATAAGCCCATAAGGCTTCTGGTAGTCTAGTGGCCCAGTCCCAATGGTGGGATACTACTGTCTTGGTAAGGATTTCCTCCAGGACATTGTTAGTGCTTTATACTTTCCCATTGGCCTGCAAGTGGTAAGGAGATGTTACTATGTGAATGATATGGTGATTTCTTAAGGCAGATGTGATCTTATTACCTGTGAATTGTGCCCCCCATCAATTATCACTTCCCTTGGAAAGTCGTATTGTACGAATAGTTCAAAGAGAAAATTAATTACTGATTCTTCTATGGCTCTTGACAAGGCCACTACTTCTAACCATTTGGTGACATAATCCATGGCAACTAATATTTGGGCTTTCTGGTTTGATGGTGGGTTGAATGGCACAACAAATTTCAATGCCCATCATTCAAATGGTGTGGTTGTAGCGGCATTTAATCAGCTTGGCTTGGGCGACCTATTCTTTAGTAGCTATCACAGGCCTAGACATACTTCTTTGCGTCTTTGAAAATCGTAGGCCAATAATAGCCTAATTGTAACACTTTATGCCCTGTCGGTCGTTCTGTGAAGTGGCCACCACAGGTTCATCGAGACAGGCTCGTAAGATGTCATATATTTCGTCTTCCCTTATGCGTTTGCATATGTGCATATCAACCCCTGTATGGAATAGGTATCCTCCAATCCAAGAGAATATTGTTCTACACTGTACAATAAATTTTCGTTCTATCATTGTTAAAAGTCTGGGTAGCTTCATCACTGCCAAATAATTTGGCACATCTGCATACCATGGTGTTTTGACTGCTACAGCAAATAGGTGTTTGTCAAGGAATTGATCATCAACTGTTAGTGTGTCGTCTGTCTTGGGGACTGTGGACAGGAAGTCTGTGACCATTTTTTCCTTCCCTGAACGATCTTTGATGGTTATATCGAATTCCTGCAACAAGAGTAGCCAACGAGTTATTCTCCCATTCATGATTGGTTTATTAGCTAAATATCTAATAGCAGAGTGGTCAGTATACAACAACACTTGACATCCGGTTATATAGTGCCTGAATTTATTGATAGCATAAATGACAGCCATGATTTCTTTTTCGGTCACTGTATAATTTAATTCGGCAGGAGTAAGGTTTTTGCTGATATAATAAATAGCATAAGGCTTTCAGTCTTCTTCTTTTCCAAGGACTACTCCTATTGCTATATCAGATGCATCGAAAGAGATGTGAAAGGGAAGTTTCCAGTTAGGACCTTACAAGATTGGTGCTGTTGAGACCAGCCTCTTGAAGTTTGTAAAAGCAGTGTCACTTTTTTCAGTCCAATGGAATTCAACATTCACAGTCAATGCATATAGAGGTGCAGCTATCTACGATATTTTTTTTATAAATCTGCGATAATATCGTGCATATCCTAGAAAACTGCGTACCTCTGTTTGTGTACAAGGTGTGGCCAATATAAGGATTACCTCTATTTTAGCCGGATCTACCTGTATTGTAGCTGCAGAAATGTAGTGACCTAGGATTACCCCGTCAATCATCGTTATGTGGCTTTTTTCGTTGCTTAGACGTAGTCTAGTAGCAATAAATCGTTCTAACACTTTTTCTAGCATTTTTAGAGCTTGATCAAAGTCTTCCCCATAGGGTGTAAAATCATCCATATAGATTTAAAGTCCTTCATTTATTAAGTCAAAAAAATGCTAATTATGGCTCTCTAAAATGTTGCTAGGGCATTGCATAATCCAAACGGTAAAAATCTGTAAGCAAAATTGCCCCATGGGCAGGTAAAGGTTGTCTTATTTTGGTCTTCGGGAGCTATTTGGATTTGATTGTATCTGCTGAATCCGTCAAGAAAAGAGAAGAATCGTTTCCTAGCTAATGTGTCAAGGACTTGGTCAATGAAAGGAAGGTGGAAATGGTCTTTATGTGTTGCGTTATTTAATTCTCTGTAATCTACGAAGATTCTCCACTTCCCATTCTTTTAAGGGATGACCACGAAAGGGGAGACCCATTTGTTGTCTGAAATAGGATAAATTAAATTTACATCTAACATTTTTTGTAGCTCCTCTTTTACAATATCTTTTAAATGCGGGTTTAATCTTCATTGTGGTTGTTTAACGGGGTGCATTTCCCTATCGGTATAGATGTGGTGCATGCACAGTTGTGGGTCCAAGCCCTTCATGTCTTGGTAGTTCCATGCAAATGCACCTCGGTGCATCTAGAGGACTGTTATGAGTTTCTTCTTTTGGTTTTCATCCAAGCTGCCATTAATATTCAGAACCTTTCCTGGCTCTATCTCAATAGGTATGATGTTACGAACAACGGTTGTGAAGATATGTTGAGTCTCAAAGTCTATCACAGGATCCTCTTGATCTTCATGTTCGAGGACTATTTTCATTATTTGGAATTTCAGATTTTTAGGCTTGGGTGACTGATTCATAAAGTTATTAATCAAATCATCTTCAGTTTGATCCTTGAATTCGAGAGCTTCTACTAGTGTGAGAGGTGGACGGATGTTGTGCTCCCAATATGTATCTGGGTGTTTGTGAATTTTTACTATGGGAAGGCTTGGTTTGGTAGGAAGATAAATAATGATATTTTTTATACAATCTCCTCTAGTGATAGTCATGCTACCTGCTTGAAAACCTATGTAAGAATCTGTTGTGGCCAGCCAAGGCTGCCCAAGAATCAATGGGTGCCCTTCCACCCTGTTTTTTGGATTAATGGCTAAAAAATCAGTTGGGTATTCCCATGTGTCCACAGGGACCATGATGTCTTGCACTATACCTTCCAGTCTGATAAAAGATCTGTCAACTAGTTCTAGAAGTGTGGTCATAGGTTCCAAAGCTGATATACCCAGTTTTTCACAAGCTCCTGTAGTTAGGATGTTAATGGCTTCCCCCAGGTCAACCAATGTGTTTGGAAATGAGTGTCCAGAAAATTTCACGGTTACAATGGGGTTTCCTGGGTCTTTATATTTTACAGGTGGTTCCCTACCTAACAAAAAGTCAAATAGCATTCCTACCACATGAATGGTGGGTGCATCCATTGTCTTCTTAATTTTTTTTTCCACATAATTCTTTGATTGTCATTGCATAGATGGGAATGTCTTGGATGGCCTGGAGAAGAGGAATTTCTTAATTCACCCAGGATGTCAAAATCTGGAGTGATTATAGGCCTGGGTAGGTTTAATCTCTCAGGAAATGGAGGCGGAGTCACCCTAAGTTCCTCAAGTCTTTGTTGATCAATTGTTTCCTTATCTTTACCTATTTTTGTTATATTCGTTAGGCTAGGCTCTGTGGAGGTTTCAAATTGGGACTGAGGTGGAGTTGTGGCCTCTATAGGTAATATGGTATGTCATGATCTTAACCTCAATTCATTGCACTGTTTCTGTTCAGCATTGGGTTTTGTATTTTCTATGATTTGAATTAGTTGAACCAGTCTGTTATTGGGATTAGGATTGGGTTGGGTTGGAAATTGGGGGCATATGTCAGGCTACTAGTTATGCTAAATTGGGTAGGGAGCTGGCAATTGTTGGGTTCCTTCTCCTATCAGAAGATTGGCAATTCTCGTAGGTCACTGCCAGTTCTAATTGGTTTTTTGAGTATGAGGGTTTGGCCATTGGTTTTGATAAAGTACATTCTGCCAATAAGCGGAAGAGAAAGGGAAGTTCTGCCAATTACTCCCTGATGGAGTTTTCGTAGGCTAAGGTGGCATAGGAAATGCTTGGTTTGGCCAAGTTGGGAAGGGATTTTGAGTCTGCCAAGTTGTTACAGGGATGTTTTGGCTGAACTGCGGCAACAGAAAGTATTGAGGAAGATCTTGTGGTATGCCACGTTGTGCTTGCCATTGCTGACACTGATTCATCAAATAGAATGGCTCTGTTTCTTCTTCTTCTTCCTTGTAAATGGCTTCCGGCCCAGGAAGTGAAGGACACTGGTCTGTGGTATGATCCTTAGTGCAGATAGCACAAGTCTGAACCATGTCTAAATGAGACTCCATCTGGTTGTGCTTCTTGCGACATCTTGGGCAAAAGATGGCCAAAATTTGTTCTGCTATAACTTGTTTATGCTTGTCTTGTAAAACATCAAGTTGCATTATCAAAGTACCTAGGATGTCAGTTTTGAAATTTTCTAACAAATTTCCAAATTCTGCTCTGGTTACATTTCCATTGGTCTGCTTAAGATTCTTCTTCATAGAATCACGCTCAACAGTTCTATTGCGTGAGATACCCCGGGAGTATCTAATACATAAGGAAATAATCTCGTCATATTCTTGTTGGTAAATATGTCCCTTCCACATGATGTTAAGCATCTCAACCCATTCTTCCTTCATCCCTTTAAGCATCGTGGCTTTTAAAATGTCCTTGGATAGCATGGTATATGGGGATCCTTGTAAATTGTATTGAAATATTTCTACGTATTCCTCTAATGTTTCAACATATTTCACAGACATGTTAAAGATTTCATCTTTTAGGTCTCAGGTACGACAATAGTCTTGGTATTTGGTAACAAAAATATTCTTCATTTGGTCCCAGTTGTTTATAGTTCCCCCTCCTAATCCCATGAACCAGTGGAGTGCATTTTCTTTTAAGGTAGAGGGAAATAGTTTTAGTTTCTAGGGATCGGTGGTGTAGTCATATCCTCTACAGAAGACATCAAACTCAAATAGGAATACATCAGGATGTTCTGTGGTTAACCCATGAAAGGTGGGGATGTTGTGCAAGGGAATGGATTTAATAGGGGCATTGGTAGCATGATCAACAATAGGGTATTCTAATCTTGATGTCTGCCTCTGATTCTGATATTGATTATTTGCCATCCGATGAAAGAGGTGCCAGAAATCTTCAGGAACTTCTTGAACTGGAGGAGATATTCTAATAGGCTTGGGAGGTGAATGCAGTGGGGGTTTTACAACACTTCCTTGATCTGGGATCCTAAGTACTTATGTTTTAATCGCTTCTTTAGGGCACTTATGTTCCAATATTTCTATGTGAACTCCTCCACTAGTTCCTCCCTCCTTCTTGTAGGTTGCAAGAGCCTCGCTCTTTTGAAGGGTCAGTGCATATATGAATGGAAGTCTCCAGGATTTTCTCAGACCCCTCTGTCTCACAGTGAATATCAGCGTAGGCTAGAGATGGTGAGGCTTCTGCCTAAGGGATTGTATTAAGACTTTGAATGGAAACAGTTATGGGTCCTATGGATGCCTGAGATTCAAATTTCCTAATGACTTCATCTATATATGTTGTTATTCCAAGGATCACCGGTCCTTTGGATTGTGAGGATGGTTATGAATGATTTCATATTTTTTCTATATTTTTCTTCCTAGACATAAAACAAGAGCACCCATCCTACGGTTCTTTGTACGACTTTCTAGTGAGCGGGCTAGAGGGCAAGCATGTTGCTTGCTCGTACGCAGGTTCTTAACTCTCATTTTCAATACCAAATTCTTCACAGCAATGGAGAAAGATGAATAAAGGAGGTGACTCTTAACAATCTCCCCGACAACGGCGCCAAAATGTTTTTTTTGAAAGAGGTGACATTTTACTGAAAACTCTAGTGCTTTCCCATTTAATTATCAACCCGGGGTAAGTCTTTTTATTCCAAGAGTGTTGGCACAATACATGTGAGTCATTTCGTATAACAGATGTTCCTTCTCAGTTATGAGGAAGAATTTGTTAACATCCTGAGCTTGCTTATCCTACGAGGGGTGGCTTGGATAAGTAAGATTGAGCAACAAGATTTTTCATCTATTTAATGGAATTAAACAACAGTTTAGCTGAACCGAATAATAATCTAGAGAAATCAAGAAAAAATTAAACTGAATTCGACAGTAAACTGAACAACAATGGAATTGAATGGAACAACAGTCTAACTAAGCTAAACAGTAATGGAATTGAATTGAATCAAGAATCTAGCTAACTAAGCAGTAATGCAACAATAGTATAACTATCTGAGAAGTAATGGAACAACGGGATAACTAAGCTGAACAGTAATGGAACATCAATATGACTGCAGTGAATTAAATAAATTGTACTGCAATTAATTAAGTAATTTTGCAATGGAGTTCTCTTTATGACTTAATTAATCAACATTGATCGATGGTTGAACGCTTCGTTATGCTAGAAGAAGAATGCAATTCATAAAGACATATAATATTGAAATCATCTTATTCTACGATCTGTAATTCAAATGCAATGGTATTAAAATAATTGGAACTATATATTGATAATAAAGTATTGCCGTAAGTTGGAAAATATGATTGCGATTATCCTACTTCAAGAACGAAATTTCTAACAATCCTGAAGAAAGAGCACTGGATATGCATTGAATGGAAATATACTTTACAACTGCATCAAAATCTTAAGCATTGGTTCTAAAAATACACAGAGTATGAAAACTTACGTGGAACTTCCAGAGGTTGGGCCCAGACCATCAGAAGCCCTAGCATAGTAAAAAAATCAAAATATTATTGTTCAAAGATCTATATTACATCCAGTGATGTTACAAAAACATAATTAGAGAGATTGTTTTTTATTTTTCTATTACAGAACGAATTTCCCGTCCTATCTCCAACTCTTCTTCTCATCCGTCCTTCGCCCTTTTAAAGGAAATTTCAAAAGTGCGAAAGTATTTTCCAAACAATAGACCACTGTGCATGGCTGTCTTTTGAGTTTTTGGAATCAAATTTGTTTGTTTGCCTTCTACCGGCCGTTGGGAATTACCAGGAATTCATATGTTTTCATCCATTGGTTTTCTTTCATTTCCTATTGGTCCATCCATTCTGCCTTCCTGCATGTGGAGATAAGAGAAGTCAATTTTCTATCACAAAATCATCCTTTTCATCATTAGTCTAATTTTTCTCGTTTTCGTAATCTTTTATTCTCTTTACTGTTAATATGAAGAGTGATTCCCCCTAAATTATAACATAATTTTAAGTACTTACAGGGTGAGAATCATACCTTACTTTGGGCCCAACACTTGGCCCCATAAATCTACACCAAATAAGAATGAATTGAAAAGGCACTCCATAGTTTCTTCTTCTTGATGGCATAAAAGATAAATAGATGGCCCTTAATAGCCTCTATCTTATATTTTTGATGGAACAAATAATAAAATTCAAGTTGTGATTGAGGCTGGTGTTTGTTGAAGATTGGTTGAGATTCTACTGGAAGCATAAATACTCAAAAATTAATGAACATTTTTGAGCTTCTACCTATTATTAATGTTGTAGAGAGGTGTATTTGATGCAAGGATATTAATGATATGGTTAAGAATGTGTTTTATTAGTTCTAGATTTATGTTTTTAGATAAAGGTTAGAGATTGATCAGAGCTATTCTTTTGCTAAATGCATTTGAAAATTTCAATTCTACATGTTTTGTCTCTACAATCATCCATATCCTTCAGCTCTTATCCCTGCTCTCCGAAATGTGGGAAATATTGTAACTGGAGAAGATGTACACACTCAAGTATATCCAGTCTCTATTTGCGTCTGGTTTTTGAAACTTCAAATATTTCAATTCAATCTATGGTGTACACATCCAGGTGGAGATTTAATTAGTCTTCTAGAATTTATACAATCACACATAATTTAATATTTCAGTGAGTTCTTTAGAATAGAGTGAATACTTGTGTTTTATTTGTTAGATTATGGTTTCAAGTAATTTTGTGGGAATGTGCATTTCCTCAGTGCATTATCAGCAATCAAGCACTTCCCTGCCTCTTGGCACTATTAACCCATCATCATAAGAAAAGTATCCAGAAGGAAGCATGCTGGACCATCTCAAACATAAGTACAGGAAACAAAGATAAAATACAATTTCCTTAAATATAATGCTTTATAGATTAAGAATGACACTTCATTGAATGTATTATTCCTTGTAAAATGTTTTTTAAGTTCATATATCTTGAGTTTGGATTGTTTACAAGCTGTGATTGACGCAAACATTATTCCATATCTTTTACAATTGTTGCAAACTGCTGAGTTTGATATCAAGAAAGAAGGAGCATGGGCTATATATAATGCTACTTCTTCTGCTACACATGATCAAATTAAGTATGTATTTAATGAATATATATGTTCAACACAAGCATATTACTAAAATGGGTTGTCTAGTAATGAATAAAGGGGGAAACCTACAAGATGTAAGGTAATGAGATGTCATTGCTGATAATAGTCAGTGTGATGTACATATGTTCAATAATTTTTGTCGGTTGATACAATGAGACAAAATACCGATTCCTGCTTTTGGTTGCAGATATCTTGTGAATCAAGGATGCATTAAGCCTCTATGTGATCTTCTAGTCTCTCCAGACCCAAGAATTGTAACTGTTTGTCTCGAAGGGCTAGAGAATATTTTAAAATTTTGGGAAGCAGAGAAGGTTCTGGGAAACACTAGAGGTGTAAATCTCTATGCACAGTATATTGATGACGCTGAAGGACTTCAAAAGATTGAGAACCTGCAAAGTCATGACAATAATGAAATTTATGAAAAGGCAATAAATATTCTTGAAACTTATTGGCTGGAAGATGACGAAGATCACCAAATAGTCAAATTTTACCTCTCATATTTAACATTTTAAGCGACCTATGATATGCCGCTGATGGAGGGAACACTTCATTTCCTACAATCAGATAGATTTACATAGTCAATTATTCTTGCATGCATTATGTATACTCTATGTCCACATTCTATCAAATATCTTTTAGGTTCAACATGAGTACTTCATTTGACCTTGCCATCAAACTTACAATTATTTACTATTTTTGTGGAAGCTCGGATGGAGTCTAGTTTCTAGAGTTCAAAGAAATTTCCAAACATGAGTCTTATGTTTGTCATCAAGAGAATAATTTCAAGTGTTAGTCTAGCACTAATGAATTTAATTTTGTAATATTTATCCACTAAGCTATATAGATTCCAATCAATGATCTAATATTTCATAAGAGGCAAGTGATCTGTTCTGGAAAATGTTGGTTTAAATGTCTTGTTTCTTATCAATATCCTTGGTTGTTGATAATTTTCTTTAAATTTAATTTTAACTTTTATTTAACCCTTCTCATTAGGAATATAGAAATGATGAATTAAACACCAGTAGCAAGCAAGGTTCCTCAAATATCATGTCCATCATTTACTGTGTCTTAATGTCATTTTGTTAATGGAAGAAATGGAGCAATAGTTTTAGCGCATTTGGAAGCTGAAATTTCAGGTGATCATGATGACCATATTCATGGTGTAGAGTCTAGACATGGCAGTTCCTTCCACTCGCAGGTTTCTAGATGCAAGATTTTTTCCTTTATCTTCACAACATACATCTTTACATGGAGGCCATGCAGTTTTTTATCGTGTTCCATGAGCACTTCCACCTACTCCTACTCCTCTTCTTCATAAATCACAGTAACAAAAACTCGAAGTTTCTCATGGAAAGAGGAAAGCTTAGTAGATACTAGGCCATTTTATTTTTCCTGTTTTGTAATAGTCTCTAGAACCGTCTTTAGTATGGCTTATTTTATAAACCTTATATGATAGTTTCAGTTTGAACTTTAAAGTTTTAACCTACCTTTGAACTGTTGCTTGAATCTTACAAATCATTGGTAATGAATATGATGCTATATTTCATTTCATGGATATCTCTTACAATTTGATGATGACAATTTTTATATGTTGAAACTTGATGGTTGATGTTGTGGTCGATGATTGGTCATCTGATGACAATGTTATAGCTACTATATGATTGATGTTATATGTGTATTAAATGGTATATGCTTTAATGATCATCACTATTCTAGTGGTTAAATCTATGTTTTTGTGTTTTCTGCAGTTGGTTTAACATTTTTCATGGATTTTTTGAATATATATATATATATATATATATATGCATCAAAATATACTAAAATATGTATTATAAAAAAATATCTTTTGAAATTCTTTGGTCCTAGAAGCTTTTTGGAATAATTCTTTCTACTCCTACTCCTACTCCCAACAACCTTGAAGCTATCACCTTAGATTGAAGAGGCATTGGAATGATGGTGATATTATCAGAGGAAGAATTCTTGCTATTCATGTATCTGATTTTAAAGCTACCCTAAGGGTAGAATCCTGTGCTTCTCTTGGGATATGAGAAGTATTTATGCCAAAGATGTTTTCTTACATCCCTTAATCATGTTTGCATGCCATTTGATGCCCAAACTCTATCATTATGTCAAAGCCTAAGGGGTTAGGGTGGGTGCATAATTGGAAAGGGGTTCTCATGTGCCAAACCTGGCATGGTGGAGAGGACCACAACCTAAAAAATTTCCTTTACTGTTACCAAGAATACTAATGAATACTAAATAGTATAACTAATTAGTAACATGGTGAAAGTAGTCTATGGGAGGAATTATTTAGAAACTACTCAGTGGCCCCTGCTTGGTTCCCATTATAAGGAATCTTTCTGATTTTTGTCAGTTTTTACATAATTTTCTGGAGCTTCCAAATACCTTTCTTTGGACTGATTCTTGTTTGATTCCTTAAGTCACTTGCAAGTTTCATGACAGCTAATGCTTGGTTTGATTATATGGTATTTGCAAATTCTTGTTCACATGTCTTGCTGCTAAACTTTTTAAAAGTCTAGATCCATAGCATATGACTATATATTTAGTTCTTATTGAAAATTGATTTATGTTTTGAAACAGTTATTAAAATTGACCAAGTATTTAGGACCAATTACACCATGTTGGAGTGTATTGGCCCTTTATACTATCAAAATGTATTTATGTGTTCCTACCATTACTCTCTCTATCATCAATTTCATTAACATGTTGACCTTTGAAATACAGTCACCTCGCAAATGGCCCCATGCTTTGGTCAGTTGATTTTATGCTACTATTCCTGGGGAAGTTGTATCACCCAAACACATATTGGTATCAAGAAAAATATCACTACAGAATGGGAGAAGGCCACCACCACATCATACAATGCATTTTTTATGGTTTATAATACTTTTTTGAATCATCTTTTAGTGCAGTCCCTAAAAAATGTTGCAAAGGAATGGCATTCTATTTAATGGTTGAGGCCAAATAATTTCAAAACATTTGACATGTTTCTATGATTTAAATATACAAACATTTCACATTTCACATTAAATTCGTTCTTATTCCTTTAGTGATTTTAAACCATATGTTACAGTACGAAAAAAATATGTTTAAAATATACAATAATTAGGTGATAAATTGGTGGACTAATACACCATTAACCTTAATCTCCCCCTAATTTTACTCTAAATCTGAATTTTCTCACCAATTATCCTCTTGATTATGTTCTTGCAAGACATGGTAGTATTTAATTTTGGTCAATATGCCTTATTGTTGTCTACATTAATCTGGAATTGATGCTAGAAATTTCCTATGGGTAATGGTTGTTTGATCATATGAATGATAACGAGCCTAGAGTCATTAATCATAATTATTGAATTCATTCTTATTCCTTTAGTGATTTTAAACCCTTTTCAAAGTGAATATGCCTCTATTTGTTATGATTCGAATTTTATGCTCCTATGATTCTAATTTTATTCTCCATAAATAAAATATAAAAGAATAAAGCTAATCCTTCTTCCAATCTTAAAAATTAGGATACTTTTTTGAAGATATCAATATACTCTATAAACTAGTTTGAATAAATTTTCTCCTTAAATTTGTAATTTACCAAACCATTTCTCTTCATATATATATTGAAACATTCATGAGAGTTGAGTTGCTTTCCTTTGGAAATAATAATTTCATCTAAAAAAATTTGGATTTATTGCTACAACGGGTGGGATAGCTATCTATTCATATAAAAGTGTGAAATCCATTAGTAGTGAAAATTTCTAACATAATAATTAATTCATAGCTAAACACACCTTTATGAATAGTTTTTTATTCTTGAATGTTCCTTTGTAGGATCTATTCCATGTTGGGAACAATATTTTCCAAGCACATGGAAAATAGAAACATGTTAAATGAACACAGAAACATTGGAATTTGACATTTGTAGGATACTTTGTTGAAGCTATCAATATGCTCTATAAACTAGTTTGAATAAATTTTCTCCTTAAATTTCAAATTTACCAAACCATTTCTCTTCATCTATATTGAAACATTGATGAGAGTTGAGTTTTTTTCCTTTGGAAATAATAATTTCATCTAAACATTTCTGGATTTATTGCTACAAGGGGTGGGATACCTATCTCTTAATATAAAAGTGTGAAATCCATTACTAGGGAAACTTTGTAACATAAGAATTAATTCATAGCGAAACACACCTTTATGAATAGTTTTGTATTCTTGAATGTTCCTTTGTAGAAAATATTCCATGTTGTGAACAATATTTTCCAAGCACATGGAAAATAGAAACATGTCAAATGAACATAGAAAACTTTGACATTTGACATTTGTAGGATACTTATTTGAACCTATCAATATGCTCTATAAACTAGTTTGAATAAATTTTCTGCTTAAATTTTAAATTTACAAAACCATTTATCTTCATCTATATTGAAAAATTCATGAGAGTTGACTTGTTTTCCTTTGGAAATAATAATTTCATCTAAACACTTTTAGATTTATTCCTACAAGTGGTGGGATACCTATCTCTTAATATAAAAGTGTGAAATCCATTACCAGTGAAACTCTCTAACATAAGAATTAATTCATAGCTAAACACACATTTATTAATAGTTTTGTATTCTTGAATGTTCCTTTCTAGGATCTATTCCATGTTGTGAACAATATTTTCCTGGCAGATGGAAAATAGAAACATGTCAAATGAACATAGAAACATTTGACATTTTACATTTGTAGGATACTTTTTTGAAGCTATCAATATTCTCTATAAACTAGTTTGAATAATTTTTCTCATTAAATTTGAAATTTACCAAACCATTTCTCTTCATCTATATTGAAAAATTGATTAGAGTTGAGTTGTTTTCCTTTGGAAATAAAAATTTCATCTAAACAATTTTGGATTTATTGCTACAAGGGTTGGGATACCTATCTCTTAATATAAAAGTGTGAAATCCATTACTAGCGAAACTTTCTAACATAAGAATTCATTCATAGCTAAACACACCTTTATGAATAGTTTTGTATTCTTGCATGTTCCTCTGTAGGATCTATTCCATGTCGTGAACAATATTTTCCAAGCATATGGAAAATAGAAACATGTCAAGTGAATATAGAAACATCTAACATTTTACATTTGTAGGATACCTTTTTGAACCTATCAATATGCTCTATAAAGTAGTTTGAATAAATTTTCTCCTTAAATTTGAAATTTACCAAACCATTTCTCTTCAACTATATTGAAAATTTGATGAGAGTTGAGTTGTTTTCCTTTGGAAATAATAATTTCATCTAAACACTTCTAGATTTATTGCTACAAGGTGTGGGATACCTCTCTCTTAATATAAAAGTGTGAAATCCATTACTAGAGAAACTTTCTAACATAAGAATTAATTCATAGCTAAACACACCTTTATGAATAGTCTTGTATTCTTGGATGTTCCTTTGTAGGATCTATTCCATGTTTTGAACAATATTTTCCAAGGACATGGTAAATAGAAGCATGTCAAATGAACATAGAAACATTTGACATTTGACATTTGTAGGATACTTTGTTGAAGCTATCAATATGCTCTATAAACTAGTTTGAATAAATTTCTCCTTAAATTTAAAACTTACCAAACCATTTCTCTTCATCTATATTGAAATATTGATGAGAGTTGAGTTGTTTTCCTTTGGAAATATTAATTTCATCTAAACACTTTTGAATTTATTGCTACAAGGGGTGGGATATCTATCTCTTAATATAAAAGTGTGAAATCCTTTACTAGTGAAACTCTCTAACATAAGAATTAATTCTTAGCTAAACACAACTTTATTAGTAGTTTTGTATTCTTCAATGTTCCTTTGTAGGATCTATTCCATGTTGTGAACAATATTTTCAAAGCACATGGAAAATAGAAACATGTCAATAGAAAATAAAATTAGTAGACCTCCATCATGAGAAGAGTTAGTAATGAAGAGATTAGCCACATCAAATATAAAATAATATAAACTAATGAAGAGATGAAAATAATATGATATTTGATATCAAAACTAAACTAATGATACAATAATATATATATGTAATTAAATATTCATTCTACACCATCATATCCGTGCAAAAAAAGGGGCGAGTTAAGATCATCTAGGAGTAAACATCATGGACACATTAAATCACCATAAATTAATTATCTATAAAAGCACCCTTATGCAGTAGATCATAATATTTTTCTCATAACAATACACATCTAACCATCCACATGTCCATTTATTTGAAACCAATCCATAATATAGTCTTAAACTATATGAAGTCCAATGCATTGTAGCAATTATATGTTCTAACCCTAGAATCAAAGTTAATTGTTAATCTTGAACAATCTGTTCCACTCATATGAAATGTGCTAGTGGAAAATTTTTGAGAATGGCATCATGATCATCTATCGATAACCTCCATTGTCGTTATTTTTTTCTACTCTTCACTTGCTTCAACTGCAACCAATTTTCTATGACCAAGTGACTGTATTGGGCATAAATAACCTCTGGCTGGTAACCTTGAAAAATAATATGATATTTACATTTCTTTACTTCTTCAAATAAATGTCCCATTAACACCATTGAACCGATTGGGTATATATAATTTGATGGATCATTATACCCTTGCAGTAACATGGATTTAGAAATAGCGCATCGTAATAAATAATAATGCACTTTTTCTTGATTATTTTCTGGTGCATTGACAACGAAGACATCACCTTCTCTAACCATATCAGCAAACATAATCACAATAATTGTCAATCAAAACCACTTCAATTTCCATTTCCTTGTCAGTCACGTTTCCAAATGGGGGCAATGGTGCCAATTCTTCATGTTTGCATGGTTTAACGAATTCCTTAATTTGGTTTTCACAGTCATCGATGGACTCTGTCTGATCAATACATGCAAAACAAAAGCAAGAGTACTTTTGTTTCTCAATGCAATGTATATTTGTCATGTTCTTACTCCTAATTGAGTGTAAACTTCTTGTTTGAGGGATTCCAAGTCAATTAAATGGAAACAATCTATCAACATGACCCATTGCAATATTCCAAAAGTACCTACTTGAGAAAAACACACACTTATATACACATATATCTCTAGACATGTATAATATATTTTTAGTTAAATGTGTATGCTTACCTATGCACATCAGCCATCCTTGAGTTCGATACATGGCTTAAATTTTCTTTGCACCAATTAACAACATCTAAAGAATTTGGAAGTTGGGAAGCTGAGTGATTCAATTGATGGCTCCTAAGTGCACGTTTTATGCATTCCCTAGCACCATCGTGCTCTCATTTTCCATGCCATGTCTCAAATAAATTTCATTTATGTCAAATGTTGTTTCTTTTATGAAGAGGAGACAACCAAAAGAACAATATTGCTAATGTAAATTGATTAGCATAACCATCTGACCATAACCAATGTTCTTTAAAAGTGACCCTTCCTTTCAACAATTCGTTATAAATAACATTAAAATAACATTGAACAAAACATGTATCATGTGTTCGATCATCACTGATGTCGAAATGGTAATCCTTAGTCACCTCACGATTATTGTCATTGCTATCAAAACAATCGTTATCAAGCTTTGCATGTCTACACAAAATATGCACAAATATATTTACTTGGTTTGAAGGATAATACTAACTTTGTATCTCCTTTTGTGGAATAAACATGTAATTCTCAAAGAAATCAACCACTAATAATATTTTTCCTTTTGGGAACACATCACGTGATTGATTGAACTGTAAATCCTGCCATCGTGCTATATTAAAATGCTTAATATATTTGTATATTTGCACCCTGATCTTCTCCATAAAGGATGTCACTGAAATTTCGTCGCCAAGTAAAGTGATATTTTTTCATGTTGTGCTTGAATATGCAACAGGAGTGTAAGTAACATTTTCATATCCCTTCCAATTCAGATTGATATTTGACAATCTAGGATCATTAGGATTGATGGGATACTTTGCATCGTAGAGTTCCAAATGAGAACATTATGGGCGTTTTCTTCCACCAACACATTATTTTTTATAAAATAATTCATTATTCTCTGCTACATATAATATCTTCGATAAAAAATTATGAACAGTTGAAGGAGAGGTGTCATTTGACCAATATTTTATGTCAAAATTTACAAATGTCTCATAAAATAATTGAAATTCTACATGGTAAAGACAATAGCATGTGTCTCAAACAGTGATAGGCCTTACATTCCATGGTTTAATCCTTAAAAATGGGCTGAGGGAAACCTTCACATTAGTATTACTCTCCATAAAATTCTAGAATAATTCCACGTGACTGACCTGTGCTATATGTTTAGCATGAGATTAATAAACTTCCTTAGATATACGACATCGCACAATGCCCTTTTCATTTGGCAACACACAAGAATTCAAATCCCAAAAATCTTTTACACTATCCCTCACACCATCAAGAAGTCTATAATGATATGGATGCTTACAGATATTAGCCCAACATGCAAGTTCATCATTCTCATCTAATTGAATTCTAAATTTTGTATGCCTCCATAAAAATTTTCTTAATGTTTTAAACAACTTTGAAGTTGCTGACATCAACTGACTTAATGAAGTTTTTTTCGCGAGTACACCTGCTAAAAGTGCTCTATAAGAATTATTTTCAAATTGAGATCGCTTTTTGTCTACTGTTGCAAGCGCCGATGTCACATTTTTTTTATACCATTTCATTTTCTAAAACCACTTTCGCACTTTTAATGCCCAATAATTCCACAAAATTTCTGAGAGATTTGTGCTTTAAAAATATACGTAACATCTGAGCTTGTGCTATTATAGAGTTACCTTCAAAAATATGTTTCAACCCCCAATTTATTTTATCTCGAACTATTCTTTCATCCATTGGTGGTCCCAATTCTTCAATTTTAGTTGGATCCATATTTTCTAGAAAGTTGTAGTCATATACAATGTTCTTGGAACTTCCAATTAATTGCAGTAAAATTTGAGGTGTGGTAGCATCTTCTTGTGGTTCTGATGTTGTCCCTACATAGAAAAAAAAATTTAATTCTAATTTGAAATTGACATATACATATTTTTAATTTTAAAACTATCTTGAACTACAATGTTTAAAAAAAAAAAAAATTCAAATTGAACAAAATTTTGACTCACCAGTGAGATTGATATCAATATTCTCTTGGAAATTTATGTTTTCAATATTATCGTTGACAAGTTCCTCAACATTCTCTCTGAAATTTGTTTTTTCAATATTTTCGTTTACAAGTTCCTCAACATTTCTCATTTCCTTGTCATTTTCATGCACCTCTACATCTCTTTCATGATGCTCTACCTCCACATTCATTTCATGGCTTAGTATTTCCCTTTCCACTCGCCCTTTTTTTTGTAATATCTCATTCTTTTCCGCTAAATCAGTTCTTTTTCGTTCGTGCCTTGATAGGAAATTCCTCTAGTTTCCCATGTTCACAAAATTGGAAACCTATAATCCAATTCTATCTCGACCAAATACCCAAAAAAACATAAAGGCTTCAAAATAATTACTTCATGCTTTCAATAAGAGAGAAAATTAAATAAATAATTAAATTCATAATTACATTTTTCAAAAATACTTAATTCCTTCATAGAGACAATTTGAAAAAATACTTCATGCATCCATGCACCAAAAAAAACATCAAAAAAAATTTCTCCGAAAACAATTTTTCACCTAGAAAAACTTCCAAAAAAAATTTCACCAAAAAAATTTCGCACCCAGAAAAACTTAAAAAAATAAATTTTCCAAAAATAATTTTTCACCTAGAAAAAATTCGCACCTTGGCAGAAAAATAATTCGGACCCTCGCACCTTCGCACTTTTCAGAACTTCGCACCTTCACACTTTCGCTTGTTCAGAATGGTGTGTGGAATTAATTTTTTGAACGAGAGTATTTATATAGAACTCTCAGCTAAAACATTGCATCGACCGAAAATCAAAACCTTTCGATTAAATTTTAATGAACTCTCATCAGAGAGTTTATTAAACCCTCGAACCAGTATAAAACTATCAGATGAGAGTTATAAAACTCTCGTCCGAGAGACAGCCTTGGTTAAACTCTCGGGTGCAAAATCTCGGCTAAGAGTTTGTAAAACTTTCAGACAAGAGTTTAGCCACACGGTTAAATGTAACTTTTTGTGGTTTAAACTCTCAATTGAGAGTTTGAAATTTCTCAGCTGAGAGTCTAATAAAATTCTTGCCCTCAAAATTATCTCAATTGAGAGTTTAATAAATGTCTCTCCCGAGAGTTTCTGGTCAACGAAAAACCCAGAAAATTTTGCAATTTTCAGGAACCTGCAACTTTGGAGGGACAAAACACCTACAAAAACAAAATTTTACCTTTCAGACCTAGTACCATTATATTCATCTCTAAATCTAGTTTCTAACTATGTAATATTTGTGGAGTTCTATTAAAAATTTATATTTGTTATTAATCTTATACTAAATTGTGTCACTGTGGAATTTCATTGTTCTGAAAATTGCAGTGAATGAAAATTTAATAACTTTAAAATGACAATGCCAAAAAAATATGAAAAGTCATATTGCAATTCCTCTCCCCGTCTTCTTCAAAATGGTATTCTCATTTTTCTTATTCATGATCACATTGAAAATAAAATCTAGGGCTCATAAAATGTACTGAAACATCACCATTTTCTTATCTTCGTCCATTTCAAAAAATAATAAAAAAATAGTGATTTAATCTGAAAATTATCGAAAAATAGTGATTGAGCTAGTGCAATCTATTTAGATTACGATGATATGGTTTATTTCCAAAAAAATAATAATCTTCCCTAAAAAAAGTTAGGGTTGAAAAAGTAACTATTTATGTTTGCATGAAAATTTCAAGTATATGTAGTTAGTAAACAACAAATTTGCCTCTCTATATGTCAATATTTAAAAAAAAAATGAGTATGGAGGTAAGAAAATTCTCTACAAATATTGTTTTTATGTCAAAGTGTAATTTTCATTGAAAATATGAGTTTACTGGAGTTGAAGTTGAAAAAACATAGAAAATTAAAATTTTCAACGTCAAAAAAGGGCAAAAAATGTTTCCTATCTTCATGTTTTCACCCAGCGGGTAACAATGAGGATTGGAATAACATATATCAGTTAAGACCTAAACATGAAGAAAATGTATTTATTGTGCCTAGTGAGTTTGGAATTATTAAGCACGGTGATTTAGACATGTGTGTATATTTAGAAGAGGGAGAATGGCCATCTGATGATTGGTCAACAACAAGTGAAGGTATTGAAAATTGTTTAAAGTTTCCAAATTCTACTTCAATTGAAATTGTTGATTTATATATAAATTTAGACCTTTAAAGAAGAAATTTATAGAAGGACAGGATATATACTCAGTATAAATTGCTGAAGAAGGAAGACAAATAAATTTTCATGAAGAAGAAGATAAGGATGAAAGAATGGTAATAAGAGTTCAGAAAATTGACATTATAGAGGAAGGAGTTCATTATTGTGAACCAGAGCAGGAAAACATTCTTGAAATGGAATATATGGAGTAGAGACTAGCTGACATAATCATGAATTATTTGGAGAATTTAAATCGGCATACTGATGTGCTGACAAAGGAGTTAGAGGAAACCTCAGAGCAACATATTGAGATGTTTCTAGAGAAGGAAAAGGCAATAAGGCCCAATATTTTTCCTGATAATTGGTTTATGATTACAGGTTTTGATGAAGATGAGATAAACATGTCACAAGTTGAATGAGAGTTAGTTTTAGAACTGAAGAAGACTGGAAGTTTCCAGGTAAGGCATAATTACGAGAAGGATGTAAATCATGAAGACGTCATGTTTGAAGAAGATGAATTAACTATCAGAATTAGTCAAGGAGGTGAAGGATAATCAGTGAAGGTTGTCAAAGAAAAGAAAGGAAAATATGCTGGAATTGATGAACAACATAGTGATGTATTTGAGAGGAATGAAGTAGAAAGTAAGTTAATAGAAGAATATGAGTATGAGAAAGGAATTGTAGACAATGTTGTGGAAACATTTCAAGTTGTGAAAGAGGGAGGAGCAGTTACTAGTTTTCAAAACTTGGTTATGTTTGCTAGCATACAAAGAAGAATGAATTAGTATATTACTAAAGTCAAAGAACCAAAAGAAAATTTATTTTTTGAAAGTAAATTTGCAGGTAGTGAGCATAAAAGGGATGTTGCAGATGGAGATATATTAAAATATATTTAGGAAGTATGGGAGACAACAATGTCAGGAGTAATATTTGTAGCATTAAATGGAGTAATTCCAAGTGAAAAGGTGGAAATTGAAGTAAGAAGAGCTGAAGAAAGAAAACATCAATTTAGTGATGAATGGATAAAGTGCATCAAAGTAAAATGGAAAAATAAGGAAAACAAAATTAGGTTGTAGCAAGAGATTAAATTACAAAAATCCATTTATGAACTATGGAACCTAATGCAGATACATAAGATGAGCTGTAGCAGAATAAAGGAAGCAGTCCACTGTGGAATTGTTTGGAAAGTGAAGAACATTGAAGGTAGAGACAATGGAGGAGGATAGTACAAAGCACAGAAGCCTGGAGGATTACAGCTGAAGAATGATGAAGATAATGTAGCTTATGGAAACCGGAAAAACAGAGTTTGGGATCGAGGAGAAACAAGGACAGAAGGTACATGATTAGGTGATCATGTCTTCTCTCTACATTGGGAGTCCGATGCAGGAGCATCTTGCCTCAAGTTAAATTTTTAATGTAATTCAAGGATAAGGGCTTGACATTGGTCCAAGAGGGACATTCTCTTTGTATAATCATTGTAAAGTCTTCTAAAAACTTCATAGTTCAGAGGTATTAGTCTAGAATGTTCTAGATAGGTGTTGACTCATTAGTCAAAGAGCTTAGGTATAATGAACTATGTAACAAATCCCTGAGATGGAGGGATGAATCGAGGAGTTATTAAATGAGTCATAGATAGAGTTAATTATGGCCTTATAATTATATGAGTTAGCTGCTGAAATTTAAGAATTTTTTGATAAAGGTTTAAAGGATAGACTTTCATTGGGAGGAGTTAATCTTGTAGAGAGGGAGCCCGAGATCAGAGAGGGTTCTGTAGAGAGGAGAAGCCTGAGAACTGAGAAGGTTTTGCTGAAGAGATTAGGGCCATGTAAAATCACATCAGGAAAAGTTTGATTGTATGTAGTTTAATGTATCTGTACATTTGTTAATTAATGAGAAAATTGAATTCATATGATTGCGTTGTGTCTTGTTTACGAGATGACTGATCCATAACGAGATAAAATGGTTTCTTGTATAAACCATTGTTGTATGAATTTTCAATGAATGAATAAGTCTTCTGAGTGAATAAGATCTAGTGGCTCGGTAGAATCTGTATGATTCCAGTCTCGGAGTTAATTTGGTGATGTTGTGTGAAAACAAAAAAGTGAGAATAATAACTGTATGCAGGCCGAGAATGAGAAGAAATCCAATTTGATATTTTGTGAAGAAAATACAGAGAGTGTTTTGTATTGAGATTGACCAAATGAAATGGTTATTTGAATAACTAGAAGAATAAGCTCAAGAGAGATGAGCTCTTTTAAAAACTGAATAAAGCTCCAGAAGGATAGTGGAGATAAATAGTAGTGGTGGTTGAGGAAAATAGAGAAAATAATAAGGAAGAAAATCCTTTAGAAGATTTACAAAGGAAGGGAAATGAATGACAAAGATTAAGTCGCAAGGAATGAGCAAGACCGATGGTCTAGATTGATTTCACAAGTTATATTGGGAATGTTGACAAGTGGACACGTGTTGGGCGGAACAGCGAAGCGCACATCATATATTAGTGATTTTAACATTTACGTTTAATTCATTTGAAGGTAAATGATATAACATGCAATGCGAAGAAGGGAGAGAAGTGAGGATCATTAGACCTCAGCGTAGATCAACAGTGGAGGCTAAATCGTAAACATAGTGATTTTTCATATCGGCAATTATTAAGTTTAGATGTTAAGGACTTCTAAAATTAAAAAATATAATTTACGATGGGATAAAGGGAAGAGCCATGTTTCGGCATAGCGCTTCAGCGCATATAGCACATCGTAGATTTTTGTTATTATTGTTAATAGTTCGCACGGTAAGTTATTTTTGGTGCGATGTGATGTGATCGCATATCGCACAGGATAAAGGTTAACCAATGGGAGTTGAAAGGTGTGACATGAAAAATATTAAGTTGGGCGAAATGCAAAGTGATATATGTTGCAAATTGCGAAATCACAATATCGTGCAAATAGTTAAGCGTTGAATTTGCAGGAGGTAAGTTATAATAAGTGCGAACCGTGAAGCAGCGTGATTGGTCACTATTTGGGTGGGCCATAACCTAGATATCCCTGGGTTTGTATAAAGTTGTAGTAGTGTAAACAATACGATTTTATGTTGTGATGTACGGTGATACCGTATGCGGTGTATTGGATAAGGTAATGGAGGTGGTTGCAGTAAAAGGTAAAAAAGAATTTGCTATATGAGTTATAAACCTGAACCCACTTTTTAAAAGGATCTTTCACATAAAAGAATTAAAATAAGATTATTGTTTGGTTATAAAGGTTATTAGAGGATTTATGAACCTATGCTCAAGTTTTAAGCAGACTTAATAAAAAGCTCTACGTATGTGGGTAAAAGCAACCTTTTGGCTGCATCATTTCGTATCAGAGCCGGTTAAAGCGCTTTTGGGAGAAATTTAGAGCAGATATGCTCTTCAGAGGAGAAATCAAGAGAACAAGAGTTCTCTGAAGAGAACGAAATAGTAAAGAGATAGAAGGAAAATAGACTTTGGAAGAAAGGAGATCGTATTATTGAAGGATAGAAAAGAGAAATTGCAACAAAAACATGTGTTCAGAAAATTGTACAGTGAGCTATGGTATTCATGTTTTCAGTTAATTAATGATGAATTATTGAAAGAAATACTATGAATATGTTTGATAATTGTAGCCAATAACAGACAAAGTTTTTGATAATGATAGCAATGAACCTATCCAACAAGATATTGGAAGAAGGGAGAGAGGTGACTTAGTGTAGCAGCCAAGGGAGAAATGAATCTCTAGAAGTTTTAAGAGAGTGAACCAAGAGAGAGAATACCTAGGAAGAGATCAAGCCTAGAGAGGAAGCTTGATAGAGTATTGAGTAGCAAGAGGATATTGCTACAAGAGAAGGTTATGTTGTAGATCACCAATAGAACATAGATGATCTCATGAGGAAGATGACCATGGAAGGTCATATAAGAGGTTCTAGAGAATTCCATAAATGTAAGATGATTAATGAAGAGTGAGAGAGAAATATTAAATTTAGAAGAATACAATTGAAAGTAATACAGGGATGGCTACAAAGAAAGAGAATGAGGACCAAAGATATGGATGGAGAATTAGGAAACGAGTTAGATGGAACCCATTATAAAAGAGATCGAATTTCAAATTGATAAACAAGTTCAGAGAACTTGAGAAGAGACATATTGACTTGTTGGAGAAGGAGAGACTCAAAGGAGTTGAGTCACAATGAAGAGGATTTTTTGAAATCCAGAGTGTCGATTGTAAACTAGGGTATGAAATATTGATTCTTGAAGAATAAAACGAGGTAGAAAGGTCTTGTAGATTTAAAACTAATATTTTGATTATGTCTGCAAGTACATCACACGATGATAAAAAAACTTTAGAGTTTGTTAAGAAGAAGGAGAAGAGTTTGAAATCTATTCAGATTAAGACTAAGATAGCACGATCTCAGAAACAAAAGGAGACAAAAAGGTCCCTTGGAAATCTGTAGCAGAATATTGGAGCTTGTAACAATGAAGATTGTAATAGCAGATATGAATTAAGACGTAAAGATCAAGAAAAGGTATTTACTGTGCGTAATGAGTTTGGAATTTTTAAACATGGTGATTTAGATAGGTGTGTAGATTTAGCAGAGGGAGAAGGACCATCTAATGATTGGTCAACAATAATTGAAGGTATTGAAAATTATTTAAAGCTTTCAAATTCTCCTCCAATTGAAATTCTCAAGTTATATATAAAGTTATACCTTCAAAGAAGAAAGTTGGAAAAGCAGAGGATAGATACATAAGATAAATAGATGAAGAAGGAAGACAAAGAAATTGTCATGAATGACAATCATGAAGAAGAATATAAGGTTCCAAGAATGGTAATAATACTTCAGCAAATCGACATTACAGAGGAAGGAGTTCATTATTGTGAACTAGAGCAAGGAGACATCCCTGAAACAAAAGATATGGAGCAGAGACTAGTTGACAGTCTCATGAGTTCTTTGGAGAATTTAAATCAACATTCTGATGTGTTGACGAAGGAGTTAGAGGAAAACTCAGAGAACCATACTGAGATGTTGCTAGAGAAGGTAAAGGAAATAAGGCCTTATATTTTTCCTGATAATTGGTTTATGATTACAGGTTTTGATGAAGATGAGACATAACTATCACAAGTTGAAGGAGAGTCAGTTTAGAGCTAAAGACGAGTGAAAGTTTCCAGGTAGGGCATAATGATGAGAAGGATGTAAGCATGAATATTTCATGTTTGAATGAGTTCAATTCACTATCATAATTAATCAAGGGGGTGAAGGAAAATCATTGAAGGTTGTCAAGGAAGAGAAAGGAAAATATGCTAGAATTAATGAAGAACATATTGATCTATTTGAGAGGAATAAAGTAGAAAGTAAGTTACTAGAAGATTCTGAGTATGCGAAAGGAGTTGTAGAAAATGGTGTGAAATGTCTCAGGTTGCTAAAGAGGTAGGAGAAAACACTAGTTTTCCAAACTTTATTATGTTTGATAGTATACAAAGAAGAGTGAATGAGTATATTACTACAATCATAGAATTAAAAGAAAATTTATTTTTTGAATGTAAATGTGCAAGTAGTGAGCAGAAAAGGGATGTTGCAGATGGAGATATCTTAAGAGATATTCAGGTATTATGGGAGACAAGAATGTCAAGAGTAATATTTGCAGTAATAAATGGAGTAATTCCAAGTGAAAAAGCATAAATTGAAGCAAGGAGAGCTGAAGAAAGAAATCAACAGTTTAGTGATGAATGGATAAAGTGAAAAAAAGTGCAATGGAAATTAAGGAAAACAAATTTAGGTTGCAGCAACAGATTGAATTACAAGAAGCCATAGGTGAACTATGGAAGCTAATGTAGATACATAAGATGAGATGTAGCAGAATGAAGAAAGCATTCCACTGTGGATTTTTTTTGAAACTCAAGAACAGTGAAGGTAGAGACAGTGGAGCAGTATAATACAAATAATGGAAGCTTGGAAGATTGCAACTGAAGAATTATGAAGACAATGCAACTTATGGACAGAAGAAAAACAAAGTTTGGGACCTAGGATAAACAAGGAAAAAAGGTACATGATCAGGTGATCATGTCTTCTCTCCACTTTGGGAGTCTGATGTAGGAGCATTTTGCCTCAAGTTAAATTTGTAATGTAATTCAAGGCTAAGGTCTTGACATTGGTCCAAGAGGGACATTTTCTTTGTATAATCATTATAGAGTCTTCTAAAAACTTCATAGTTCAAAATTATTAGTCTAGAAGGTTCTACATAGGTGTTAACTCATTATTCAAATAGATTAGTTATAATGAACTATGTAACAAATCCCTGAGATGGGGGGATGACTCAAGGAGTTAGTGAATGAGTCATAGATAGAGTTAAGTATGGGTTTCTAATTATAGGATTTTGTTGCTCAAATTTAGGAATATGTTGATAAATATTTAAAGGATAGACTTTCATTGGAAGGAGGTTATCCTGTAGAAAGGGAGCCCGAGAGTAGAGAGGGTTCTGTGAAGAGGAGAAGCCCAAGAACCGAGAAGGTTCTGTTGAAGAGATGAGGGCCATCTAAAACCACAACAGGAAAAGTTTGATTCTAAGCAGTTTACTATATCTGTACATTTGTTAATTAATGATAAAGTTGAATTCATATGATTTTGTTGTGTCTTGTTTATGCACTAACTGATCCATAACGAGATAAATTGGTTTATGTGTATAAACCATTGTTGTATGAATTCTGAATCAATGAATATGTCTTTTGAGTGAATAAGACTTAGTGATTGGTTAGAATCTGTATGATTCCAATCTAGTAGTTAATTTTTCGATGCTCTGTGAAAACAAACAAGTGCACATAACAATTGTATGCAAGCTGAGAATGAGAAAAAATCCAAATTGAGATTTGGAGAAGAAAATACAGATGGAATTTTGTATTCGTACTGAGGAAGTGAAATGGTTATATGAATAACCAGAAGAATAATCTCAGGAGAGATCAGTGATTTTAAAATATGAATAAAGCTCAGGAAGGATAGTGGAGATGGAGAGTAGTGGTGGTCAAAGAAAAAAGAGAAAAGAGTAAGGGAGAAAAACCTTTAGAAGATTTCCAAACGAATGGAAATGTACGAAAAGGATTAAATTGCAAAGATACAAGAAAGTCCGATGGTCCAAATTGAGTTTGCAAGTTATATTTGGAAAGTTGCGAAGTGGACATGTGTAGGGTGAAGAAACCAAGCGCGCATTGCAAATTGGTTATTTTAACATTTAAGTGTAATTCATCGCAAGGTAAATGGTATGACTTGTGGTGTGAAGAATGGAGAGAACTGAGGACTGTTAGATTTGGGTGAGCATCAACGGTAGAGGTTAAATCGCAAACAGAGAAATTTACCATATTGGTGATTATTAAGTTTAGGTTTTAAGGACTTCACAAGTGAAACAAGATAATTTGCGACGCGATAAAGGAAAGATCCATGTGTTGGCATAGCCCTTCAGCGTATATCACACATCGCAGATTTCTGTGATTATTGTCAAGAGTTCACAAGGTAAGTTATTTTTGGTGCAATGCGATGTGATCGCATATCCCATAGGATAAAGTTTAACGAGTGGAGTTAAAAAGTGCGGCATGCAAAATTTTAAGTTGGGCAAAGTGCGAAGTGATATATGTTGCGAATTGTGAAATCATAATATCATGAAAATAGTTAAGTAGTGAATCTTCGGGGAGGTAAGTTATAAGAAGTGCGAAGTGTGAAGCAACATGATTTTTCACTGTTTGGGTGGGCCATAACCCATAGATCCATGGCTTGTGTAAATTTTTAGCAGTGTAAACAATGCAAGTAGTTTATGTTGTGATGTACAGTGATACCATATGCGGTGATCACGTTAAAAGGTAAAAAAACATTTATTCACTTTTAAAAGGAGATTTCACATAAAATAACTAAAATAAGATTAAGGTTGGGTTATAAAGGTTATTAGAGGTTTTATGAACCTATTCTCTGATTTTAAGTAGACTTAATAAAAAATTTGGCGTATGTGGGTAAAAGCGGCCTCTTGGCTACATCCATGATATAAGGATATGTCCAATGATATATGTAAGGGGTCTTCACACTTGTAAAAGAAATGGGAGTCTCTCATGATGTACTCTTATAACATTTTATCATGTTTTTAGATAATTAGCTTATTTTTCATATTATTTCCTCTACATTATTTTGTAGGAAATTTTGTTGTACTATATTGTCAATATCTAATCTTTTCCTCACATAGTGGATATTACTACAAGATAGGGGTAGTGTATCTCCAATCACATAAAAATGGTACTCAAGGTGAATGTAGGAAGCTTTTGGGGACCAAAATCTTCCTAAATGGAGAGGTATTATCCAAATTGGATCATCATATCAATTTTTATTTATATGGATGCCTTTAAAATGTAAAAAAAACAAACTATTAGCTTGTACAATCATTTGGATGGGTTCTTGATTAACTCATGTTTTATACAGTAAAAAATATCTCACTTATGCCAAACATTGTGTCACAAAGCTTTGCAACATACATAGCTTTCCAACATTTAAAGAGCACAATTATATCAAGCATAGTTTGTTGAGGTTTTTGATTCCACCAAAACCTATAATAATCGTTAAAACCATTGTCGTTACTTTTTTAAGTGGTTTACTCCGGTGTTGTAAACATAAACACAGTGTTTTGTTAAACTTTAATTGAGGGAGTTGCTTGTAATTTTTTTCTTCCATTCTATCTCGACTAATTTTCTACCACCAATGGAAAATCACTCAAGAAGAAAGTAGAAGTTTTCCCGCCAACTTGAAAACCACAAAGAAAATAGGGCAACATCCTAACCTATTAAAAACATAATAAAAAATTACAAAACTTCTCATGTAATTAAAAAATACATTTAGGAAATTAAATCAAAGAGATTTTAGCTTTCATGAAAATGCATAGAAAATATTTCTAGCTTTTGTAAACATAAACACAATTGTTTTCTAGTTATTTTACTAGAATAGTTAATAACAACTAGTTACCTAGATAGGTCTATGCTACTTTAATCATTTTTCCAATTAATAATTTTTTATGTGATAGTCTAAATTGAATGATGTCAATATATTTTCATGAGCACCACTCCATGAATAAATGGAATTAAAACTAATAACTTCTTTGCACATATAAACTTATGTTTAAAACACACTTCAATTAATTTTTTACACATCATGATTAAAAACTTTATGTACATGTTATTGGTAACCACTTATAATAATTAGTGAAAAACAAATTACAAATAAATACATTATAAAACATACATTGAAAAGTCTATTGATTTTGAAATTTATGACTGTTAGCTTTCTTAAACTATTATAGTTTAACAAAGAGTTTCGTGCACTACATCCTCTGTGTGGTTGGGTAGACATGCCATTCAATGTTATGCCCATTTGTGAGGTAGTTGTAGTGAAAGAAACATTGTTTTATTAAATTATTCATAGTGCCTTCGGCTGAATGGTTATTCCTTAACAGAAAAAGGCACATACATCTTTTTGGTGTATTCAACAATTGAATGTGAGCCATTTTGACTTCCTTTGTAGCTTACTCATCTCTTCAAGAAAATTAATTTTACATATAAATGTATTTCTCTGTTATAACATAAATGTTGTGTATAATGAAGACATTCCTATTACCATTCATTAACATTTTTTTATATATATAAAACATTAAGAATATCATATTATTCACTAATTAATATTTAAATTCTTATTTATTACAGTTTAGAAAACACATGATATATCACAAACATACATTTTAACATCTTTTATATTGATTTAAAAAAAAATAAGAAATTGTCAATATAAAAATCAATCTATCAAAACATTGTGTTTTTAGGTAATAAGATAAAACATTTTGTTATTGATATTTATTTACTTGCATTTGATTGTTAACATTCACTTGTAACTATGTTAGCCCCTGTCCTCCATCTTTTATAAGCAGTTTATACATTTTCGAATTTTGATGCTACAACACATTAATAGACTCAGATAAAAAAAAGATATTTAATTATGCTATTGCTACTCTTTCGTGCAACACATACAGCTCTGCAAAGTTAGGATCAAAATTTGAAACGTGTCTTACGGCTTCTCTCGAACATGTTTAGAACATGTATATCCTGTTAGTTATGATGTTGGATGCCTGAGAAAACACGTCAAGACGGAGAGCTTAACAGTCATTAAATCAGTCAAAAACGGAGCCCCTTACCATCATCATAACACACTTCCGTTTTTTTTGGTCCACCACTCTAAGGACTGTGAATATATACTATTACAATCATATTTAATCAACAATAATTAATGTTTAATTATTATTTAAAAATATAATTAATAAATGGTAAGGTTAATCTATAACATAGCGTTAGGTTTTATAATTTGGAGGTAAGCTTAAATTACAACTCTAATAAATCATGATCCTTTGACCATATATCATTTCACTAAACATGTATGAAAAAATAAACAGAATTGTTGTCAGCACTTGCTCGTGTATGCAGTACTTAGGGTTAATACTTTCATTATACTTGAATGCTTTGTTTAACAATAAATCATAATCCTTTGACCATATATTAGTTCACTAAACATGTATGCAAAAATAAACAGAATTGTTGTCAACGCTTCCTCCTGTATGCAGCACCAAGGGTTAATACTTTCATTATACTTGAATGTTTTGTTTAACAACAGAGTATCATTATATTTTTATAATAATAAAACTGTAAGATTTCATTAGATTTCATTATTGTATAAGTAGAGTTCTAATGAATAAATTGTACGTAAAATTAACGTTAAATTGTTTCAATACAATCATTACTTTATTAGATTACGAAATTTTATTATTATATAATATAATTTTAAATATATTATATTATTTTATTAAATTATTTTACATTGTTGGATTATTAAATTGTTTTATTAATTAAAATATTAATTTAAAATATTTAAATTAATATCTTAATATTAATTCATAATAGCATTAATTATTAATTAATTTATTAATATCAATTTATTAATTAAAGCATTATTATATGATTTAAAAAAAATTAATACATAATTATTATATTCAACCACATTAAAGTCTATGTTTACTATATTTCACAATAGTTAACTTAGTCAATATATCATTAATCAATTAAATAATGACAATAATAGAAACATTACTTAAAGCTTTAATTCAAATATTAATTAAAATGTTTAATCACTTTAATTAAAATACTTGACAATATAATAATTAAAATATTTATTTAGAAATGCTTAGTGACGCTAAAAGTTAATTTAAAAATGTTTAAATAAATATATTAATAATAATTAATAATAATTACACTGAAGGTGTTACTTTTTTAAATTGGTGAGGCAAGGCATTGTCTGCACTTTTCATCTGAGTTTGACATATGTTCTTCTATTATCTTTCCTATCAAGTGACATCTATTTAGAGTTTTAAATTTGACACCTTGTACTCTTGAATCGATACCGTGAAGGAAGTAGGTCGGTTTGAATCGATATCGTCAAACAAGTAGGTCAGTTTAATATTGAAAGATGAGTTGCGAGGGACGAGTCTAGCATTCTCTCTACCTTTGATTTCAATTGCATGTTCTTTCTTTCTTCACTTTCATAACTGGTTCTATTGATGCCCATTTGCTGCAAAATTCATCCCCTTTTTCTTACTGTCGAAGTAATGGCCACCTAAAGATGTGACAAGGCTATACAAGGGCTTTAGAGCAGGGAAAATTTTAGGGGCTAATATTTGCATGTGCGCTAATTTTCTATACTTTTTCCAAGAAATAGATTCGCTAATTTCCATTTTTTCTAAAAATTATTCGCCCAAATTTTATAGTATGAAATTATTTTACCCTAAAAATCGCCAAAAAAGTATATAAAGACTATATAAGAATATTATAAATTTAAATATGTTTACAAAAATATCTCCACAATTTTTACATATTGCACTTTATGGATTAGTGGGATTCGCCAAGGTTTCTAAACTTAAAGATAAATCTCCATCCTTAAAATTTTTCCCTGCTTTAGAGTGCCGATTTTTTGAAGTTAATGTCTAGATTTTTTTTGTTCCTTCCCTATTGCCTCAGAGCTATGGTGGCTTATTCTTAAGCCCTATTTTCATTATTTTTATTATCCAAGTCGCTTCAATGTTCTGCAACATCATGAGCCAGTTCAAATTCATATCATTCACATCCTCATGCATTTCCCTTGGCCTCTTGTTTATAGAAGCAACATGATGGATGCCTTTTCTATGAAATGCCCCCTTTGCGGTGGTTTTAAAGAAGCATATGGTTCTAGAAGATGTTGCACGGCTCGGTTGTGGTGTAATTTTATGGTCCTTAGAAGATTCACAACTTTCGGTCTAATCGATGTTAAAAATTTAGGCGTTAATGGTTTGCTTGAGAGTAATGCAAATAATTTTTGCGGGGTTGTTAAAATTAGAGCGCACAATGATGATTATGAGGGCGTGATTAGTCCCACGAAGCAATTTGGAGCTCAATTAAACTTCTTATTGATGTCTAAAACACACACTTTGCTCAAACACCAGATGCACGTGGTTGCATTACTTGTAAGAAGACTGTCATTCATACATCACAAAATTTCTGTTTAGGTAGACTTGCATCATTAGAGGAAATTTCAGCCTAAATGTGCCAATGAAATTTCCATGTAATTTCCATGTCATAATATGTAAACATATAAAAATTATTTATATTTAAAAAGAGGTACATGTAAATATTTTGTAGGGAAAATTAGAAAAACTAATTTTTTTAATTGTATTTTTAACTTATCTCCTTATAGGTTTACTGAAATTTCAAGCCTAGACACTCATTGGATGCAAAATTAAATTCTGCATCCAACGAGTATCCATTATGCACACTTTTGCGAAGGCCCACGTTGATAATAATTGCAGAGACATTAAAAAAAAATATATTTTTCAACACGTTTTTTAATATATTTGAAAATTTTATCAAAGTAGGTCTTCTAAAAAGTTTGCATAATGGGTACTCATTGGATGTGAAATTTAATTCCGCATATAATGAACGTCTAAATGTGAAATTTGAGTAAACCTATAATTATATAAGCCGAAAATACAATTAAAAAAAAGTAGTTTTCCTCTTTTCCCTCCAAAATTCATAACTCTTATTTTATTATTTTTACTATTATTTTATTATTTTTCCTTAGGAAGCCACTTCTAGACTGAAATTTCCTCTAATGGATAATGCATTAGTATTTTTATTTTTTGGTAATAATATAGATGATACGAGGGAATTTTCCATTGACTATTATGCTTTAAGGCTTAAGATGAGGTAAATTTAAGTAGTGTACATAATTATCCCTGTTCTTAGTGAAGTTTACTTAGCATGATAGATAATGTCATCTATTTCCTTAAATTAGATGATGCTTACTATTGCTATACTTAAATTAATGTTCAAGGAAATGGATGTTATACTAAAAAATTTCCTCTCACAAAGTGATATGTTAAAATTGGCTTAAAGTAGAATTTGACTACGCAGAACTAAGGGTTTGTATCTTAGCCTTGAATTTTAGGCTTGAGTCAATGTCATATAGACTAATCAATCTTTCATGTAGTAATTTTATCTTAGAGACATAGAATTTGTAGGATTAAAAAGAATTTTTGCGAATACAATATGCGTTGAAGGTGATGGAAGACGAGGAGCCTGGAGTGCACCTTCAGAGTTTTTAAAAGAAGGTTATTTCACACAAGAAGTTTGACGTAATTTTCTTATCTTTGTTTTGCAACATGAAATTCAATATCCAATGGTTTGTCTATTTTCCATTTTGTACACATGACATATTATTATTTCTTGAGTACATGCATTCAATGATTGGTTTTTTTAGTTAAAAGTGTATGTCCCTTTGCCTATCTTTTTTCTTATTCTTTCATCTTTTGATTAATGGTAAAGATATGAAAATTGTTTATTTGTTATTGTTTTTGTTTTAAAAATATATTTAAATATTAAATTTCCAATGTTTTTTTGGGTCTGGCAAATTTAAGAAGACATAGAGAAGTAGAACACTAAAAAACCAAATGAATCAGAGGACACACACCAATTTTTTTTTTATTATGAGGAGTATATATACATCTCAGAAACAATTACAACCAAGAAACTGTTCAACTAATTTTCTCTAGAAAATAATTCGTAACTAAATATTATACCTTCAACACTCCCCTTGAATCTTGAGGGCTATATTATTTTATTACCTAACTTCTTACATGGAAATTCAAAATTATCTTTTCCTAGCGGTTTGGTGAAGATATCCGCTAACTTTTCCTTGGAATCACAAAATTTGAGTACAATATCACCATTCTTAAAAAAGTCATGAATAAAGTGAAAACATGTTTCGATGTGTTTTTTTTTATGAAATACATTGTTCTTCGACAAGGAAATAGCGAAAGTGTTGTCACAAAAGATTGAAATGGTTTCATTTTCTCTATAATCGAAGTTAGATAAAAGATTCTTCAACCACACTACGTGACATGATGTTGAATTTGCTGTAATTTACGTGGCCTATGTTGAAGATACCGCAACAATACGTTGCTTTTTGGATGACCATAAAGTCAAATTTCTGCCAAATAGAAAAGCGTATCCAGAAGTGATTTTCCGATCATCATAACATCCTAAATAAGCATTGTCTCTATAACCAACAAGCTTACTATCTATAGAAGTTGCATACCATAAACCATGAGTAGTTGTACTTGCAATATATCTTAACACCATTTTTCCAGATTTCCAAAGACAATCTTTAAGGGATTCCATAAACCTAGAAATATGACTAGCTATAAATTCTATATCAGGTCTAGTAGCAGTTAAATACATGATATTACAAACAAGTTTATTTTAAAAATTAGAATTAAAAACGGTACCCACATCATCTTCACTTAACTTTGTACTAACTTCAATTGGAATATCCACCAATTTACACATGTCTATCTTAAATTTACTCAAAATTCCAGTAGCATACTTCTGCTGACCCACAAGGATACCATCATGTGTTTATTTCACTTCAATACCTAAGAACTATCTTATTAATCCAAGATCTTTCATTTCAAATTCATTTTTCATTGTAGCTTTAAATTCATATAACTCCATGTTATTTGTATAAATTATGTCATCAACATAATGACACAGTATCATCATATTACCTCGATGATCACTCTTGATATACAAATTGGGTTCATGGTCGCTCCTTCTAAAACCATTATTTATGAAGTAATGGTTTATTAGGCTGTACCAAGCTCTTGCATCTTGCTTCAGGCCATGTAATGCTTTCTTGATCCTATACACCTTATGTTTTTTATTTTTTATTTCGAAACTAGGGGGTTGATCAACATACACTTCATCATGTAAAACACTGTCTGAAAAGGAAAAATTTACATCCATTTGGTAAATTGGCCACTTATTTTGTGTTGCAATAGCTAATACAAATCAAACAATATCAATTCTTGCTACAGGTGAAAATTTCTCACCATAATATATACCAGGTTGTTGTGACAAACCTTTAGCAAATAATCGGCTTTGTGTTTATCAACTTAACCTCTCTCATTTAAGTTAGCTTTAAAACCCATTTGACACCTTTAGAATTTTTATCGTCAGTTAGATCAAGAAAATCCAAAGTTTGATTTATTTCAATGGCATCAATTTCATTATTCATTGCATCTACCCATTCTTTGTCTGTTATAGCCTCTTCAAAATAAGTAGGTTGAAATCAGGGAAAAATTTAATAACCCCCCTAAATTTCTATCTATAATAAATGGGTGAATCCCCATGATACATTGGAAAAATGGATGGTGATTTTATTAATAATATAATATGTATATATAGATTTTTTGGCGAATCTCTCATGAGATTATATTATCTTGTAAAATTATGGTGAATCACTAGTATAAATGGAAACTCACTTGTACAAAATGGTGAATCATTGTCTAGTGGAGTTTGGGGTGTTGGTTCCAATGACGATATGGTAGTAGAACGAGGAGTTGAAGGAAGCAAACAACCAAGACCAATCATGGCACAAGGTGACTCGTGAGGGAAGTATTTCTCGTGTAGTTTGGAAAACGCATTCTAGTTCTACTAGGCATAGTGTTGTTTCTCATGCTACTACTTGCACTAATATTGAGGTTGGAGAGGAGTTTGAGGAAGCATGGAAGATAGAAGTGGTGGAGAATTACGAAGAGAACCCCATGATGGTCTCCATTTTCCCCTTTTGTATTTGGGCCTACAAGATCTTCTGTCCATTAAGCCAGTAGTTAATCGTTCAACCAACAATCAACTTGACCAAGTTGATTAGGTATGAGTCAAATCAGAATAATATTCAAAAATATGCTTTTCACTATACCATATTTATCACACTAATTCTACACAACATTGTGTATTTCCACCCAAATCTCATGAATGCACACAAAATTTTCATCAACATCTATATCCCTAACTAAGTGAGAATTGATCAACAATTTGCAACAAAGTTTGTTATAGTGTTGAAAGTTCATAAGAGATTTAGATCCATGGTACCTTCAATAAATTTTGCGATAACCTCCTGAAATTCTACAACAATAGAGAAAACTTGTGATAAATTTTAAACCTACAAAAATTAGGATTCATGTTCCTAGGAACGATCATAAGAAATATTTGACATATAGGTCGAGCTTTGAGCCTTCAGACATTGATAATGAAATGACTTAGGTCAAAACCCACACATCGAAAAGTCATAAATGAAGAGATGTGTTGTGTAACCATCTCCAAAAATAGAAGAAAAGAGATATAAATGCCTTAGAAATAAGCCACTTCGAGGGGGCAACCTCCGATACATTACATGAATGAATAATTATTGGATGATACAATTTACAAAACCTCTTTTCTATATATAAGATTCCATGTGGCCATAATGTAATCCTAGTGGGCCACAATGTAATCCTAGCTGACCTAACAATAATAATTTAAGGGCACAATAATAACAATAAGGGGGTTGCACTAACAACAATAAGGGACTATACTAGTAATATAGGGACCTAACATCCTCCTCTCCTTCAAAAAAGTGTTGTCCTCAATGCTTGAGTAGCTCTGGGTGCTTCTATATAAAATTCTCATCCTCCCATGTAGAATCTTCAGTGGGTAAGTTCTTCCACTTGATGAGACACTCTGAAATTGATCGATTCCGTAACTGTCGAGTTCTTGTTTCCGTGATCGCTTAAGGTTCCAATATGATTTTTCCTTCCTCATAAAGTTTTGGAAATATTGTTTGAACTGGAATATTTTCACCTATAACCTTATTTAAGCATGAAACATGGAAAACTGAATGCACTCGCGAAGAAGCAGGAAGCTCCAATTTGTATGCCATAGTACCAATATTTTGCAACACCTTGTAAGGACCATAGTACTTTGGCGATAATTTATTATCCTTCTTAGCTTGCTTGAGGGACATTTGTTTGTATGGTTGTAGCCGTAAAATACCCAATCTCCTACATCAAAACTTCTCTCGCTGCGATGTTGATCTGCCTGTTGTTTCATTTGGTTTTGTGCCAAATTTAGGTTATCCTTTAAGAGTTGGAGAACTTCTTGCTGATGCTCGATGTGATCTTCCACTGCTTGAACCTTCGAATTTTCCCTTAAATATGATGTGATGGATGGTGGATGATATACATAAAGTGCCATAAATGGGGTCATTTTTGCTGCAGTATGGAAGGAAGTGTTATACCACCATTCAGCGAGAGGTAACCACTTGACCCATTGTGTTTGTTTATCAGATACAAAACAACGAAGATATCCTTCCAAACATTTATTTACTATCTCAGTTTGACCATTAGATTGAGGATGATAATATGAGCTATGAGCTAATTGACAACCCAAACAAGAAAATAACTCTGTCCAAAAATTTCCAGTAAAAATGGGATCTCTGTCGCTCATAATAACCCTTGGGCTTCCATGTAGCTTTTGAATTCTGTCCATAAATGTAGTAGCAACTGTACTTGCTTTAAATGGATGAGATAATGCACAAAACTGTGCATACTTGGTAAGTCTATCAACTACCATCATGATGACACTCTTTCCTTTGAACTTAGGTAAACTTGTGATAAAATCCATTGAAATGTCCTCCCAACGTTGACTTGGAATGGATAAAGGTTGTAGAAGTCCCGCGGTTTTAATTGTCTCAACTTTATTCTGTTGGCAAACCAAACATTCTACCACAAAATTTTGAATATTAGATTTAAGGCCATCCCAAAAAAATTCTTTCTTCACCTTGTGGTAAGTTTTTAAAAATCCTGAGTGTCCTCCTAAAGGAGAACTGTGCAATTCCAGAAGAATATTTTGTTTTAGTTGGGAATTCTTACAAAGATATAAGTGATATTTGTACCATAAGGAATCATTTTTCCAACTAAATGTATCAGATGTACTAGGATCTTGCTGCAACTTTTGAATGAGTGTCCATACATCTTTGTACTTCTTCCATTCATCTCTTGCTTCGGTTATCCAATCTGGTTGGATAATAGAAATGGCACAAAGCAATGCTTCCACCTCTTCATTCTTTCTTGAGAGTGCATCCGCAACAACATTAAGCTTTCCTTTTTTGTAGATTATTTCAAAGTCATAACCCAACATCTTTGTGACCCATTTTTGCTGCTCTTCTGATGATAGTCTTTGTTCCAAAAAGTGTTTAAGACTATCATGATCAGTTTTTACCTTGAAGTGTCTTCCCATTAGGTAAGTTCATCATTTCTTTAGTGCATGCAATATTGCTAACATTTCCTTCTCATAAATAGGTTTCTGTAAATACTTTCCTTTGATTGGACGACTTTCAAAAGCAATGGGTCTTCCTTCCTGCATTAAAACTGCACCAATTCCATTTCCTGAGGCATCACATTCCACAATAAAGGTTTTTGTGAAGTCTGGTGTAGCTAAGATCGGTGCTAGGCACATTGCCTCTTTAAGATGTTCAAAGGCCTTAGTTGCTTCAGGAGTCCATGAAAATGCATCTTTCTTCAATAATGTTGTTAGAGGTGCTGCTATTCTCCCATAATTCTTAACAAACTTGCAATAATACCCTGTTAACCCGAGAAATCCTCACAAATTCTTTATGGTTGTGGGGACTTTCCATTCCTTAATGGCTTTAATTTTGTTAGGGTCTACTTTAACACCCTCGTGAGATACAATATGACCCAAATATTCCACCTCTTGTACTCCAAAGAAACATTTGGATGTTTTTGCATATAATTGTTTCTCCTACAATAGTTTGAGCACCCTGTCAACATGTTCAACAAGATCCTTCCAAGACCTGCTGTAGATTAGTATATCATCAAAAAATACTAGCACAAATTTTCTAAGGAAGGGTTTGAAAATGGAATTCATCAACCCTTGAAATGTAGAAGGTGCATTGGTAAGCCAAAAGGCATGACCAAAAATTCATAATGACCCTCATGAGTTCGAAATGTTGTTTTCGGAATATCTTCAGTCTTCATTCTAATTTGATGATATCCTGAACGAAGATCCAACTTGGTAAAATAAATTGCTCCATGTAATTCATCCAATAATTCATCAATCACACGAATGGGAAATTTATCTTTAATGGTGAGCTTATTGAGCTCCCTATAATCTGGACACATTCACCACGATCCATCCTTCTTGTGTACCAATACTACAAGAGCAGAGAAAGAACTTTGACTAGGTTGAATTATACCCGCCTCTAACATTTTTGCAATAATACGTTCAATTTAGCTCTTTTGGACATAAGGATATCTATAAGGCCTCATGTTTGGAGGAAAAATTCCTGGAATTAAATGAATCACATGATCATGATAAAAAATGGGTGGGTGTCCTTTGGGAGTTTCAAACACCTTGGAATGATTATCCAATACTTGTTGGAGATCTGCAGAAATAGATGATTTTGATGTTGGAACTTCTAGTGAGCATAATTGTGAAATTACGCCTCATTTTTCTTTCTTTAGAAGCTTTTTCATGACATTAGAGCTTATTATCCTTCCAAGCTTCCCCACAATGCCCCGTAATTAGACTTCCTTTCCTTGTGAAAAAAATTTCAAGAAAAGTTCTTGAAAATTAAAAGCTACCGTCCCCAAAGATTGTAACCATTGTACTCCTAGTACAACATCAGCACCTCCCATAGGAATGGAAAGCATTGGACTATTCAATACATATTCCCCCATGGTTAGCTTGATATTATGGAATTTTCCAAAGAAATTTATAGTTCCTCCATTTGCAACCATCACTTGACATTCTGGTGCTGGGTATAGGAAACAATTCAATTCCTTGGCTACCTTGCAATGAATAAAATTATGGGTACTACCTGAATCAATCAACACTATTACCTTTTTCTTCTTGATATGTCCTTCTATCTTGAGAGTTTGAGGAGTGGTAATTCCTGCCAATGCATTACACGATATGGTCGGACTCATTTCTTCCTCTTCTAGGGTTGGTTCCCGGTGTATATCCTCTTCTTGTTCATTTTCTTCTTCCTCTTCACAATCTATGTAAAATAATTTCTTCTCAGCACACTTATGACCTTTAGTGCATTTTCTATCACAACTGTAGCAAAGCCCTTTTGCTCTTTTTTCTTCCAATTTTTGTGGTGTCAACCTTGTAGGTTGTGGAAATCTAGGAGTAGCAACACTTCCCTCTTTATAGAAGTGAGTGGTAGGCTTCCTTGCCGCCATAATTTTACATTCAATTTTTCTTGCCAACCTGAATGCCTTCTCCAATGAATCAGGTTCCAAAACGTGAACTTCATGTTGGATGTTATCCTTTAAAGTGCCTATGAAGAGATAAATCCCGTGTTCCTCTGGAATATCAGTTACCCTTATATTCAATTTTTGGAAGTCCTCAATGTGTTGCCCCACTAAACCCTTTTGTTTGAGATTTATCAATTGTCTAAAGAAGGCGTCGCTCTTTGTATCCTCATAATGTGCTATCATTTCCTCGGCAAAAATTGACCAAGTGACAATTTTTTTACGGGAGAAAATCCATAGATACCATACAAATGTATTTTTTTCTAAATGTAAAGTTGCAATGTGTACCTTTTGTGTGTTTTGCACGTTATGGAGATCAAAGTATTGCTCCATCTGTAGTATCCATGTTACCGGATCCTTTCCATCAAATTTCCTTATCTCCATTTTTGGAATATGGTGGTTCTTCCCGCCAACATTAGAGTTTATGAAATCACGATTAACATTTATTTTGTTCTCATCATGAGTTTCTTCTACTATCTTTTCACCATTATGAAACATTTATTGTATCCACTTTGTCAAACCTTCTATGTCTGCTTTTAGATCATTCTTCATGTTTTCCATTTTGTCTTTCATGACATCCATCTTAGCTTCCACGCCAGTTTCCATGCCATCCGTCTTAGCTTCCACGCCTTTCTTCAAAACTTCCACTTCATTTTTTGTTGCTCTTTGCAAGAGCGAAATTTGGTGCACTTGCTCTTGTAATTTTGATAGATCATGTTGCAATTCTTCATGTTCATGAGTCATAGTAGAGCCTTCTGAAGGCTTAATGGGCGTTGAATTATTTTTACAGGGCATATTTTATAACCCAATACTGATATATATTCTACAATATGCCCTTGGAATAAATTCAAATTGATTCTTCAAACAAGACTTATGCAATTCGGAAAGAAAAAAAAAATACACACCTTTTTCTTGCTTTTGAGGAGCTCGATACTGAAATTGGATTATCTCTGTTATTGCAGCACTTCAATATTTTAATTTTAGTACCGACGTATCCCTCTGAATTGTCTTTCTAATGCCACATGTCTGAACTGATTTGGATTCTCCAAGACAAATTTGTGTCCAATCTCCCACAATGACCTAATTATGGACTGGTTCAGTAGAGAAAAAGTGTACAACTTTCCACGTGTCACTGTTTCATCCTTCATCTCTGAAATTGATAGCAAAGAAGCTATAGTCCGTGTACTTGCGAAAAAAATTTACGGCACTCCAATCCAATGCTCAAAGAGAGAGTTATGAATCGTTTCCCACGATCACCTCTTTGAGATGAAATTTGGGAGCCTGAAAAAGCACTACCTTCCACAGATCATATCTCCGAAAATGTTACGAACCAAGCTCTGAAATGTTTTGAAGAATTTCTTCAAGATGCCATCTTTGCACCCTAAAAATTTCAGATTCTTAAACTTCGTATAAAAAACATTATATCGTAAATGCCACGATGACCTGTTTAGGAGCCTAATAAAAGACCTCACTTCCAAAGATCCTATCTCCGAAAATATTGCGAACCAAGATTTGAAAATTTTGGACGATCTTCCTCAGGATTTCGGCTTCACATCCTAAAAATTTCAGCTTCTGAAACTTTGTAGAAAAAAAGTTATATCAAAAATTCCACGATGACCTATTTCGAGCAGCGAAACCCTAGAATCCAAAGCTCTGATACCAAATGTTGTGTAACCAGCTCCAAAAATAGAATAAAAGAGATATCAACGCCTTAGAAATAAGCCACTTCGAGGGGGAAACCTCCAATACATTACATGAATGAATAATTCTTGGATGATAGAATTTACAAAACCTCCTTTCTATATATAGGAGTCCATGTGGCCATAATGTAATCCTAGTGGGCCACAATGTAATCCTAGCCGAACTAACAATAATAATTTAAGGGCACAATAATAACAAAATGGGGGTTACAAGGGTACAATAATAACAATAAGGGGGTTACACTAACAACAATAAGGGACTATACTAGTAATATAGGGACCTAACAAGATGTCAAGATCATTATGAATTACACATACTCCAAAATTCCTACCAAATTCTACTTTGTTGTTCGAAACTCATCTATACATAATATTATAGTAAATACAAATTCCACAAGGCCTTATTCACATAGTTAATAAATGGTCATTGGAAGAGAACCCATTATATAATAGTAATAACAGCAATCAATAGAGTATTTCATATTGAGCTTCATAGCCACAACACTCCTATGTATTGTATGATATATTCAACTTGCATTATCAAATATAGATAAAATCATACTTTTGATTGATACATGTAAATCATAATTGTGCACAATGTTAAATGCAATTCCATTCAAGGATTAAAGTGAGTTTGACGTGTAATGATCTATAAAATAATGAAGAAACTTAGTAACACATCACAACTTTCACGTTTGAAAAAATTATAAAGCTTTCATGCAAATCCATTGCTGTTATAGTTCCTTCTCTCGACCATGTTCCACATAAGCATGGAAAATCAAGTAATATTACAATGGATTTATAATAATTTGAATAAATTAATGCTTATGGTGTCTTTTAATACCGAGTTATTACTCTTCCCCAGTTGTAATTTATGCAATTAGATTGTATCCAATCCTTATAAAGCAATTGAAGAGAGGATAGTTAGAAACTAGAGCCCAATATATTATAAGCATTAATGCCTTGACCGATGATATAGAATGCATATAAAACAAGCGAGATTTGGGTAAAGCATGAATGTGGAAATCCCGTTGTACACAGTAAATGGCATTGAGTTTGACATAATATATTGTCTTTTACAAGTGTTTTGTGATGGATTAGTGCAACTTAAAAGCTACAAGATGTTACAGCTTTAATGTATATAAATTTTACCTGAAGAGATAGTTATAAATAAATATATTTTACAAACAATAATTCTACAAAGAAATCTGAATGTTGAATTAACACACAAGTATGCCTCAAATAAAAGCATCTATAAAACCTTTTTCCTAAAATAAATTCATTAGTTTGAAATTTTTAATGTTTATCCATGATCTTTAGATTGTAGGAGTATATATAGTTTATATACCAGATTTCTTAAATTAAATATTTTCTTACTGTATGAATTATAGCTCATAGATAGAAACAGAGATGATTTCCAACAAAAAGCACCCAAAAAGGAAGCAAAATTCAGAGGAGACAATTATTTCTCTTCTCCGGTGCTGGTCTTTGATGACCACCATCATCATCACTTAGACATTCATCCTCATGCACCTCAAGAGATGCAGGTTCCACTCTGCCCCTGCAAATAGACCAATGAAGTGAAAATTACAATTAAAACATTCTATATTTTTACAAAGAGTTACAACGCACATTCACAAGAACAACACGAAGCCTTCTTCGTTAAGCATTTAGATGTTAGTGAATAACGTCTAAATAGGGGAAAAAACACTATTATTAGAATTCAATCCTATATAAAGAGGATAAACACTGAAGCCAACTAAACATTTCCATTTATTGGAACTACCCATCATCAAAAGTAAGTAAAACCAATCTATAAGTTTATGATTAACTTACAAGCATGATATGTCACAGAGAAGAATTTTCTTATTAGAAGGTGCCTTGCCACTCGAAGGATCACAAAAATTGAAGTAGAATATGAGACTAAATAATTATTTCAATAGTTTTTCATTGACAAAGATTTTATTTAACTTCCACATTATTGTCTAATCAAGTCTATTATTTAACAACACAATAGTATTAATATATAAATATCAAATTTTGAAATACTATTATACTAACATATAACTCTGTTTCGTATTATTATGATATTTTCGAGACTCGGAGCCAGCCAAAAATTCCAGCCCACCTTCTTGTCTAACTTTTAGGGGATAACATCTTTCACAGGAAAAACAGTCTTTAAAAACAATACTAAAATATGACTAGAACATCACACTAGAGCCTTGACACTTGTGTGCATAATCAATAATGTTAAAAGAAATAATATTTACAAGAAAAACCAATTCATAGCCCATGCACCCCAACGTAATCTTATAACAATTGCCACAATTTAAAAATATGTGGTGGTTCAATGCCAGTTATAAAACCTGTTCGACTGTAATATTGTTTCCAAATCAAAGTGCCCATCAGAGAATATCTCTCTATATTCCTCTAGTTCCCATAGCTTCCTCCACTCCAGATATCCTTCACGTATCAATGTGTCGAACTGTGATTTTATTGGCATAGAATTGGGGTTGTTTTGTAACTAGTCAACAATAATTTCTAACAAAGCAATACAAGCACTCTGCCCTGCAGCACGTTCACTTCGTTGGTCAATTGAAGCAAAAAATAATTCAGTTGATAGCTTTATTTGTCCATTTATGCTAACCAGTTCTTTATTTTCCCAACTACTAATGGTAATGTTGTCATCTCCAAACTCTACCCAGACATGTTCATAGCTATACTGGAATCAATCTCATTGACTTGCAATTGCAAGAGATAGTTAAACAAAAATGAAGCAACAAACAATAGGGTTATATCATTTTCTAAATTGATGTTGATGTAAATTCAATACTTGAAAATAATCCATATCTAGAAGCATCGAACTGTAATAAAAAGTATTTAATCCAAACAAAATATTTTAGGAGTATTTTTACCGAAAGATTTTTTCACAACCAAAAAAAATATCTCAAACACGCATGAGTCACGCAAAACTAAGTAACACACATTCAAACTTGTTTGTAGCACCAAATGAAGCACTCAAAAGTGCCAAAAATAGTACAAAAACCCATCAGTATTACACCAATAATTTTCTGTATGGTTTGAATAATATGACATAGTTATAAGGGAAGAAAACATCAAGAGATGAGTTGCATACCACTATATAAGGCCACATGGTGAAGCCTGATTTAAAGGAACCCAAGTCAAAAATCATTTCCACTGGATAAAAAATAAACATAAATTCATAGAAACAAATAAAATGTTTGATCCATTTTTACTTAAAAATGCGAAGATCCCAAATTGTAATCACAAGAATTCAAGCCAAACACATTACCATACATGATACAAAATTGTTGATTATAGCAGGAAAATAATGCAATCAAATATGCCAAAAATAGTACAATCATGCATAAGCGTTTCACCAGAACCTTTCCAATATTAAATTTATGTATTATGCAGAGTGATATGGACAAGAGTAGAAAAAACAATAAGTGACAGGAATTTGTACCATCGGTTGAGGGGGTAGCTATGTAGGAAAGCTTGATTGTCTGCGATCAAAATCAACATTATCTCCACCCTCTTCTTTGCATACCTTATTCAACAATGGTATATGAAGGAGCTAGTTTAAACCAAGAAAGAAAGAAACCGAAAATGTCTACGTAAATTAATTTAAGAGAAGGAATAAATCAAAATGAATATTATGAAACAAGAGAAATGTATATTAATGTGCATAATTGATGAGAAAGGTGAAGAAACAAAATGGAATTTTCTAATACAAGAGTGACATGTGCCTACTAATGTGTTAAAAGATAAACTACCTTTTTCAAAATTTTAACATCATATTTGAAGGAAAATAATAATTATTCCACTAAAACCGAGTCACATGTTTCACCATATGAGAAATATGTCACATACTACAGTCAAGGCTATCAAATATGAATGTATTTCAACCATTTAATGAATTTATACTTAAATGCGACATTGTTTAGAATTATGTCAGAAATATCCTATAACCATGTTAAACGTGAAGGGTGTAAAAATGTTCTGAAAGCATGGATCTCCTTCAACCATTTAATTAATTGTTTGTGCAATGTCATGTATTCCTCATGAATATTTCCAAATATACTACAACTACTTAATGCGCTTTTCATGCAATATCATGTTACTCACGATTATGTCACAATCTACATTATAATGAACTTGCAAAAATTGCCAACGAGTAAGATTACTAGTTGCATCATATAATGAATGTGAAAAAATTAATAATGACCAAAGTCTTGATTGAAAACATTTAATTCCATTCCATTGATTTTATTTTGGGGATCCTACAGAAATCATCTCAACAATAGTAAGGGATACAGATTTAATTCCATTCCATTGATTTTATTTTCAAGATCCTGGAGATTCCATTGATTCTATTTCGGAGATCTTGCAAAAATCATGTGAACAATAGCAAGGGATACTGGGTTGCTTATAACCCTTATCTCTAATAATTATTAACTCCTTCTCTTGTTTAGATAAGAAGATAAGATATTTAAGAGTTAGTAAAATGAGCCAAATAAGAAAGGGAACAAACTAAGGGTGCATTAATGTAGGTGGAAGGTTTAGATTGATCATAATTTGTTTCTCAAAATAGTAAAATTATCCATGTTGTTTGGGCATCCCACCACAGATCCCACCAATATGTTGGGATTGGCTGCACTGCTGTACAGAGATTGGAAGCCTGCTTTGTAGGGAATGGGTTGAGGATGATTGGCCTTGGAGGGCAGAGAAGAGGCTATGTGATAAATATTTTTTGGATAGAGGGAACCATATCCAACCACCTATGACACCCTCATAGGATTATCTCCCAGTACGTAATCAACCTTCATCAAAAAAAAAAATATTTAGATCCTGCATACATTAGTAAATTTTTGAAATAATAGGAAAATTAAGCATTGGGATATGATGAATATATACCTGGCATTTTGCAAGTTCTCTTAGACTCTGAGGAGTAAATGTCACTGTCCCACCACAAGTTACTACTCGTTTGGAGGAGCTCAAGTATTTTTCATATGTCAAGGAAAAGAAGGAAGAAGATGTAATGTATTGCAAATTAGTATCCTGCAATGTGTAAAGAAGACCTTCTTCTCACACAAAAACATATAGTGTTAAATTTAGAATAAGAGAGAGAAAGTGTACTATATTTCAGTGCCAGTAAAATCTAAGAGATCACTTGGAGTATATTGAACATGTGAATAGGGTGTTCTAGGCAGAAGATAGAAAATAAAATTGTCTGCATGCTCTTTGTATTCCTGAAGAGAGTGCACATTTTGTATCAATAACTCATGCACACAAATGACATGAATACAATCAGTTATTTACATAAAATACCAAGTAGACAATCAATATGCCCAAAAACATCTATGTGTAGTTATTTACAATAATAAAGTGTTATTTGAATATTAAAATATATTAAGGAATACGTATGTAAATTTAGGAAGGGTTATTCAATGCTTTTGGATTTAAACATTTTTCCTCTTAAAAATAAATACATGCTATTGTGCTGATTTCTGAACTTATGAGGATTGTCGATTCCAGGAATATCTAGGAATTTGACTATCACTAGAAAGGTCAAACAATTGAACCTCTTGTAGCCATCAGATTTCAAGATATTTCGAGAATCTACAATCAACATAAGAATACCTTGCTACTAAATTTTAGGCAAGTCCTACTACTACTGCCTATTAGACCCACTCAAACTATACATACCTTTTATAAAAGTACGCGAGCTCCTGCATGTTTGTTGTCCCACCCAAATACATTATCTGATTGGCTAGCTCCTAAGGATAGGCCATTTACTTGAATGTAGTTTATATATGTTGGATTGAGTGTTCCCTTGTACAACCAAGTTGCTCCCCAAAGTAGTTCATCCTGCAATAATCCCACAAGGAAGTCTGTTGTAAATATTTCAATTTGAACGGAAGGATAAGAAGCTTGGAGTTGAACTTATTTTAGCTTGCCTGATATCAACTAGAAAATAGTAATCAAGTATTTAATTTCAAAATGGATGAGCCTTAGAATAACTCCCATCAACCCACACAACATGATGATCACCTCCTCCTTTGTAGTGCTCACAAACAGAAGCAATAAGTTACCAGCAGAGAGCAGTGCCACCTCAGTATGTCAATTAATTAGATTTGGATGAGAGAGGTGACCTCCACCCATGAGACCCTTGCAACATTGTCTCTGTCCAGGCCCTTTTTACAATCACATAAGACACCCTCCTTCCCATTGATCCATGTCTCTACAGAGAGAATCCATTTTCTGCAGTTTTCTGCTTGTCATAACACAAATATGTGTTTGGTGTTCAGATAGGCATCATGAATATACATTATTTTTTAGCTGTGCACATCCAAATAGTGTAGGGGATAGTTGGAGTATACTATATTTTTATATTTGTAGATGATGTGGCCCTTCTAGTCTCATCCCTACACAAATTTCAAAGACAACTCGATGCCCTTGTTAGGTCCCTATATTACCAGTGTAGTCCCTTATTGTTGTTAGTGTAACCCCCTTTATTGTTATTATTGTACGCTTGTAACCCCCATATTGTTATTATTGTGCCCTAAAATTATTATTGTTAGGTCTCCTAGGATTACATTGTAGCCCCACTAGGATTACATTATGGCCACATGGACTCCTATATATAGAAATGAGGTTTTGTAATTTGAATCATCCAAGAATTGTTCATTCATGAAATGTATTGGAGGTTGGCCCCTCGAAGTGGCTTATTTCTAAGGCGTTGATATCTCTTTTCTTCTCTTTTTAGAGCAATTTTCACAACATTTGGTATCAGAGCTTTGGGATTCTAGGGTTTCGCTGCTCCAAAAAGGTCATCGTGGAATTTTCGCTATAAATTGTTTTCTACGAAGGTTCAGAATCCAAAATTTTTAGAGTGAGAAACCAAAATCCTAAGGAACATCATCACAAAATTTCAGAGCGTTTTTCACAAGATTTTCGGAGATATGATCTATGCAAGTTAGGTCATTTTGTAGGCTCCTGAATTTAACCTAAACAGGTCATCATGGTATTTTCGTAATAAATTTTTTTCTACAAAAGCTGAAATTCTTAGAGTGCGAAGCCACAATCCTAAGGAACATCATGGTAAAAATTCAAATATAGGTTCGCAATATTTTCAGAGATATGATCTCTGGAAGTTAGGGCTTTATTAGGCTTTTGAATTTCATCTCAAAGAGGTGATCGTGGGAAAATATTCATAGCTCTTTCTCTGAGTATCGGATTGGAATGCTGTAAAAAGTGGAGGCAAGTACACAGATTGTAGTTTTTGGTCTACCAATTTCATAGTGAAAGGAGGAAACAATGACACGTGGCAAGTCATACAAGTTCGCTCTACTGAACCAGTCCAAAATTGGGTCATTGTGGGAGATTGGACATAAATTTGCCTTGAAGAATCCAAATCAGATCATACATGTGGCATTTGAAATAATATTCATAGGGCTACTACAGGGCTGAATTTTAGATATTAAAGATCTGCAATTATAGAGATAATTCAATTTCAATATCAAGCTCCTCAAAAGAAAGTAAAAGGTCTGTATTTTTTTCTTCTGAATTGCATAAATCTTGTTTGAAGAATCAAGTTGAATTGATTCCAAGGGAATATTGTAGAATATATATCAGTGTTGGATTCTGAAATGGCCCCTAAAAAAAATTCAACACACATTAAGCCTTTAGAAAGCTCTACTATGACTCATGAAGACAAAGAATGACAACATGACATATCAAAATTACAAGAGCAAGTGCAACAAATTTCACTCTCGCGAAGAGCAACAAAAAATGACATGGAAGTTTTGAAGAAAGGAATGGAAACTAATATGGATGGTTTGAAGAAAGGCGTGGAATCTAAGATGGATGGTTTGAAGAATGACATGGAATCTAATATAGATGGCATGGAAGCTGGCATGGAATCTAAGATGGATGACATGGAAGTTAAAATGGAAAACATGAAGAATGACCTAAAAGCAAACATGTAAGGTTTGACAAAGTTGATACAAGAAATGTTTCCTAATGGTGAAAAGATAGTAGAGGAAATTCATGATGAGAACAAAATAAATGTTAATCGCAATTTCATAAAATCTAATGTTGGTGGGAAGAACCACCATATTCCAAAAATGGATATGAGGAAGTTTGATGGAAAGGATCCTGTGACATGGATACTACAAATGGAGCAATATTTTGATCTCCATAATGTGCAAAGCACACAAAAGGTACGCATTGCAACTTTACATTTAGAACAAAATATATTTGTATGGTATCGATGCCTTTGCTCACGTAAAAAAATTGTCACTTGGTCAATTTTTATGGAGGAAATGATAGCACATTATGAGGATATAAAGAGAAAAACCTTCTTTAGCCAATTTATAAATCTCAAACAAAAGAGTTTAATGGGGGAACACATTGAGGACTTAGAAAAATTGAATATAAGGGTAACTGATATTCTAGAGGAACACAGGATTGATCTCTTCATAGGTACTTTAAAGGATAACATCCAACATGAAGTTCGTGTTTTGGAACCTGATTCGTTGGATAAGAAATTCAAGTTGGCAAGAAAAATTGAATGTAAAATTATGACGACAAGGAAGCATACCACTCACTTCCATAAAGAGGGAAGTGTTTCTACTCCTAGATTTCCACAACCTACAAGGTTGACACCACAAAATTTGGAAGAAAAAAGATCAAAAGGGCCTTTCTACAGTTGTGATAGCAAATACACTAAAGGTCATAAGTGTGCTGAGAAGAAATTATTTTACATATATTGTGAAGAGGAAGAAGAAAATGAACAAGAAGAGGATATACACCAGGAACCAACCCAAGAAGAGGAAGAAATGAGTCCAACCATATCGTGTAATGCATTGGTAGGAATTATCACTCCTCAAATGCTCAAGATATAAGGACATGTCAAGAAGAAAAAGGTATTACTGTTGATTGATTCAGGTAGTACCCATTAATTTATTCATTGTAAGGTAGCCAAGGAATTGAATTGTTTCCTATACCCAGCACCAGAATGTCAAGTGATGGTTGCAAATGGAGGAACTATAAATTTCTCTGGAAAATGCCATAATATCAAGCTAACCATGGGGTAATATGTACTAAGTAGTCCAATGCCTTCCATTCCTATGGGAGGTGCTGATGTTGTACTAGGAGTACAATGGTTACAATCTTTGGGGACAATAGCTTTTAATTTTCAAGAACTTTTCTTGAATTTTTTTTTTAGAAGGAAAGGAAGTCAAATTATGGGGTATCGCAGGGAATCCAAGAAATATAATAAGCTCTAATGTCATGATAAAGCTTATAAATAAAGAAAAACGAGGCATAATTGCACAATTATGCTCACTAGAAGTTCCAACATCAAAATCATCTATTTCTGCAGATCTCCAAAAAGTCTTGGACAATCATTCCAAGGTTTTTGAAACTCCAAAAGGACTCCCATCTATTCGTGATCATGATCATGCTATTCATTTGATTCCAGGAAGTGTTCCTCCAAACATCAGGCCTTATGGATATCCTTATGTCCAAAAGAGCGAAATTGAACGTATGATTGCAGAAATGTTAGAGGCGGGTATAATTCAACCTAGTCAAAGTTCTTTCTCTGCTCCTGTAGTATTGGTACACAAGAAGGATGGATCATGGCGAATGTGTCCGGATTATAGGGAGCTCATTAAGCTCACCATTAAAGATAAATTTCCCATTCCTGTGATTGATGAATTATTGGATGAATTACATGGAGCAATTTATTTTACCAAGTTGGATCTTCATTCAAGGTATCATCAAATTAGAATGAAGACTGAAGATATTCCAAAAACAGCATTTAGAACTCATGAGGGTCATTATGAATTTTTGGTCATGCCTTTTGGCCTTACCAATGCACCTTCTACATTTCAAGGGTTGATGAATTCCATTTTCAAACCATTCCTTAGAAAAAAATTTCTAGTATTTTTTGATGATATACTAATCTACAGCAGGACTTGGAAGGATCATGTTCAACATGTTGATGGGGTGCTCAAAATATTGTAGGAGAAACAATTATATGCAAAAACATCCAAATGTTTCTTTGGAGTACAAGAGGAGGAATATATGGGTCATATTGTATCTCACGAGGGTGTTAAGGTAGACCGTAACAAAATCAAATCCACTAAGGAATGGAAAGTCCCCACAACCATAAATCAGTTGCGAGGATTTCTCTGGTTAACATGGTATTATCAAAAGTTTTTTGAAATTTATGGAAGAATATCAGCACCTCTAACAACATTATTGATGAAAGATGCATTTTCATGGACTCCTGAAGCAACTAAGGCCTTTGAACATCTTAAAGAGGCAATGTGCCTAGCACCAGTCTTATCTACGCCAGACTTCACCAAAACCTTTATTGTGGAATGTGATTCCTCAAGAAATGGAATTGGTGTTGTTTTAATGCAAGAAGGAAGACCCATTTCTTTGGAAATTTGTCCAATCAAAGGAAAGTATTTACAAAAACCTATTTATGAGAAGGAAATGTTAGCAATACTGCATGCACTAAATAAATGGAGGACTTACCTAATGGGAAGACACTTCAAGGTAAAAACTGATCATGGTAGTCTTAAGCACTTTTTGGAGTTACAAAGACTATCTTCAGAAGAGTAGCAAAAATAGGTCACAAAGATGTTGGGTTATGACTTTGAAATAATATACAAAAAAGGGAAGCTAATTTTTGTTGTAGATGCACTCTCAAGAAAGAATGAAGAGTTGGAAGCATTGCTTTGGGCCATTTCTATTATCCAACCAGACTGGATAACCGAAGCAAGAGATGGATGGAAGAAGGATGAAAACGTGTGGACACTGATTCAAAATTTGCAGCAAGATACTAGTACATATGATACATTTAGTTGGAAAAATGATTCTTTATGGTACAAAGATCACTTATATCTTGGTAAGGATTCCCAACTAAAACAAAATATTCTTTTAGAATTGCACACTTCTCCTTTGGGAGGACACTCGGGATTTTTAAAATCTTACCACAGAGTGAAGAAAGATTTTTTTTGGGATGGCCTTAAAGTTGATATTCAAAATTTTGTGGTAGAATGTTTGGTTTGCCAGCAGAATAAAGTTGAGACAATTAAGACCCCGGGTCGTCTACAACCTTTATCCATTCCCAGTCAATGTTGGGAGGATATTTCAATGGATTTTATCACAGGTTTACCTAAGTCCAAAGGAAAGAGTGTCATAATGGTGGTAGTTGATAGACTTACCAAGTATGCACACTTTTGTGCATTATCTCATCCATTTAATGCAAGTACAGTTGCCACTACATTTATGGACACAATTCAAAAGCTACATGGAAACCCAAGGGTTATTGTGAGTGACAAAGATCCCATTTTTACTGGAAATTTTTTGATGGAGTTATTTTCTTGTTTGGGTACTCAATTAGCTCATAGCTCATCTTATCATCCTCAATCTGATGGTCAAACAGAGATAGTAAATAAATGTTTGGAAGGATATCTTCGTTGTTTTGTATTTGATAAACAAACACAATGGGTCAAGTGGTTACCTCTCGCTGAATGGTGGTATAACACTTCCTTCCATACTGCAGCAAAAATGACCCCATTTATGACACCTTATGGATATCATCCACCATCCATCACATCATCTTTAAGAGAAAATTTGAAGGTTCAAGCAAAGCAGAATTTCACAGCATCGAGCATCAATATGAAGCTCCCTCCAAATTGTAAAGGAAAACCCTTCGAATTTGGCACAAAATCGAATGAAACAACAGGCAGATCAACATCGCAGTGAGAGAAGTTTTGATGTAGGAGACTAGGTATTTTTACGGCTACAACCATACAAAAAAATGTCCCTCAAGAAAGTTAAGAAGGATAATAAATTATCGCCAAAGTACTATGGTCCTTACAAGGTGTTGCAAAAGATTGGTACTATGGCATACAAATTGGAGCTTCCTGCTTCTTCACGAGTGCATCCAATTTTCCATGTTTCATGCTTAAAGAAGGTTATAGGTGAAAATCTTCCAGTCCAAACAATATTGCCAGAACTTGATGAGGAAGGAAAAATCATATTGGAACTTGAAGCGGTCACGGAAACAAGAACTCGACAGCTACGAAATTGATCAATTTCAGAGTATCTCATCAAGTGGAATAACTTACCCACTAAAGATTCTACATGGGAGGATGAGAATTTTATACAGATGCACCCAGAGCTACTCAAGCATTGAGGACAACACTTTTTTGAAGGAGAGGGGCATGTTAGGTCCCTACATTAGTAGTATATCCCCTTATTGTTGTTAGTGTAACCCCCTTATTTTTATTATTTTACCCTTGTAACCCTCATATTGTTATTATTGTGCCCTTAAATTATTATTGTTAGGTCGGATAGGATTACATTGTGGCCCCATGGACTCCTATATATAGAAAGGAGGTTTTCTAATTTGAATCATCTAAGAATTGTTCACTCATGTAATGTATTGGAGGTTTCCCCCTCGAAGTGGCTTATTTCTAAAGCATTGATATCTCTTTTCTTCTCTTTGTACTCCAAATGTTTTTTGGAGTACAAGAGGTGGAATATCTGGGTCATATTGAATCTCACGAGGGTGTTAAGGTAGACCCTAACAAAATTAAAGCCATTAAGGAATGGAAAGTCCCCGCAACCATAAAGCAGTTGCGAGGATTTCTCGGTTTAACAGGGTATTATGTAAATTTTGTTAAGAATTATGGGAGAATAGAAGCACCTCTAACAACATTATTGAAGAAAGATGCATTTTCATGGACTCCTAAAGCAACTAAGGCCTTTAAACATCTTAAAGAGGCAATGTGCCTAGCACTAGTCTTAGCTACGCCAGACTTCACAAAAACCTTTATTGTGGAATGTGATGCCTCAGGAAATAGAATTGGTGCTGCTTTAATCCAAAATATTGAGGAACATCGTCGCAAAATTTTAAATCTTGGTTCTCAATATTTTTGGAGATATGATCTATGCAAGTTAGGTAAATTTGCAGGCTCCTAAATTTAACCTAAACAGGTCATCGTGGTTTTTTTGTAATAATGTTTTTTCTACGAAGGTTCACAAGATGAAATTTTTAGAGTGCGAAGCTGCAATCCTGAGGGACATCGTCACAAAATTTCAGATCTTTATTCGCAATATTTTCAAAGATATGATCTATGGAATTTAGGGCTTTTTGAGGCTTCTGAATTTCATCTCAAAGAGGTGATTGTGGGAAAATTTTCATAGCTCTCTCTTTGAGCATCAGATTGGAATGCTATATAAATTGGCCACAAGTACATAGACTGTATTTTTCGGTCTATCAATTTCAGAGCCAAACGAGGAAACAGTGACATGTGAAAAGTCATACAATTTTTCTCTACTGAACCAGTCCAAAATTGGGTCATTGTGGGAGATTGGACATAAATTTTCCTTGAAAAATCCAAATCAGATCAAACCTGTGAGCCTTAGAATAACTCCCATCAACCCACACAATATTATGATCACCTCCTCCTTGGAAGCGCTCACACAAAGAAGCAATAAGTTACCATCAGAGAGGAGTGCCACCTCAGTATGTCGATTCATTAGATTTGGATGAGAGCCCCGACCTCAACCCATGAGACCCTTGCAACATTTTCTCTGTCCAGGCCCTTTTTAGAATCACATAAGACACCCTCCTTCCCATTGATCCATGTCTCTAAAAAGATAATCCATTTTGTGCAGTTTTCTGCTGGTCATAACACAGATATGTGTTTGGAGTTCAGATATGCATCGTGAATATACATTATTTTTTAGATGTGCACATCCAAATAGTGTAGGGGAAAGTTGGAGTATACTATATTTTGATATTTTTAGATGATGTGGCCCTTCTTGTCTCATCCCTAGACAAATTTCAAAGACACACTACAAGAAAAAAGCACATTGGTGAGGGGAAAAAATGGTCACCATAAGCTCATTGGTGAGGGTCAAAAGAGCCTTCGTCACCAAAAATTGAATGTCACCAAAGGTGGCGTCACCAAAAGTATAGGTGTTGTGGTGACATTCAACGTATGTCACCAATAATGATTTATAGTGATGAATAGTGACCGTCACCATTTCATATGAGCAATGGTGACGGAAAATAGCCTCTGTCACCAAAAAAATGAACGTCACCAAAGGTGGCATCACCGAAAGTATAGGTGTTGTGGTGACATTCAAGGTCCGTCACCAATAATGATTTATAGTGACAAATAGTGACCATCACCATTTCATATGGGCAATGGTGACGGCCAATAGCCTCCGTCACCAAAAAACTGAACGTCACCAAAGGTGGTGTCGCCGAAAGTATGTGTTGTGGTGACATTCAAGGTCCGTCACGAATATTGATTATAATGACGGATAGTGACCGTCACCATTTCATTTGAACAATGACGATTTTTGTGATGGACCTTTAATGGCCGTCACTATTGGTACATATATATGGCGACGTTCATTGACCGTCACCATAAACTCATTGGTGAAATCAAGGTCCGTCACAAATAATGACTATAATGACAAACAATGACCCTCACCATTTGATATCAACAACAACGATTTATGGTGACGGACCTTTAATGGTCGTCACTATTGATGCGTATATATGGTGGCATTCGTTGACCGTCACCATTTCATATTTTGGTGAAGGTTGAAAAATGTCACCATAAGCTCATTAGTGATGGTCAAAAGAGCATCCGTCACCGAAAAATGATCTTCGTCATTCCCTATATATGAATATCAAGGCATGATGGAATCGAACCACCAACCTCCTGCTTGTAAAGAAGGTGCTCTTCCATTGAGCTAGCACCCTTTAAAGAATTAGACTTTAAAGTTTTTATCTTGAAACTTCATAGATTGTAAATTATACAACTTTCAATAAATTAAAGTCTCGACAATCTTTTACTAAAAAAACAAAACACCATCGACATTGCAGGTCCCTACCTAATGGTTATGGAAGTTATGAAAAGTAGGTGAAGGGAAGAATTAACTTTTAAAAATGATACATGGACTACCACGACAAGAATCCCCCAAGAGAGATCCAGTGGGAGAATCTGTTGAATTAGATTCAATGGAAAATGAAGGACTAGATGAAAGAGAAAGGCCTCAGCAGGATGGGGAATCCACCACCTCGGGTCAAGGAATAGAAGAGGTCCTCAGAAATTCTTACAACACTTTGAAATGGAGCTAAGGGTAGAATATCTATTTAAGATCTACTTATAAATATTGCTTATGTAAAATAACTCAAATAGAAAAGCAAATCCACAATTATAAAGTGATTATTTGGCATTTCAATCACTAATTTTAGGGCCAAAAACCTAAATAACCTAAAACACTCAAATATCCTAAAACAATGTGTGAAATAAAGACAAAGAAAAATAGAGTATGTTCTCAAACAATAATACAAAACAAAGACAAAGAGAATATGTTCTGGAACAATAATACAAAACACATCCAACATTTTAAAGTATCTGACTTGTCTTGGTGAACATGCGTCCTTAGCAAATACAATGTAGCAATACCTTCCCCACAAAAGAGAAGACATGTAAAAATAGTATGTTTGACACGGACAATCATAAAGATGCCACAATAGCTACTCCATTCAACACATGCATAGGAAATACAACTTAGATGTTGATGGCAAAGTATGGGATAGAAACAAATATCCTAGATGCTAGTTGTCTCACAACAATTAATTCAGATTTTACATATTGGTATGATGTTGTGGTGAAGTTCCCAGTTTCTAAACAAAAGAAAAAGTAATAGATCAACATAACATAAACTTCCAACATGTAACCTAGCCAATGGCTTCATCATATGCCTCATGCCAGGAATTGGATTTTGCATACTAGACCAGCGATAGTTAGGTTCTAAATTTCAACCTGATTATTTCAGACAGCGTATGAGCAGGAGTAGAGAAGTCCTATAATACAACTTCCATCACATTATAGTGATTTTTTTGTAGCATTTATTTTAGTTTTAGGGCTCATGTTTCAAACAATTTTAACATGGTTTTAAGGTTCCAAAAATATCATGGGAAAGTCTCCCTTATTGCAGTATTTGGCGGTAGCCTCCATGAACAATTTGACATCAATAATCTTGTTATAATACAACCGTTTTTAGTAGCATGTTGGCATCCTCCATGGTCTCCAAACAAAGAAAATAGATCACCATCCAAGCATAAATATAACTCGGCATATAAGATCAACTTTTGCTGGGAGGATGTGAGGTCATGTAACACACTCTTGTAGGATTATGAGGCAATATGAAGATGATATATGGAAGAAAATGACCGCAGATTTGATGGCATCATGTGAAGATCCCTAAACAGAAGATACAACAGTAGATATATCCTTTGATTGGTGGTTCTCTGGAACCCAATAGTGTTGGTCTTTCCAATGGTTGATACCTCCAACTGTGGTAAATTTTCACCAACAAATAGAACTAGGGTTAATGAAAGCACTATTATGGCTCTGATACCAATGTTTGGACAGATAGGGCAGCATGAAAACAAGTATAAAAATACAGGTGCAATCAACAAATGTTTCCAACAATGATGTGGGGTTTTTGGGAAGCTTCTTGTGGGATAATTTGAGGGATTTCAGACAACTTTTTAGCCTTGTGAACAACAATAATATTTATTACTTGTTTGTGATTACATCTAGGGTCATTCTATGCAAATTATAGCCAAAAATAAAACTCTAAATACCCATCAATCAGAACAGTTCATCTTTCCTTCAAGCATGAACCAATTTAAATCTTCATGTGTCTTCACCTTACAGAAATTTTGTGGCAAAAATGGTGGTGGTAAAAAATATCACAAGGGCTGTTAATATCTAGTGAATTTTTTATTTTTGAAACCCTTAGAAACATACAACAAACCCTTGAACAAAGGCACTAGAACCTTTGTGAAATCCTTAGGTAGCATTTGAATTGGACATCAGTATGTCATTATAAACATTGGAGTGCTTTGGTATTCAGAGGCATTTCAAGAGCCCTTTTCATATCTTACTTGGAATGGTTTGTGGATATACCTCTCGTTGTTGGGTGTTCCTAGACTAGACCCTAGCAATCTAAAGCATGTATCAGATCCTAGTAATCGATTGGGTGTTCCTAGTAACTTGTTGGTTGTATCAGATCCTAGACCAGCACGTGTTCCTCCTTGGCAACATACATTCCTTAATTCATAGAGAATAACGTGAGGAAAAGGAGACCTTGAACCACATGTATATGCATAACCTTATGTTTGACTGTTAGCTTCAGTACAACAGCCTGAAATAGGTCTAGCCTCCTCATCTTAGATATTATCTAGGCTTTACTGAGATAGTGCAGTTGATAAATGGGTTTCAACTGACCAACATTTTACACCCAAAACCGCAATTTGAACTTAGTTTAGGCTAGCAATGGAAAAATTGGATCTTCTAATCATCCAAAAGGTTATAGAATTTCAACATTCTAATTGCCCCATGGCCAGGAAAAGCCAATTATTTGAGTGTAGGAACCTCTTTTTTTTTATAAAAAGGCAAGGTTATACAGGTGATAGAAAATTACTTGGTTATATAGGTGGTAGAAACGTCAAAAAGGAATTTGGCCAGCCCAGCTTTAGAAATGGCATCCACAAAACCATGTTGCATTAGTTTAGGTCCTTCAATCTACAAACAACAAAAATGTACTGCTCTAGTGTTTTTTCAAGGTGTTGAATCCATATATGTACTCAAAATTCCATTTTAAATAACAAAATTAAGATTTGGCCAAAAACAAATTTGGGGTAATAAGACAAAAACTCAAAAATGTAACATGTTTAGATTCCAAAGATTACATTTTTTGGTAGCCATAGTGCATGGGTTGTCTATAGTTGCACACAATCCATGTTATGTATTACACCGTGACCTTATCTTAAGGCATACAGACACACCCTAGTCTAGTATTGACTATGTGAGTCTCTCTATATATATCATTGAATGTTCTGCTTTAGCTTATCCATCCATCCCTTGATCAGTCAATCAATCGATGATGGTGAAAGTGTCATCCATTCTCTTGCATTTTTGGTGCATTCAAGTTTTCATTCACCGCTGCAAATTCCATGCTAGCAGTCAAGGGCACAAATTGGAATTGAATCCAAGAAATTTGGAAGGGAAAGGCAAGTTGGCTCATTATGGTCATCCCTATAGAAAGATCAATGCCCCAACTTTCTTTCAACTTCGCAGAGGCGATCTGTATATAAATCTAGCTAACTGGGGAGCTACCATCGTCTCCCTTGCTCTCCTTGATGCTAAAGGTAATCATCCCTAAACCCTACCCTTCAACTGCTTTACCGTCATTTACTCAAAGGGAGCTAGCTCATTAAGTATTGGTATTTATGCATTCAGGCCATCTAGTAGATGTACTTCTTGGCTATGACAATATTGCCTCATACATGGTATGTATTTGAATTTCCCTTTGGAAATTAGTACTGCCATCATATGCTAGAATTTTAAGATAAATTTACAGTTTCTACTCACATATTGGAATGGATCTCAAATGTATGTATTACCATGGGGAATATGAGATTGTTTATTAATGCAGAACATGAGCTCCAGTAGACCTTACTTTGGTGCCTTGGTGGGTCGTGTAGCCAACCGTATCAAGGATGGAGAATTCACACTAAATGGGAAAACATATCAGATGCCTAAGAATGATGGCAACAACACACTCCATGGTGAAAATTTGCCTTTTCTATTCTGCATGCATGTTTTATCCAGCTAACTAGAGCCCTATAATGACCACTACTCAGGAATAAAATCTCTCTTTTTCTGTATATGTATGTTTGTTTGTGGAGGTTTAGAGCACTACTATTTTAGGTAGCATATGTGTAGTTTGGTGATCTGAATGAATGCAGGAGGGCTGAGAGGCTTTGACAATGTCCTATGGGAAGTGAAGGAGCAGAGAGGCTTTGACATGCAGAATTTTATATGACAAAAAGAGTCTTTGAGCCACAAAGGAGGGATCTAACATAATTTTGTTGATCCCCTACAACTATCAAGTGTTCAGCAAAGAAGGTGTTAAAACATGTCTGCACTACAACAGAAGATACAACAAGTACCGTTATATTGTATGGTGTTCCTATCAAGCACTGAGGCCCAGACTAAACCATAAAATTGGCCCCTGTATCAGTATTAAAACTGGTTTAAATAAATGCCAAAAATGATGCATAGGTCGGCTCAAATCGGTATGTCAGCTCCTTAATCAAAAGACACGACTGTTCAGTTCATACACAAACAGCTATAAATAACTAGTCATGCTCATGATTTTGGAATGAAAATTTCAGTGAAAAATACAGTGAGAATTCAGAGATAAAACAGGAGGCCAAGGAGATTAAAAGGGAGATCATAATTACAACGTTTTGGGCTAGAAGGATATATCTCTTGCAGACCTATTTGCACCTGTGGAAATAAATTTTTTCGGAGCTAAATTCAGGCATGAAATTTCGGCCCTAACAGACCTGTAACTTCGTCCTTTCCAGAAGCTCGGACCTGAGACTATTCTCTGCAACTCAGACCCTTCTAATTCGGACCTGTGGTGAAATATGTGACCTTGCAACAGTCTTTTAATTCGGATCTATAGTGGCAGTTTTGAAGACAAATTCAGACCTGCAGATCTCTAATTTTGGAATATAATTACAGAGAAGTCTCGAGAGGAACAATATTGAGTTTATTTTACAGTGAATATATCTAGCAGACCTATTGAAGAACATCTATTTCACACGACATCTGTTTGAAGAAACCTTTGCATCAACTTTTGAAGATATAAGTTTTTCGGGTTTGTAAAATCCATTTGGATCATAAAATATTAGCTGTGCTTTCAATTTAGTAGATCTGCGTAATATTCTGGCAGGAAATAATTATTCAGGTTGCCAGGATTAGAAAATTTAACACATTCAAACTGTAGTTGATTAGGAAAATTGTGATGGAAGTTAATGTGAAAATATTTTTCCCTAATTTTTGGTCATTTGTCCCTGATAAAAAAGAACACCTCTCTTTTTCATGTCATTTTCTTTAGAGTTTTGATGACAAAGTACAATATTCCATTATGCTATGAATCCTGTCTAGCAATCTGGACATGGTTGGAAGGTCTTGTTGTTGAATGCTTGATTATTTCTTGAATTACCACCATGGAATCTCCAATTACCACCAATTTTTTGACCTGCCTTGCACACAACATAGGACCTTAAAACAATGCTAGGGTTTTAGTAAATTATTGTAAATTATTGTGGTCCTCTAGGGTTTTAAATAGCCACCCCTGCACCTGCCACTCCTAAGTCACTATGGTGACTTTTTTTCACATCAAACTTTATATTCTAGCACTACTGTACTGTCCACAGACTCTACGTGATAACATTCAAGTGACCATCCTTTTGGAAACGAATTGATGGCTTTAGGATACAAATGGGTACAATTCGAGACCTCCTATCTGCACTCAAATTCACCAAACACTTCTTGATATCCTGGATCTTGAGTTTGGACAGACCCTCTATTTCCTTGCATTGCTCAGCATCAAGCTTTGATGAACCTTGGGAGCAAAGAGGCCTACCACATCACTCCTAATTTTTGTTCAGCTGATTTAATTTCATTAGCATGCATTCATATAGATTTTAAATAGAATGTTTTATTGATGAAGGATCAAAACGAAAAGATAATGGAATAAAAGGACTCACTGTCGAATCATAGTTTAATTAACAAAATTCTAACAACTAGATTACTGCTATGCAGTAGTCAATACCTTTAAGAAATAGAAGGCCTAGATAGATAAAATCAACTTGTACATCAGGATCACAGTGAAATGTCATTAAACGATTAAAGGCACTGAACTCAATTTGTATTCACAAAATAAATCTCATAGAGAATGCAACCCAGTGCATGCTAGCAATTCTTGTCTCCTAATAATTTGAACAAAAATACAATGCAGGATCTGGTATAGAATTGTGATATAGACATGTACACACTCTCATATGATAATGCAAAACAAATCAAATGGAGGTACAGATAACACTCCCGCTGAAACAAAATACAGAGAAAAATGCCAATGTATTATGATATAATGCAATAGAAATAGAGGTTTCTTACCTTGGACAGGAGCCTTGATTATCACCGCTGATTGATGTTGAATGGTTTGTTGTTCTGTGGAGCACCTACCTCTCTTCAAGGGAAAAGAAAAGATTCATAAATAAATCATGCCTTTGTTGCCGCATTTATTAAACAACCATTACTTTTAGAAAGAAAAAAACAAAGAGAGGTGTGTGGTAGTGAGACTCCAGCAATCAAAATTTCAACAGATCAAATAGACACAGTGAATATCATTCACAACCAAGAGAGAGAAGACCCAAAAATATGAGTCAAATGGAAAAATATTAAGGATGAGGTCAAATGTGTGTAAACTTAGCTAGAACGTTAAAAAAATGGAAATATATATAAAAAGATACTCACCAGAACAGCAGAAGATACTACTTGAAGGGAAGATGAACAGTGAATTTGAGCAACTAATCTTCGACCATTGCACATAGATTGCCATCTTTTTTATGAAGTTTTATTGACTGTTAAATTAGGCTTTGAAAAATAAGAGTTAACATCTACAGACTTTCCTTGATTAACAAGAGATTTCCCTGCATAGTACAAGAGGCATAAGCTAAAATTTAAACAGTGAGACCTTTTATTGTACTTTGTATATTTGACTAGATAGCTTAATTGTTATCTGGCATGCCATTTATGCATGAATGTTGAAAACCCATGGCAGGAAAATCACCCAGAACTCATCATAAATATCAGAATCTCACACAATTATCCTTATAGACTGCAAATCTGATCAGCAAACTTATCATTATAGAGGTTAAATCCTGCAACATGCATGTTTTAAAATAGTTTGTCCAATGTACCAATTAAACCAATCACTTGAAAATCACATGCATGTTGTCTAGCTAAACAAATATTTCAAAATCAGATCCATAGATATTTATAATCATAACTTGAGAACTAAAGCTTTGCGGCATTAAAAGAGGTGCAAAAATAACAAACTAATGGAATTTCGAAACCTTGTAATACATATAAGAAACCATTTAATCAAATTGTAAAATATATCTAACCCTAAGATTAGACAGATAAGCCTCACAGCCAAGCACTTCCTTTTACACATTATCTCAAAATAGTGAAAAGGCCTATAATATAAAAAAGGATGTCAATCTTGTAGTATTCTAGGGTAATTTGACTTAAGGTTTCAGGTATCTAGAGTTCCAAATAAACTTCCTTTGCTCATTCAATAATAAAATCGTCAACTTTTACAATTACACAATACGATATGATCCATGTTAAATATCACTACACATTTGTCAATCATTATAGCACAGTACATGCACTAATAATATTATTGTAGAATTCAACAAACCATCAGAGAGTCCCTAGGACCATAGAAAATTAAACAAAATGCTTATACACCAATGACCTGATTTCACCTGTGCACAGATAATATTCTTTAAATACCTCTAAAAACTAGAATTTTCTATAGGATACAAATATCTATTTCCGGGATTTACAGTAACCTTCCAATCACTATCACAGCTGCCTCAATATCCGCACCAGTCAAACACACTTCATGAAAATAATGATCTCAGGAAAATGACTCTGTCTTAATAATCTACTATGGGTGAAATGGTTTTCCATTTTTCATGACCTTGTTATGAGCAACACTTTACATATTGTATGTTGTCTCTGATTTGGAAAGGAAGTTAGTGTTGGAATAAAAGGACACTGAAAATGGATTTTTTTAAGAGACCACTTTCAAGATTTGGGCATATATGGGAAAATATTCCATTATGCTATGAATCCTACTTTATTCCATCACTATGGTGACTTTATTGCACATCAAACTTTATATTCTGGCACTACTGTACTATCCATAGATTCTAAGTGATAACATTCAAGTGACCATCCTTTTGGAAACGAATCGATGGCTTTTAAATTTTAATGCTTAGTAAGAATTTCTTTTAGTTGTCCAATTCTGTTACTCTGTCTTAATAATCTACTATGGGTGAAATGTTTTTCCATTTTTCATGACCTTGTTATGAGCAACACTATACATATTGTATGTTGTCTCTGATTTGGAAAGGAAGTCAATGTTGAAATAAAAAGACACTGAAAATGGAATTCTTTAAGAGACCACTTTCAAGCTTTGGGCATATATGGGACAAAAGTACCCTTTTATTTGTTTTGTAGGGACTATTTCTTGGTTCTGTTGGAGCAGCCTCAAAAAGAGTTTGAATATCACTCATATCCTATTGGTAGCGAATGCATTGGTGCCTGCTAATCCAAGGGATTTTAAATACAAGCAAGTTGAAGGTTAGTGATCCTCCCTTTTTCTGTTTTAAAATAGCTTAGTTCCTATTTATCACTTTGTGAGTATGTTGGCTACAGGATGGGATTCAGATTCATTTGGAGTCCATGTTATAGTCCATGATATCGAAATAGTCTCCTTTTACTCTTCCTATTGTATTGGTTTATTTGTCTAAACAGAATCTTTTATTATTTCTATTTTCATATGACTAGTATCAAATTTCAATGATGTTAGGGAGGTTTTATCTCACTCAGGGTGCCATATGTAAGCAAGTGACAAATTACTCTCTGCCTGGTTTTGTTAATGGATTTTTTTGTGTAGAACTTTTTTAATAGAAAAATACATCTTATATATACAAGAATTACAATAGAAGAACAAAAAGCGGAAGGATATATAAAAGGGAGCTTATATTCTCTTGTTTGTTTCCTTGAAATAAATATCCTGGGGAAACCCACTAGGCACTCCCCTCATTCCATGGATAGTACTTAGGGTAAAATAGGATTCTTCAGGGCTTGCTACAGCAAAATGTAACACCTTAGTGCAAAGCTTCACTAAGTACTCTAGCTCAAGGGCAACATAGGGATCAGTCACCACTTTCACCTTAGTAGCTGATCCTCTGCTATTATATGGATGGATGTCCCCACAATGGAGGCTATCTCAGAAAATCTTGGAGATTAAGTAACTCGAGAATTCTTAGGCTAAATACCTTTCAAGGATTCTACTAAATACACACCAAATTCCAAGGATATTATTCAATAAGGTAGGGCTCCGAGTTAGATGAGGGAAGAAATTCGAAGGACCTATGGCTAAGTCTAGAGGGCTAAGATAGTACTAGAAATGCTCAATTAGATCCCAAATACATTATACTTTTAATTTAATGATTGTTGTTATAAATTAGGGTTTATAATAGACACAATTATGACAACAATAACTTGCTATGGGGAGCCTGGTCATGCTTTTTTTTCTCGTATTCCAGTTCAAAGAGAATTTCAAAAATGAAAAAAAGGCCTTGTTAGATTGGCCAGAACCCCGGAATAAGCCATATAGCCTAAATAGATTTGTATCTCTTGTGTGTCATTCATAGAGACCGTTTGAGTGGAATTATTCCAAGTTTTTATAAGTAAGGGGAGATCGACCTGTTTAGAGAAGAGGTAAGGCATAGTCAGGTATTGCATGACATTCCTTTATTGCAATTCAAAGAGGAAACAAATTAAGTTGAGACAAACAAGTTTATTGATAAGATCAGAAAAATTCAGTATACAAGTTTAAATCATTTGAAATTTTAACAATAAAAATCATAGAAATAAGATCAGAAAAACACCTGTCAAACGTATCCATACAGAATCTCCCTATCAGAGTTCTCTAAGAGTGCAATTTTATCTCCATATGCGGACGATACATGGATCCATGCTAAATTCTAATGGCAGGAAACTGTCGTGAAGCGTAGCTACAGCAGTGCTATCCTGTGAAGATAAGTGCAGTGAGAATGGGAAGCCGAAAGCCTCATGTCACCATTTTTCCCAGCGGAGGAATGGGCCATCTTATCCCATTCACCGAGTTCGCGCAGCGCCTCTCGGCACACCATGGATTCACCGTTGCGTTCATTACATGCAAATGGTTGTTATCCAGTCCTGAATGCATAAAGTCCTCACAGGGTCTAGATATTCGCTTCGTCCAGCTCCCTCATGTGGAAATCCAAGAAGATGAGGGACAACACATGAAGGTGGACATCCTTGTATCAAAGTTATTGGAGAACTCGAAAGGATTATCAAGCCGACCTGGTAACATTAACCCCCAACAGATTAAAGAACTGAGGAATGGAAAGGTTAATCCCACCGATGCTAGGCGAATGCCCCTAATTTATCCAGTCGGGCAGCTAACACCCAGGTTGGATGGTTGGATCGGTTGTGCATTAATATTAATACTATATGGGAAAATTTTTGAAGGCATTAAGAGGTTGTAGCAGAGCCCTAGAAGAGTATGAACGTGCATATGCAGAAGCTATAACCACCGAAAACACAAATAAAATAGATGAAGCTTGACTACTTACTAATACTTACTAATTAGACCACATTAGAACATCCTCTTTATCTATTCATTCCTCAATCCATCAATCCTTACCTCATTCGTTGGTGAAGGCCTTCACATGTGTTGTTAAGAGAGACATGGGATAAATTTTGATTAAAGGAATTAAGGGGTACAATAAGATCAATGTATAGCACCTACTCAAATCACCAAGAATATATCCAAACCATCAAGATGACACACTTCTATGAGAAAAATTATGAAACACCATGGAATAAGTCAGATTAAAACTTATAGTCAATCAATCAATAGTTAGAACATAGTGTTTAAGAGAACACAATAAAAATAGTACACATTGGACATAATATCATATACACATGGATCATACATATCCAACTAAATGTGGTAGCTAAAGGAACTTCTTCCTACACATAGTGTCCTAGATGGCTAAGGCAAGGTGTCATCAAACCAATGATACATTCATGAATTACATATAGATCCATATACCTTAGATGAAAAATGATCAATGTGACATGAATCATAGGGGATGAGATGACAATCAAATTTTAAAATATCCTCTAAAATCCCATATAGAAAATGGGGTAACATATCCTATGACATCCAACTTGTGATATATGGTGGGAAATCCTTAAAATATATCTAAAGAAAGATGTCTCATTGAGGTCTAGGTCAAGAAGAGGTACAATTCCTCACTAATTTGGTATCTCGTTGAGGTCTAGGTCAAGAAGAGGTACAATGCCTCACTAATTTGGTAGTTGAAGAAGTTTAAATCTTGGTTTGTCAATTTGGCCCTAAGTAGGCAGGGCAATATAGAAGGAGGTGACCCCCTTGGAAGAGTTCTAAAGGGTAAGGGCACATAAGGCCTTATATTAAGATCTAAATCCAAGTACCTCCCTCATAAAAAATTCTAGACATGTATCTAAAGAATGTAGATAACGACTCGTCCAAATGTTGATAAAGACAATAAATGGGGGCATCTACAAATGGAAACGCTAGTATATGTTATTAAGAAGAGGAAGGTCATTATGATTCGTTTCAACTTGACGCGAATGTAAACCCACTTTGAACGCAACAAGGGAGATATGAAGGGCAACATTTGATACTCTTGAGTGTATGTGGTTAAACAAAAAGGCCCCCTTTCATTTGCATGAAGTGTTCCTGATACAAATCCATGTTACAGTCGAGGCCCTAAAAAGATGAAGTCCAAGTACATTGATTGTATTGTCTATAAATAATCTCTCTAACAACCTAACACAAACATATAATGATGTCATTTACATTTGAGGTGTAAATCACTCGAATTGTGTTACAACTTTAATCGCTCCCCAAAAAAACTGTGCCATGCTTCCTTGCGATGATGCTTCAACCCTATTGGAGAACAACCTCACAATGTAAAAGGAATTTAAACATGATGTAACTTTAATAGTGCCCCACATTTACCCTTTGGCTCACTACCCATGGCTAATTTGAGGTTATTTCAAGCACTGATGTGGATAATATCATTTTATTTTCTCTTATGTATAGTATTCTACATTGACACAATTGAGTTTGTTTAACAAACAAAATATTTATATTGAGGGTTCACTCCTTGTGCATTAGGGCTAGACAGGCCTTGTCTTTATGACTAATCTATTCATTTCCAACTCCTTAGTCCTTCAAAATTTTCACGTCGTTAGGCCCAATATACCTACCCTTCTACCAGTCTCGTTTTCCTTCACAAGCACAAGACTTGGGGCTCTTCTTTCATAGTCATCTAACAACCATCCAACTGTACTTGGAATACCATTAATTTTCCCAACCATGGTCAATTATTTTACTGATCTAATGCCCTCAACACTGCCCTCATCTAGGGATCTTCAAAATTTCCACCTAATAGTGATTTGAGTCCTATCAAAATCACTATTTTTGTGTGCCAATATTTTTGTTTTCCAATCTATGAACAAATCTGAACTACTACTCTTATCATCCTTCTAAAACATTGTATATGCTTGAACTAGGGTCACAAAACATCCACTAAAAGTCAATTGACTAATTGTTTATAGGTTGCTTCAGATATCTGTCCAAAACTCTCTAGACAATCCACCAAAATCAACTCATCTTCATGTCCATCCATTCCTCATAATATGCGACAATTATTCTACCCAATCTTCTACTTAGGTTCCACCTTCCTTTGTATTTTCTATCTTCGCACATACTTCTGCAAACCATCTTCCAAATTTGTGGTATATATTGCAGAGATAAACCTCTCTCCAAGGGTCCCGACCCCTCTTCTTCTACACATATTTGTCACGGTCTTAAGTGCATACCTTATGGATTGAACATGTTAGGAAAGCTCCTTAACTACGGCATTATACTTCTATTCAATTTGTCTTAGAACAAACCCTATCCACCCATAGCAAAAATAACAACTCTTACCTCCATAAGAGACACAACCTAGCTCATATGGACCCATAGATTCTGGGAACTTCTTTAACTAAATTAGGGTTTAAGGGGTTAGGGTTAAGGGTTTAAATATTTAGGGTTTAAGGTGTTAGGGGTTAAGGGTTTATAGGTTTAGGGTTTAGGGGGTTAAATGGGTTAGGGGTTTACTAGGGGTTTACGGGTTAGGGGTTAAGGGTTTAGAGGTTTATGGTTTAGGGGTTAAATGGGTCAGGGGTTTAGAGGTTTAGGGGGTTGAATGGGTTAGGGGTTGGGAATTAGTGTTTAAGGGGTTAGGGGTTAAGATGATAGTTTCATTGGTCTCTGTTTGTGCACAATAGTTGCTTATTCTTTGCGTCTCAATGTAAAAATTTTGTAAGTACTATTTCTTGTTGCCATGTCTTCTTTATTTATTAATTTATAGTATTTGTTAGCAATTTCTTTACATTTATTGACGAAAATGACTATTGAAATCAAACCAAATGTATGTTCAATCTCTAGTTTCAAACTCAGCCACAGTGTTGTCACACAATTTAAGTCCGGAGAATGGCCATCTGATGAAGTCTTAATAACCAGACTACACCTCATGACTACTCTAGAAAATCTTGAGTTCGAGTGTCCCACATTCATGAGAAATTTGGCTCTTATACTCTTGCTCCACCTGACTATGTCCTGGAAATACCCTTGTTTATTGCAAAAACATCCTAATGTTGTCGACCTTGTCCCTTAACATACCAAGGAAACATATGTGACTGAGAGGAATGGAAAGCACTACAAAGTTGAAGAGAGTACAAAAGACTAAGATGGTTTAAAGGATAAGCTTGAAGAATGTAGCAGTGTTGAAACAACTAAAAATTGTCCCAAACAAATAGTTGATAATGTGAAACCTTCTTCTGTACCAGTCAAGAAAGACTACATTCATGTGAGAGCAAGAAGAGGCCAAGCGACCGATAGGCATAGCCTGGAAGATAGGGTATGGTTCCCTCTTTTTGATGAAATATTTGATCTACATTTTGTCTATTGAAGATTAATGATTTTAACCTTGCCAACAAGGCGTAATTAACCCAATCGTAGGTCCTAATATGTCATTATATATATTAACTATATATATATATATGAGAAGGAATAATAAATACATAGATTGATAGAGGTGGCGAGACAAGGGGAGTCACAAGGGAGAGATGGAGATAAACTGAAGGAGCGGAGAGAGAAGGAATGAAGAGAGAGAGAGGGAAAGGAGTGAGAGAGGTAGAGAAGGGTAAGAGAGGGAGATAGTGACACAAAGATGGAAGAGGATGATGTTGAGAGGGCTTGCCTGGGTGACTCTGGGAGCAACCCGAAGGTGGTCAGACAAAGCTCTTCTAAGTTACAAATCTAAAGAGAAAAAACTAGTGATGTATATGTGGTTGCTCAACCTGGGCTATATGGAAAATCTTGGCTGAGAGTGTTTACCTTTCCGTGTCTTCACGAAAGTAGGTTGTTTGGTCACAGAATAAGATCATGAGAACATGTAGGTGATGGTTCTGTAGTAATTTCTCAGCCTTATCTTCAGAATGGCTAACAAAGAGGATCAGGTTTGAATACAGGATATAATTTGATGAATTTGGAGATTTAGAGTTGGAAGAAAAAATTGTGGTGGTGTTTGGATGGGTGCTAATTTGTAGGTTTTTCCATTTTTATAATTTTCTTTGTTATGCTTTCTACCATGCTACCTAGTTTCTTTCATGTTTCCCTAGCATTTTAACTTTTCTGATTTCTATCTCTCTATTGTTTCTTGCCCCATTTGAAATGTCATCCTTATTTGGTATGTGTTTTCTTCAATATAGTGTGAATATTTTTCCATCACACAACTTCTGTGGGGTTTGTCTACGCAAATAGCTTGTAAGGTCCATTCATCAAGGTATTTGATGAAATTAAATGATTATCAATGATCACCAACTAATGGTACCTGCAGAGATTTACCCTAACAATTCTATAGTTTTCTTGTGCCAATAATTATACAACATTTTAACATCATGAATTAGTCTCCTCTATTCTCTTCGTTGATTCTATAAGCACGTATTGCTGTTGTAAAAGCTTTTACTCTCTAGTCCCATTGAGCTATTTCATTTATTTGTGGACATTGATCTCTTTTCATTGCATTTCTTCAATTTTTCTGACTGTTATGCGTTGCCTTTGGCCAGTTCCCTCTTTCTTACCTATGCTTTTTCTGCTTAAGCATTCCAGCCAGACAGAGCAACAGGGGTAGCAGGAGCCATGCAGTCCAGCTAGAGCCCAATAGGGACAACATAGAGGCAGCAGGAGCCACGCAGGCCCAGTCAGGGCAGCACAGGGGCAGTTTAAGCCCTTCAGGTGTGACACAGACCCTTACTGAGCAGCGCAGAGGCCGACGCAAGCCAGTTAGGCTGACGTAGAGGGATTCAGAGCAGCATATTACTGTCATTTTTATTTCTATGTTGGGTGAACTAGTTTTGGTGCCCAGGATTGTTGTACTTAGATTCTGCATAATAATGAAAACCCTCTAGAGCTAGCTACACCGGTTTTCCCACATTGGGTTTTTCTGGGGATATTTGTCCAGAAAATCCATGTGTCACTTTGTCTATGAGCATGTTATTCATTATTTGATCTGGATGTGTAGGTTGCTAGTTGTATTTACTATTTACTTCGCTAATTGGCTCTGGGAGCGCGCTCCGAAAGCAGGTTCGAGGGAGCGCGCTAAAGGAGCGGGTTCGATAGGGGGGAGGCGCTCCCCTACAACCTTTTTTTCAAGAGCACACTCACAATGTACATATTCATGTTGTCTAGAGAATGTTGAACACTCCCCAAAGAGTAGGGCTAGTCCCAGGACAATTGGAAAAGCTATTTTTACTTTTTTAAAAACAAGTTGGGGTCTACGAGAAGGCCCCAATAGGCCTCATGCGCTCAATGAAGGGGGTTTAGAGCTTTATAAATGCCTAATTCCTCTTCATTTCTACTTGCATTTTTCTTTCCAAAAAATAAAGGTTTTGATTGTTAAAGGTCAACAATTTTGGTAGAATATCTACCATTCAAACCCAAGAACTAAGAAACGGAAGTCCCTCATGGGAAAATTTATTTTTGTAATTCCTATAATTAAACAATTAAAAAAATGCAGATAGCTACCTCTTGAGTGGGTTTAGTAGCCTCTAGAAGCTTCTCCTTTAGCATAGAGGCTTAATCCTGCTTGTCCGAGTCCACGTCATTTCTTCAGGATCCAATTTCTTTGCTTTGGGACCCTTGGGAGCATGGGTCCAAGCAAATCCGAGGCCATTTTGCATTATGATTCAGTATGTGTGGTTTGATGCTACCACGGCAAGAGCTTGCAATACACCATGGAGTCTCATAAATCTCAGCAAAGGTCTGAGTACTGTGTTAATAAGAATAATACTCTATGCTACGGTGTTGATCAGTGCCAGGTGCTATATCATAATGTATAACCTCCGCACTTCTAGGTACTGTGCTCACTAATGTTATGATGCTAAGATGCTCGAAGCTACTTGGTGTTGAAAAGTGTAACTAGGATCGGTCCTCATATTGACTATGTAATTATGTATTTTATGTAAAGGAGAAGACAAAGATAATAAAATGTATTTTTGTTATACTTGCTTCATGGGTCTCATGAGCAATATTTCATTATAGGTCAATAGACTTCTTCTTGATGTCTATTAGGATTCGTCTTCTAGTCATAAATGTAATTAAGGGTCATAAATATGAAGAGTCTAGTCATCAAAATGCTCCAAGACCTTGTCATGTTCACCCTCATTAAACGCTGGAATAATTGCACTATATGTCGGCCTATATACATAGTGATCTAGTCGGCCTCCAATCAGCTTGAAGGGTCGGCCTAAAAACAGTGACATGATGCCTATATATACAGTCAACTCTGTGGTCATTTGAACCAAGGAATTGCGGATCTCCGGACAGGAAACAATGCAGATTTCAAGAAGCATAGAAGTGCGGATTTCAGGAAGGAGAAAAATGCGGGCTAAAGGACAAAATTGCGGACATTCCTGTGATAGTTACCTCATAATAAAGTCTGGGTTAAAATACAAATTGAAGCAGTAAGTGTGGATCTGTTTTGTGTAGCATTATGGAGCAGTGAACGTGGATTAGTATGAACAAGCTATGGTCAAGTGAAGTGCGGTCAAACTTGTAATGAATTCACTAATAGTAGAAGGTCAGTGTTCTATGTATTGGAATGACTGTAAGCATTAAAATTTTATGTTATGCGAAGGGTTAAGCTCAACGATCTACTGTGATGATAATTCTAAGGCCTAATATAAGTATGGGAAAAGGAGGAAGGTAAATCTATGAATATATTTACCTTCCTACTCTCAGAAATGTTACACATCTCCAAATGCATGACAAGTGAACAATGAGACTTCAAATGATCTGGTCTCCTATATTTTAATAAGCAATAATAAGTGTCTGAAAACGAACTTTGAAACCGAGTTCTCTAAGGTTGATGCAAATCAGTGCAGGCTATTTAAGAAAAGAAGGATCAGTATTGAAGGAAGACTTGGAAGCAGTGGAAATGTCTTGGAAGGATTAATAGGTCAAGGTTCTATGTATTGGTCATGGTACTTGTCATCTTGAAAATCTATAAGAATAATTTCTCATGGGTTTTCCTCTCCAAGAGGGAGAGGTTTTTCCCTGGCTCGAAGAGCCTAACTTTGTGTCTTTTGTATTTTGGTAATTGACTTGATGAAAGACTAAATAAGCTAAAGAAGAGAAGACATAAGTAACTCAAATAAGCTCACAAGTAATTATCAATAAGAGAAATTGAATTAATCACCAGCCCCCTAAGTTCTCAACACTTGGTGCTACTTGGTGTTGTAGTGATAACATGAAGTTCAGTGATGAATCACTATGTTTGGATGTTGCTATAGGGATTATGAGTTGAAGATCAAAGGATCAAGGAAGACGACTATGTCTTGGTATTGGAGTGGCGAAATAGGTCAAGGGCCTTGGTCTTGGTATTTGTCAATTGGAATCTCTATGAGAAGAATTTGTGCGGATTTTCCTCTCAAAGAGTGAGAGGTTTTGGCCCTGGCTCATAGCCTACATGTTGTGTCTCTTTTCTATTTATGTTTATGCATTGGTTACTGTTTGATGAAGAAAGAACACTAATAATCTAACAAGAAAAATATCTTAATCTAAAGAAGTTAATAGGCATTCACAAACAATCACTAACGAAGAGAAATCTCTTAACACTAAATCCCTTAGATTTCTCAACATTGTAGTGGTCAAGGGCCTTCTTTTAAAAGGCTTGGTGCAGGCCCGCCCTTTCTCCAGTCATAATGAGCGGCATATAGTTTTGGAGAGTTGTATGAAGCCGAATCCACCTTACCCCCCAGTTGTAATCAGGGATTCATTTCTTTTGTTTTTCTGAGTTCTTGTGAGACCCCTCTCAGGGGGATACTATGTTTGCAAGTGCGAGCTACGATTCTGGTCTCCTCCCTTGCAGCCAAGATTCAAGAATGGACCGGGATCCCCTCTGCCTTATGCATCTCCTTTATGAGGGCCAACAACTTTAGGATACAAATAGACTAAGTGAGCATGACATAGTAAACAACACGGTAATAAATCTATTTTCTAGATTGTGAGGCAAAGCTCAAGGAAGGGGTGGCCCCTCTTCCTCTCAGCCGAAATATTTCAAAAGAAGCCTTAAAGCTAGGGATTTTGAACCAGCCTCCTAAGGAGCTCTCAGTGCCAACCTTTCTTGTGGATCAAATCGAGAAAATCGCATCCATTGGTGTGCCAAAAAATTAATCTGACTCTCTTAATGTTGACTACATGGAGCATGCTCTAATTTGTCGATTTAATGGATTTTGGCCTTTAGCATATGTACTTCGAGAATGGGTGGCTAAGACCTGGTCTAAGCACAGTTATCTTTTCTTCTCCTCAAGGGGATACTTTATAGTATATTTCAAGAACCAGAGGGATCGACAGGGGGTCCTTGAGCTTGGAGCATGGTTTTCGGTTGATTAGGGCTCTCCATTCAACCATGGTTTGTAGATTTTAACCCCTAATAATGCCAGATTTGGCCATTCTTATTTGGGTTCAACTCCCTAATTTACCTCTTAACTTAATGCACCATGATATTTTAGCCGATATTGGTAATGCCCTAGGCCAATTCATTAATATCAACACGCACAAGCTAGCGAAGGGTATTGTAACCTTTGCACAGATATGCGTGGAATTTGATTTCAACAAGGGATTACCTGATAAAATCCTCCTGAATTGGAAGGGAGCTATTTACTCACAAGCACTAGATTATGAGAACACAACCTTCTGTTACAAGTCTACCAATAGCCAGGTCACCTCCAAAATGTATGCCCTTCTTCTCAAGGGTCCTCTCCACCTCACCAAGAATTTATTGCTAGTGTTCAATGAAAAAGAAAAAAATGTAGAACACTTCACCCTTTCCTTCTTCTGGTCATACAGATAGTCTATTCAGACACACATTTCTTTGAGAAATCTAAAACCTATACCAACTTTTCTACAGATCCATTGGAACAAACCATTGTTTCATTCACTCCTTCGTATGCCTAAAATGTTGATGTTATGTATTAGAAAAAACATCAAGTAGTAGGTCTGACAGGTCTCTGGCTTATCCTTCCAATTTAATAAATTTATTGAATTTCTTTCTCCTTTGACTTTGTGATTGTTATATTTGAATTTGGAACAATCTTTCCAAGTTTTACAATCACTGGATTGTTCAATTTGAGTTTTCTATATGACAAGTTTCTTGAACTAGATTTGTGATGTTGTTTGTTTCTCGAACATACACTTTTATTTTGAATTAGACTTTTCTAATACTTTTAGGATAATAGTAACTTTCATAGCTAGGTTAAGTGTTGCCTTGACAAAACGGGCATCTTTGCAGACTAACTTTTCAATGTGGAAGATCTATTTAGGAGGGTGTTTCTCCATCATTGTTTTATGAAATATTCCTTTACCTAATAACATGGACTTTCTAAAATGGTCTTTAACTTTTCACCATTACACTTATAACAAATTTTATTCTATAAGAGTTGCAGTCTAAACTTGTCTTTTCTTGAACATACATTGTAATTGTAGCAAAGAATAGATAAACATGAAACTCTAATGTGTTGGGAAGAAAGTCGGTTCATGCTTCTAAGAAGACTCAGAGAACATTGTGGCAAAGAACTAACTGTTATTCAAGAAGCTCTAGCATTTGCTAGTGACAAAGATGAGGAATAGGATATACATTCAAACCGTTGTGCTCACCGAAAATCTTCAACCAGAGAAGCAAATAAAACAGTCCACTGTAATTAAAATTACAAAACCGATAAAAATAGTAAAAATTAAAAAGCAAATGCTAGAATGGCCTTAATTATTTTCTTAATTGCAGTATCCAATTCTTGAAGAATTCAAAGCTGAAGCATAGAATGGCAGGTGTAGTAGTATCGAAGGTTGCACTAATAGCTGTGAGCATGCTCATAGTGCTTCAATTACAGCATACAACACTATGATCCCTAAAAGCCTAAAAGAAGCGGTAGCAACAAAAGTTTAAGGGTTGGAAAGAACACTAGACATTTACAAAGGCAAGAAGGGCATACCAACGTTGAAGATAATTTTCCAAAACATTCAATAGGTGAAACAACAAAGCTTCTTGGGTAATACAATTTCAAAAATTTAGATGGGTTAATTGGTAGGAGCTAGCATGCATTATAGTTCCCCTTATTTGTTGTGACTAATCAATCAATAACTGCAATCACGACCTTAGTACGTGTCAAGGGGTTCTGTATTCTAAATTTGTTATCCCTGTTACTTGGTAGAATGGCTTTCATTCACATTGTAGGTGGGAGCCTTTTGAAGGAAAGGGAGATTCGTATTTAGTGTGGTTTTTGTTTTTTCAAACACAAAAGTTTTGCAGAATTCCAGCATAGATTGTGAAATGTGTGGTATATGAATTAAGTATATAGTGCTTCTTAATAGGGAAAATTTCTAAGATAGTGTAGTGTGGTATTTCAAGATGCCTCATATAGTTTGTCGAAGGAGGTTGCCAATGACTATGGTCTTTTACTGGCTGATTGACTACTCGTGTACATCCAAATTTTTTGCAGAATCACTCTAGGTTTGATTTTCTCTTTTACTCACTGAGTGATTACCCCTTTACATCCCAAAGGCTTGTGAAATTGCTTCAGGTTTGTGGAATTGGGCCTCACAGTTTGTGAGAAAGAGTAAAATGATTGCAGAGTATTGGCTTATTTCACTCTTTGCAGAATATCTAAAAAAAAATTAAGTAATTTCTACTTATGAATCATACTTTTTAAAAATAAATTCTACTTATTTTCATAATTTAAGAGGTTTCACCGATCTAGAAATAGAGAATAAATAAATGAAACAAAATCTTATTGATGGTGACATTGTCGTGGGGGTCTCTGAAGCATCTTTTATATTCCCTTGAGGCTGAGTGAGGTGTAGAGGATCCTCACAGCAACTTTGTTGGCCGCAATGTTGGCCTTCATCAAAACCTCTCATTTAGGTCTTCTATTCTGTTAGCCACCCATATTTTTCCTATCATATCAGCTGGTGGCTAAATATTCTTTGCAGCCTTCAAGAAACAAATTCAGTCCTAAATTTGTTGGTGCTTGAAGTCTTTTGGTAAAACTCATGTTGCTGGTTAAATCTTCATACCCGTTTCCTTCTCCAAACCCCTGATATCCTGCAAAAATCCGAGTCAAATACTGCAGTTTTTCCCCTTTTTTCCTCTTCCTTTTCCTTCCAACTACCTCATTCTCAATTTTCCTTTTATTCATAAAAACTCCACAAAAACATATTTTTTCCCTTTAACCCTTCACACATTCCACTTCCCAAGGTTAAAAACTCACTTTTTAACTTATCAGACCCTTTTTCCTCTGAAAAATAATTTGAAATCATATAAATGGCATATTTTATGTGTTTTTGGAATTTTAGCCCTTTCAAGCTAAGCCCCTGAGCTGTTTTCCTCCATATACCCGAGCGCCAGGACTGACCGCTCAGTCCTTAGGCACTAAACCGAAAAATACCATTTTCCTCCGTTCATTTCCCTTTGAAAACCCGAAAAACCCATTTTATAAAGTTTAACAGGGAATAATTAAAATCACATGTTTTATTTCGCGATAAACCTGGACCATCGATCTGCTCCCCAGATTCGACGGAGTGGAGCACATCTCACCAGGTGGACCCCCCCTTCTCCCGCATCATTTGTGAAGAAACCACCGGTTTCCATTTCGCACCACCTTCTAAGCCACGGTGGTTTTCTCCTGTCGGCCAGCGATTCCATATGCTGGCCGACATGTGTCCCCACCACTATTTCAAAACCACCGTGCTATCACCTCATTTCGTATGTTAAACTTCACACCATAACCATGCAGCGGAATCCACCCCCACCGTTCGATTTGGGACTTCCCATCCGACGGCTGCCGATCACCTCACTTGCTCGACCTTTAACAGACATGCTCACCCGTTAACCCATCCATCACGCATCCAAGATTCAATCTCCGCCGTCGATCTCTGCAGATCGATGGCTATTATTCTTCCTCCTGATTCCATCGCCCGGTCAGACATTTTCCCGCTGACTTCCTGTTGCTCGATCTCGACCGTCGATTTCTGCAGATCGACAGTCCTGATTTAATCTTTCTTCAACCTTTTCCACAGCCTCCCAGATTTGATCTCGGCCGTTGGATGATGCCATCCAATGGCCCGCATTCCTTCGCACATTCCCCAAAGTAGATTTACCTATAAACTGGATTTTTTTTACATGTTTTTTGTATTTTGCAGGGTTAAGGTCATTTTTTTGTGTGTTAAAAAGAAATTTTATACCAGGAAGGTGACGATCCTCTACGTTTCGATTTCTCCAAGGAAATCACTTATAGAGTTAGTTTTCACATCTCTTCAATTTTTCACCAGGCATTGATGCCTTTCCCTACCTACGCAGCCCTGCACAACAGAGAAAACCATCAAATCAATGCAGAAAAAGAGTATCAGAGATTGAAGACAATAGTAAGCCAGATCACAGCATAAGTGGAAAGATTCATGGGGATTAAGGCCAAGACAGTTATCAAACACCTAATCCCCGCTCTCAAATACTGATTGAAGGAAAAACCTAAAGTGTTTATCAAACATATTCCCTCCACCGCCACAAATGGAGGCAAATTGATTCCTCCCAGCGACTACAGCGCCACCTGTGCCTCAAAGGATTCAATCAAGAACCGAATTTATTGATCAAAGTCAGACATTTTGCCTCGACACAGCCAAAGGAGTTATTTCTTCCAGGAAATTAATGACATAATGTCGGCAGAGCAACCCTATTGATACGCAGAGCCTCAAAAGTCTAATAAAGCTCCCACCGAGCTAAATTCATGAGTGTAAATCATTTAATACAAAGGAACACCTGTATAGTTCTTCGTTGAGCCCCTCGATGGCCAAGAAGACATTAATATCTGTATTAATTTGTTTTTGAGATCTTTTCATCAGATCTCACCTCTTCATCTTTCTATAAATACTTCAGTAGAAGATGAGTGAGGGGTTGGTTGTTAATGTAATTGCTAAAGCATTGTAATTGTAACTGAGCTGAAGACTCTTGATTGTAGATAGGATTTCACTAGCTCTTGGAGCTCTACTTGTAATAGATGAGTTAGGTTTTGAAAGAAAGATGAACTGACACACTGGATTTGAATATTGTAACCGGTTTGGAGCATCAATACAGGTTTATTTATGGGATCCTGGTCTATGCTGACGGTGATGTTGTTCTTACTGTAACTTGTGTTTTATTTCTGTTTCCATTTTTTGTTTCATTTTCTGTTGTAAAGAACAGTTTAAACAGAGTTAGGACCTATTGTATACCAGTAACCTTCTCTGGCTGAGAAATCTTTATTCAGATGTTTTCTTCTATCTGTGTTATTTGAAAATGATTTGATTCAGTTTAAGTACAGGGATGTTGGCGTTCCCTCGTCTCGTTGTCTTAGCTGAAGGTTATTTTTAAATGTTACTTTCAATATATGTTGTGTGAAGATGAACTGAGGAAATTAAGGTTAGCCCTGAGTCCCTTTCTTATTTGCTCAACTATTTGATTGTTTCTCTTAGGATGTGTTAAAAGCTGACTAGTTTCAAAGTACTTATCAGATCTTAGACCATTCTGTGTTATCTTTGAGTTTCCCTTTTGTTTTTTATATGTTTTTCTATCAGAAGTGTATCAAAGGCTGGATATTTTCAAAGTACTTACCAGATCCTAGTTTGCTTCTATGTTTTTCTTAAGTGCCTGGTCAAACACTGGATAGTTTCAAAGTACTTACCAAATCCTAGGTTGCTCTTTGTTTCTGCATCTGTTATTTCCCTTTCTTATTTTATCACTCCATTCCATAAATAAAATCTTAAAGACATCCCTAGGCATAGATGACTTGCCCCATAGACCACTCTTGAACCTGATTTGCTTCAATTAAATCCTCTTATGACTCCATAGCCCAATGGACTGAAATCTGCCACCATCTTTCATCTTAGCTAAAGCTTACTCTCGTTGCTTGCAACTTCTCACTTTTGAACCTATTTGGATATAGATCTTTCCGCCTCAGACAGCAACTATGTTCAACCATCCAAACACAAAAAAAAATCCTTGATCATCATAACTAGCCTAATATCAATACCTTAAGCTTTCAAAGACAAATCCATCTTTGTACATATTGGAGAGATCCCTCTCCGGATTCAGGAGGGCTAGATCCTAGAATCCCAAAGTTGGTTGAAATGATGTTAACTTTGTGATCGGACTTTCACCAATCTTGTTTATTACAGAGACCTAACATTTCTGGTGACTCCGCTGGGGAATGAGTGTTTATTAAAGCCTTTTTAGTGACCTCAGGAAACCCTTGATTTTCATATAAAATTTGAGAGTAAAAAGCAGCCTTTTCAAGCACTACCAAGAAATGGTAATCATGATGAAACCTGTTTGAATCATTGACAATATAGGTCAACCCTAGGATTCTGATAAGTCCTCACCTAACCTTGAAAGAACAGCTGGCTTAGCCATAAGAGTAGAATCACTTTGTCTCATAACCGTAGCTAAGTTTTGAGGAAAAGTTAGGACATTCTTGCAAACCACAAATAAAAACAATTCCGAAAATACCAAAAACATTTCAGATTGGTAGTAAAACACTTGCTCTTACATGTCACTTATCGTTGATTGTGTTTTACCCTATACTCTTAGGCAGAGTCTGGAAAGGGCCAGGTAGCCTCCGGATCTCATCCTCTTTGGAGGTGACATATCTGGTGAATTCCCTCCCAGTCAATCTCTGATTAGAGTTTGTTGTGTTTTGGGATATCCTTGAAAAGGGATGTGCCATAAGCATTTTGGTGGACAGTGTATCTCTTTGAAAACACTCAGAACTTCCCACCTGGCGACTCCACAATCCTGACCAGACCTTATGAATTCACTAGGAAGAACCCTTATCATTATAATATCCTTCAAACTCAGGTAGAGGGATGCAGGATTAAAATTGTGCAAACAGATTAGTCAACCTCTTAAAGACTGTTATACTTGGCTGGAATTTCCTGTTTATTTGGGTCTAAAAACATAGCATAGTGGCTCCTAGAAAGATTCACACTAGAGCCCATCCTGACCCTGATCCACCTGAGATAGTTGATAACCCAAAAATAATCCTTAGGAAGTCTCCTACGATAGAATCCTCAACTATTTTCAGATCTCATATAAGAGCCAATTCAGTCCCTGAAAATATTTCAGCTCTACAAGAATCACAAACTGACTTATTGAACCCATTTAGGACTAGGTCATTTGGCGATTTAGATCAGCTAGATTCTGAGGCTTCACTTTCATCTCCTGAAACAAGTGAACACCTTGGGAATAGGGAATCAACACCTCCTGATTTACATTGTCTTCATAATCTAGGTGTCCCTCATCCAAGATTAGCTCAGTGATCTACTGTCGTTCCATCCACTTCTGTTCATCCCTCAGCCACTACTCAAACCACTTCATTTCAGCCCACTCTACCTCTTGTCAACCCACCACCTATCATGGCAGCATGGTATGCTCCCTTAGTCATTCCTGTACCATTAGTCAACCTTCCACAGGACTATCAGTCCAAAATTCCATTGTATGATGCTAGCAATGCTACAACTGCATCACAACATGTGGATAAGATGAATGAATACTTTGACAGAAATGAAATTGATGATGATTCTGTCAAACTCAGATTGTTTGCTCAGAGTTTGGGGGGAGAAGTAAGAAAATGGTTTAAAGGCTTAGCCCCCCATAGTATAAATGATCTCCAAGGCTTCCATCAAACATTCTTAAACAAATGGGAAGTGAGGAAGAATCCTCTCCAAGTCCTTGTTGACTACAACAGTCTTCATAGAAACCCCGGGGAAAGCGTACAGGCTTATTGTACCAGATTCAACAGCGTGTATAATGCACTATCCCCAGAACTAAAACCTCCACAAGGCTCAGCCTTAAACAAATTTCCTGAAGGGTTCGATGCTGATATGACCTATTCATTAAGAGAAAGAGACTTTGCAACCCTTGAAGATATGCAAAGAGGTGCTCTTTCTGTGGAAGTTAACCTTATGGAGAAGAGGGCAAGAATGAAAGCTGAAAAGAAAGTATCTTTCAGAGAGAATTCATCATCTTCTATGACAAACTCAAAGATGGAAAGAATGATGGAGGAAATGATGAAGAAAATGAGCATTCTAGAGAGAGCGCAAGCAAGTCTAAATCAAAACGCTCCTCAAAATAGAAACCAAAACCACAATCAGAGTATGAGAAGGAACCAACCTCTAAACAGACCAAGGGAAAATGATCAGCAGATCACTCCTCCCTTTCATCAAAACTATTTAAGTGAGGTTGAGGAAACAGATGAAATAAAAGAGGATAATGATATAAACCTATTTGGGGTAGATGATGATGACTTCTAGGTTCATTATGACATAAAATAGGGTCTTTACACACCTTATGATGACAAAAGGAATGATAGTGAAAATTATTATCAAAACATGGAAAATTCCATCGCAAAACCTTCAAAATAATATGAACTCAGAAGTAAATCTAGTCAACAAACCCCCAACAACAAAACCTCTGACAAATCTTCTCAAAGCAGCACTACAACCAAGCCTAAGACAGTCAAACAAAAATACAAAACAGTGGTTGATAACTCTGGTAAAGGTAAAGAGAAAGACACTCAAAATCTTGAAAAACAGAGTGCAAACATCAGTAGTACTAACACTTCAGCTAGTACTCCTTCTTCAACCGTTGTGGCAACTGTAGATAAAATAAATCAGCAAACTGTTGTTGCTGATAAAGTGGCAGTGAACAAGGTTGAAACCAGCACTTTAAAGAATCAAATTCCTTTCAGCTTGGAACAGGAAATCTCAAAAATCAAAATATCTGTTCCCTTAACTGAGTTAGCTGCCCAACAGGTATATAGGTCCAAAATTTTGAAGGCTTTAAACATAGAGGAAAACGAGGATACTCTCAATCTTAATGATGACCAACCAGAGCTGATTTTTGGTCCAAAGATTGAAGGTAAATTTCAAGAGGGGCCTATCCCTCCCTTTTATGTAAGTTTGAACATTCATGACAAAATTCTACACAATGCTATGCATGACTCAGGCGCTTCCCATAATTTAATGCCAAAAGATGTAATGGAAAGCCTGGGTCTTGAAATTACCAGACCTTATAAAGATCTTTACTCTTTTGACTCAAGCAGAGTCAAGTGTCTAGGATGATCAAGGACCTTTGTGTTAACTTAGCATAGATTCCAGCCAAATGCTTAGTTATGGATGTTGTTGTGGCTGATGTACCCACGAAATATGGAATACTTTTATCAAGATCTTGGAGGGCTAAGTTACAAGGTACCATGCAGATGGACATGACCTATGCGACTATCCCTGTTTTCAATCAGACTAGAAGACTTTACAGGGAGTCTCATATGCAATACATGGTTACAAGTCAAGAAAAACCTCAAAAATCTCCTCTGTATTCTATGAGAACAAGCTTGGATTCTTTTATCATGTTTAATGATGAAACATTCCCTGAACAAATTACTTTAATAGGGTCAATGGCTGGAACAGAGGAAGAGGAACACAGCACTGAAGTGTCAAAACAATTTGCTACCTTTGAAGACACTGGCAAACAAAACATTGTTCTTGAGTTACATGTCATGAATCCATTATTGTTAAACCTTGACAGTCAAGAGAGAAATCCTCAGCTCGATGAGAAAATTGAGGAATCAAATCATACAAAGGACATTCACCAAACTGATAAAACTGAAGATCATCCTTTCTGGACTATGTATTTTGATGGGTCATGCAATAAAACAAACACTAGCGTAGGTGTCTGGATTACTAACACTGAAAGCAAGCACACATAATGCATTTCTTGCAAATTAAACTTTCAGTGTTCAAATAACATAGCAGAATATGAATCCCTTCTCTTAGGCTTACAATTACTGAAAAAGTTAGGAGCCAAGAAAATAACTGTGTTTGGAGATTCTGAGTTAATAATTAGGCAAGTCAATGGGGAGTATAATGCAAATCATGCCAGACTTAGGGCCTATCGGAATGATGTCATGGACCTTTTGAAAACATTTGAGGAATCCAACTTAAGTTTTGTCCCAAGAAAAATAAATCCTATAGCCCACAATTTGGCCTTTGCAGCTAGGACATGTTTAATGCCATATCAAATCGATGATTGTTCACCTCAAATAAAATTTAGACTAGCTGTGCCTGATAATAAGAAATATTGGCAGGTGTTTGACAGAGATAAACAAATAGAAGACTTCATGCAATTCAGAAATGAATTTGAACTGCATAGTTCAGATTCAGATTATGATACAGACTGCAGTGAACAAAATTTTCTTGGTGAGGAAGAGCCTTCTCCTGAGCTTGTCAAAATTAACTTTCAGACTAGCAAACTTAGAAACAAAATAGAATTGAGTGCAGAATTAGAAACGAAAGATTTAGAAACTCTTCATTCTAAAGATGAAAGTTTTCCAAGTGGTCTAACCCCTTTAGAAGAGTTGTTTGATTTCAACGATGTGGCCAGGAGACCTAAACTGGAACCTGTGGAGACTGAAGTGGAGGAATGCAACATAGGCAGTAAGGAAAAACCGAAAATTATTAAACTGTCTAAAACTTTTCCAACTCACATAAGACTCAAATACATAGAGCTGTTCAAAGAATTTTCTGATGTTTTTGCATGGAGTTACAAAGATCTTAAGTCCTATGATACTCAAATAATACAGCACAAAATCCCTCTTAAAGAAAACCAAAAGCCATTCAAATAGAAACTGCGCAGAATAAACCCTGTGCAGCTGCCTTTGGTTAAGAGGGAAATCATGAAGATGTATGATGCTGGTATTATTGTCCCTATTAGATATTCTGAATGGGTATCTAATTTGGTGTCTGTTAGGAAAAAGACCGGAGAAATCAGGCTTTGTATAGACTTTAGAGACTTAAACAAAGCTTCATTAAAAGACAACTACCCTTTACCAAAAATGGATCATATTTTACAAAGGGTGGTAGGGTCTAGAAGAATTTCTTTGCTGGATGGCTATTCAGGGTATAATCAGATCTTAGTTCACCCTGCTGATCAATTAAAGACAGCCTTTACTACACCATGGGGCACCTTCATGTATGTGAAGATGCCCTTTGGTCTAATGAACGCTGGAGCAACCTTTCAAAGAGCCATGGACATAGCGTTCTTGGAAGAATTGGGCTTCTTCATCATTATCTATCTCGATGATGTCACTGTGTTTTCAAAAACAGATGAAGAACACTTAGAACATTTGAGAAAGGTTTTTGAGAAATGAAGAAAGTTTGGAATATCTTTAAACCCTAAGAAGACACTATTTGGTCTCCAAGAAGGTAAAATTCTTGGGCACATTATTTCAGAAGAGGGTATAAAGATAGATCCAAAGAGGATTGAGCCAATATTACAAATCTCTCATCCTTGAAATATCAAGGAGTTGCAATATTTCATTGGGAAGATCAACTTTTTGAGGAGGTTCATCCCCAACTTAGCTGAGCTCCTTAGAAATACCACAAACATGTTGAAGAAGGAGCAAGGGGTGAAATGGACCGTGGAAGAAAAGACATCTTTTGAGCTGGTGAAACAAGTGTTAACCAAAACACCGGTTCTCATAAGTCCTGATTTTTCAAAATATTTTTATATCTTCTCATTTGCATCAGAACATACCATTGCAGCTGTCCTTTTACAGAAAAATCCACAAGGACAAGAGCAACCTATTGCATTCTTTAGTAAGGCATTGAGGGATGCCCCTTTGAAGTATAACATTATGGAAAAACAAGCTTTTGCTTTGGTCAAAGCATTGAAAGACTTCAGAGTATACATCCTTCACTCACACATTATTGCCTTTGTCCCAAATTCAATTGTTAAAGACATTCTAACACAGAACCCAGATGGTAAGAGAAGTAAGTGGATTGCCGTTATTCTTGAATATGATTTAGAGATAAAACCCACTAAGCTCATCAAAGGCCAAGGTCTAGCTAGGATAATGGCTGAATCAAATTGTGAAGTTCTTGATATTAACATGATTAATGCTTTGGATAACCAAGAAGAATTCTCAACTCCCATTGTTGAAAACCATTTTATCAATTCTCCTTGGTATGCTGATACTGTTTATGTTTTTCTTAATCTGAATACCCCTCCTGGTTTGACAAAAACAACGGCAATGTTCCTAAAATTGAAAGCTGTAAATTATTGCATTATTGATAAATGTCTCTATTGGAAAAATGAAAGTGGTATATTGCTTAAATGTTTGCCTGAGTTTGATGCAGAAAAGGTTAAGCAGGAATTCCATGAAGGAGAGTGTGGAGGTCATTTGTACTGGAAGTCAACAGCCAACAAAATTTTGAGGGCTGGTTTCTGTTGGCCTACTTTGTTTCCTGATATACACAAAATTACCACTACTTGCCATAAATGCCAATTGTTTGAAGGCAAAAGAAAACTGCTACCCCTGCCTTTGCTTCCAATCACTGTTGAAGCCCCTTTTCAACAATGGGGTCTTGACTTCATAGTAGAAATCCATCCCTCATCTTCTGCCCAGCATAGGTGGATTTTTACTGCCACAGACTATTTCACTAAGTGGATAGAAGCCATTCCTTGTAGGCAAGCCAATGACTCAGTTATCATGAAATTCATGGAGACTAACATTCTCTCCAGATTTGGCTGTCCTACCAAGATCATCACAGATAATGCAACAACATTTGGATCAAAGAAAATGGTGGACTTCTGTCATAAATACCAGATAACATTGGGGCATTCCACGACCTATTACCCTCAAGGGAATGGACTTGCAAAATCTTCCAACAAAAGCTTAGTGAACATAATCAAGAAACTGTTGGAGGACAATAAAAATTCTTGGCACACAAAGCTGATCCATGCACTTTGGGCTAACAGATTAACTTTGAAGAAATCTATTGGTATGTCACCCTTTCAGCTTGTGTATGGTATAGATGAAATTTTTCCCAATAGTCTTGGTGTACCAGTTATGAAGTTGATTCAATAGTTGTAGGCTGAAGAAAATGACATGACCATAAGAATAAATCAGACCATTCATCTTCAGCAAACCAGGGAGGAAGTGTATAACAAATCATTGCACAAACAAGACAGCATTAAAAAGCTTTTTTACAGAAGAACTAAGGCCAATAATTTTAATGTTGGAGACAAAGTTTTGAAGTGGGACTCAAGGAGGGAAGAGAAGGGAAAGCATGGAAAATTTTATCACCTATGGCTTGGCCCTTACTCTATTCATTCAGTTGCTGGTAACAATGCATTTCTCTTACAGGAGCTGGATGGATCAGAATTGTTTGGGGGTCCTGTCAATGGAAGGATGCTTAAACATTACTTCTCTTGATCCATTTTATGTTTTAAAGCCTTTTACCTTTTCCATTGTGAATAGTCCATCCACCATTGCATTCAAAGTTATGAAAGATAAAAAATACAAAAACAAAGAAAATAAAGAAAAGAGGGCAGAAATGAAAACAAGAAAGGCAAAGCCCCATGACCAAAAGAGAAACAAATCTGAAAGTGTGAAAGCTCAAACACCACTCCTGAAAACACACTTCTAGCTAGTCAAACAGCCTAAACTTGACTAACTAGTTTTTAATTTATTGCTGATAGGATAGTGAATTTGATTTGCCAAACTGTTCAATCTTGGCTTATCAGTAGATAGATTAGGTTAGAAATTGAAGGTTCAAACAAACTCAAAATCTGAACCAAATTTTCCAAAGGGAGATGACTCAGATCTATGTTAAATTATGAGTCAAAGAATGTAAAGATCTGGTTCTAATCAGTTTAAAATCTGAACCAGAAGAAAAGCAAAGCTGTGAAGAAAAGAGAAGGCCATGATAAGAGAATTTCAGATCTTAAGCCTTTCATTTTGTTTCTATTTTTTCTACAAATAATAATCTATGTGTAGCTTTTTTTTATGCCATAGATCACAGTTAGTCAAACAACTTAATCTTGACTAAGTTGTTTTCAAATTTCTGCTTTAGAATTTAGAGAATGAAAGCCTGTTGGACAGTTTAATCCCAATAGACATTAGAATAGGTAGAGAAATATTTGAGCTCAACTGTTTAATCTGAGTTCAAGGAGAAATAAGGAATAGAAGTAGATTAGTTTTTTATGCTTTCAAAAGAATAAAATGTTCTGAAAAGAGTTTGCCAATCCAAGTGCACTCTGATGAAGAAAAAATGTTAGATCAGTAGGATTGGGTAAGTAGAGGTTGTATTGATGAAGTTCATATTTATTTCATGACTGATATTACTTTTCAGAACAAAGCCAGAGCAAATAATGGATCAGGCACCAGTCAACATCCCAGAGAAATCAAGTTTGAATTCTTGATGCCTTCAGGAAGGCACCATCCCCAAGTGGAGCCGCTGTTAGCCACCCATATTTTTCCTATCATATCAGCTGGTGGCTAAATATTCTTTGCAGCCTTCAAGAAACAAATTCAGTCCTAAATTTTTTGGTGCTTGAAGTCTTTTGGTGAAACTCATGTTGCTGGTTAAATCTTCATACCCGTTTCCTTCTCCAAACCCCTGATATCCTGCAAAAATCCAAGTCAAATACTGCAGTTTTTCCCCTTTTTTCCTCTTCCTTTTCCTTCCAACTACCTCATTCTCCATTTTACTTTTATTCATAAAAACCCCACAAAAACATATCTTTTCCCTTTAACCCTTCACACATTCCACTTCCCAAGGTTAAAAACTCACTTTTTAACTTATCAGACCCTTTTTCCATTGAAAAATCATTTGAAATCATATAAATGGCATATTTTATGTGTTTTTGGCGTTTTATCCCTTTCAAGCTAAGCCCTCAGGCCATTTTCCTCCATATACCTAAGCGCCAGGACTGACCGCTCAGTCCTTAGGCGCTAAACCGAAAAATACCATTTTCCTCCGTTCATTTCCCTTTGAAAACCCGAAAAACCCATTTTATAAAGTTTAACGGGGAATAATTAAAATCACATGTTTTATTTTTCGATCAACCTGGACCATCGATCTGCTCCTCAAATCCAACGGAGCGGAGCACATCTCACCAGGTGGAACCCCCCTTCTCCCACGTCGTTTGTCAAGAAACCACCGATTTCCATTTCGTACCACCTTCTGAGCCACGGTGGTTTTCTCCCGTCGGCCAGCGATTCCATACGCTGGCCGACACGTGTCCCCGCCACTATTTCAAAACTGCCATGCTATCACCTCATTTCACGCGTTAAACTTCACACCATAACCATGTAGCGGAATCCACCCCCACCGTTCGATCTGGGACTTCCCATCCGACGGCTGCCGATCACCTCACTTGCTCGACCTTTAACTGACATGCTCACCCGTTAACCCATCCATCGCGCGTCCGAGATTCAATCTCTGCCGTCGATCTTTGCAGATCGACGGCTATTATTCGTCCTCCTGATTCCATCGCCCGGTCAGACATTTTCCCGCTGACTTCCCGTTGCCCGATCTCGACCGTCGATTTCTGCAGATCGACGGTCCTGATATAATCTTTCTTCAACCTTTTCCACAACCTCCCAGATTTGATCTCGGCCGTTGGATTATGCCATCCAACGGCCCGCGTTCCTCCGCACATTCCCCAAAGCAGATTGACCTATAAACTGGATTTTTTTTACGTGTTTTTTGTATTTTGCAGGGTTAAGGTCATTTGTTTGTGTTTTAAAAGGAAATTTCAGACCAGGAAGGTGACGATCCTCTACGTTTCGATTTCTCCAAGGAAATCACTTACAGAGTTAGTTTCCACGTCTCTTCAATGTTTCCACAGGCATTTATTCCTTTCCCTACTTGCGCAGCCCTACACAACAGAGAAAACTGTCAAATCAATGCAGAAAAAGAGTATCAAAGATTGAAGACAACAGTAAGCCAGATCACAGCATAAGTGGATAGATTCATGGTGATTAAGGCCAAGAAAGCTATCAAATGCCTAATCCCCGCTCTCAAATACTGATTGAAGGAAAAACCTAAAGTGTTTATCAAAGATATTCCCTTCACCGCCACAAATGGAGGCGAATTGATTCCTCCCAACGACTACAGTGCCACCTGTGCCTCAAAGGGTTCAATCAAGAACCGAATTTATTAATCAAAGTCAGACATTTTGCCTCAACAAAGCCAAAGGAGTTATTTCTGCCAGGAAATTAATGACAAAATGTCGGCAAAGCAACCCTATTGATACACAAAGCCTCAAAAGTCTAATAAAGCTCCCACCGAGCTAAATTCATGAGTGTAAATCATTTAATACAAAGGAACACCTGTATAGTTCTTCGTTGAGCCCCTCGATGGCCAAGAAGACATTAATATCTGTATTAATTGGTTTTTGAGATCTTTTCAGCAGATCTCACCTCCTCATCTTTCTATAAATACTTCAGTAGAAGATGAGCGAGGGGTTGGTTGTTAATGTAATTGCTGAAGCATTGTAATTGTAACTGAGCTGAAGACTCTTGATTGTAGATAGGATTTCACTAGCTCTTGGAGCTCTGCTTGTAATAGATGAGTTAGGTTTTGAAATAAATATGAACTGACACACTGGATTTGAAGATTGTAACCGGTTTGGAGCATCAATACAACTTGATTTATGGGATCCTGGTCTATGCTGACGGTGATGTTGTTCTTACTGTAACTTGTGTTTTATTTCTGTTTCCATTTTTTGTTTCATTTTCTGTTGTAAAGAATATTTTAAACAGAGTTAGGACCTATTGTATATTAGTATCCTTCTCTGGCTGAGAAATCGTTATTCAGATGTTTTCTTCTATCTGTGTTATTTGAAAATGATTTGATTCAGTTCAAGTACAGGGATGTTGGCGTTCCCTCGTCTCGTTGTCTTAGCTGAAGGTTATTTTTAAATGTTACTTTCAATATATGTTGTGTGAAGATGAACTAAGGAAATTAAGGTTAGCCCTGAGTCCCTTTCTTATTTGCTCAACTATTTGATTGTTTCTCTTAGGATGTGTTAAAAGATGACTAGTTTCAAAGTACTTATCAGATCTTAGACCATTCTTTGTTATCTTTGAGTTTCCCTTTTTTTTTATATGTTTTTCTATCAGAAGTGTATCAAAGGCTGGATAGTTTCAAAGTACTTACCAGATCCTAGTTTGCTTCTATGTTTTTCTTAAGTGCCTGGTCAAAGGCTAGATAGTTTCAAAGTACTTACCAAATCCTAGGCTGCTCTTTGTTTCGACATCTGTTATTTCCCTTTCTTATTGTATCACTCCATTCCATAAATCAAATCTTAAAGAGATCCTTAGGCATAGATGACTTGCCCCATAGACCACTCTTGAACCTGATTTGCTTCAATTAAATCCTCTTATGACTCCATAGCCCAATGGACTGAAATATGCCACCATCTTTCATCTTAGCTAAAGCTTACTCTCGTTTCTTGCAACTTCTCACTTTTGAACCTATTTGCATATAGATCTTTCCGCCTCAGACAGCAACTATGTTCAACCATCCAAACACAAAAAACAAATCCTTGATCATCATAACTAGCCTAATATCAATACCTTAAGCTTTCAAAGACAAATCCATCTTTGTACATATTGGAGAGATCCCTCTCCGGATTCAGGAGGGCTAGATCCTAGAATCCCAAAGTTGGTTGAAATGATGTTAAATTTGTGATCGGACTTTCGCCAATCTTGCTTATTACAGAGCCCTAACATATTCTTGCTCCTTTATTATGAAAAATGGCCTCCCCAACTCATCAAAAGCCAACATCATCCTTGCAAATAGTAACAAAATGCAGCATAGAGATTAAGCCGAAACATACAAGCATGGATGCAAAAAAAATAGTAGAACCAGATACCTGAGGTGTGTGTACTCCTCTCCGTGGAACGCTAAAAATTGTGGAAAAGCATTGAAGTTAAAAATAGAACAAATGTAGTGCCGTCAACCATCAATGGACTGAATATCCGATGGTGGGGTTCGAGATCGGATTCCTGGTCTACCACTGGTAAAACCCCAAGCCCCAATTCTCTTCATTCTGGTTTTCACTCCCGCTCTCGCCCTGTGCAAAGGGAAACGATTCTACTTAGATACTTTGCGAGCAAACGTTTTCATTCCCACGCTGTAAAAATCGAAAAAAAATACTACTTCGGAACATTTGGAACATTTGGGTTGCCACGGGCTTTGTAAATCATCCATAAAAACAAAAACAAAAATCCTATAATTTTATTTCCAAAGGTTTTTTTAATAGTAGTTGAAAAACTAACGCTATATTTTTGGTTGTGATGGAAAGCTCTTTTTTTTATATTTTCGCATATTTATTATTATAATAATAATACATTTTTAAGATTATTTATTTTATGTAATGATTTTATTATTAAAATTTGTTAGGATAGGAATGTTGTATTTTTGGAATTTTAATGTAAAAGTACTTTTAATTTAGTTGTATTGAAAATATTTAAGTTTTCTTCTTTTTTTTTATATTGGGTGGATGTTAATAAAGGAGTTGATTTTAGTGCAATTTTTTGGAGTTTCAGGTGCTGGAATTCGGTGAAAATTTTTGAGGTAAAATCTTGGTTTTTGTTATTTAAACTGGTTTTTTGACTCTATATATAGATTCAACACCCTCAAAAACTCCTAGGTCACTTCGATTGTGCAAGGTTAGCAATCAAACTTCTATTTTCAATAAATTCATGCCGGATTTTAGAGAAATTACACCGTAAAAAGCCACCGTAAAAGCCTTCAAAAAGTCGCACTAAAGACTACTCGGTTAACAAAAGAGAGTTTATGGTAAGTGGATTTAATAGTTAAAAAGTGTTAGTCTCTTAAATGTCATATGACAAATTTGGAAGGAGTAGGGTGTATATTCTTCTTTAGGTTAAATATATTCAAATGGTTGTGTGAATGGGGTTGTAGGAGATTATGTTTTCATCTTGAGAAAATAGAGTCATCTCGAAGTCACTCTCATAGTTTAGGTTGTCATAAGTAAAATATGTGTTTTGTCTTAAGATGTGAACATTTCATTTTAGGGAGTGTGATAATGTGGTTTTAGCGAGGCATTAAAAGATGGAACGAGCATGCACATTTGGTATGCTAGTGTTGTATTCTTATTGAGGCATGAGTGCACGTCTAAGAAGACTCTAACAAGGGTTGAAGAGGTGGAATACTTAGACAAGTTTTGGGGGCTTGTAGTCTCACTTAGAGGTGTAGAAAAGCAAGTTAAGCACCATGAGAAGTTTTGAAGCAAACTTAATATATTTGACAAGTTGCACGAAGGCAACTTAGCAGTGGTATTAATTGAACATTCTTTGATCGAAATTGATACCCTCTCCTTGGAACTACCACTTTGCAAGACAAAGAAGAAATGTGAAATATATGTGGAACCCACTAAAGAAGTTGGAAAGGTTGTTGCAACATATATATGTGGTTTTGTCATGTTGCAAAAGGAGTTATTGGAACTTAGAAGGTGACCATTGGAGTAGATATTTCATGGAGTGTCAGGGAGGTGCAAGGGTGTAGGCCACATCCTATGGGTATCCTGTACTTTTGGTGTGCGTTAGTGATGTTAGTGCATTGTGTTTGATGAGCACAAGCTATATTATGTTTCATGAAGAAAAAAACCCACAAGTTTGAGATGTCTTAACCATTTGGCATTGTAAGATGTGTTATGCCCTAGTTTTGAGGAGATAATTAGAACCCTCTCAGAGTATGATGGGTTTTACCATGGACTTAGGTCCACTTGCATGGGTTGAGGTGTAAAGGTGCCCCGTGAGTTGAGGAAAATGATTGCAATGCTTACCTATATAAAGTGTTTATGATATAATATTAATGATTTTTTTTGGAGAATGGAAGAGGAAGATAAGAAAGGAGAGGCACTAATGTTTATTGTAAATCAATCAAAAGGAAGGAAAAATGTATCCTATTAGAGATGTTTTTCAAGTTTCCTCTTCAATAGTATTAAATTTCGTTGGAGCTATGGAGTTAGCCTCAAAAACATTGATTGGGTACTTGAGAAATCCAAGACCTGACATATCCAAGCTAGTCCATTAGATAGATTCGTCTTGGGCAAAGGTTGCAAATTCTAAGGTGCAAATCTCCCATTTTTAATGTGGGTTTTAAACCTTCCATTTGAAAATGCTAAAATCAAGGTCATGATCTTGAAAGGAGGTCCTTAATTTTACCAAAACTCAATGCTAATGTTTAATCCATGGTGTGATTCTTTCTATTTGGGTTTTGCCTTGAACATTGAGATCTATCTTTGGGTCTAGCTATGAGTCTATCGTTTCATTTATGTGTTGAGAAGGTCTTAAGGGTTGTAGGGGATGCGATGGTTATTTTCCAATACCCCTCCCTTGAAACCTTATAAAGAGATAGTGTGCCCCATTTTGTTGTCGTAATATTTCAACCATGAGCTCTTCTTATGAGTATGCCCTTGAATGGAGGGTATGTAAAGGAAGTAGAAAAAAAAAAAAATTCATGTTGAGTCGAAGGAGGGGTATCGATTGTAGGTGTCTCTAGAGGTCTTGAAAAAGGTGAAGGATAAAGGAGTTTACCTCTTATTTAAATGCCTTCCATTCCACCATTCGAGTTGCTAAAGGGCACTAACTTTAAGGGTCATAGGTGAGTTCTCACGAAGATCTTAAAAATAAGAAGTTAGGTGTGATTTAGCATATGATTTATTCTTCAACATTTGACTTTTAGGGTGAGATTTCCTAGTAAAAATACCCATGAACTGAAAACAAGAGAATACCCTGAGAGAATTAAAAAATCCTAACAGCAGGACTAAACTTTAGTATCTGCCTATCAAAATTTCATATTTGTACAAGCAGAAATTGAAGGATGTAAATTCAAGAGTGCAAACATAGCATGTACAGTGGATTAAAACAACAAATATATTAGGCCCACTCTACACAAATCTGCAATATGAGAATTCAGGATAAAAAGAGTAGGCTCCAAAACTTGGGCAACAATTTCCCAAGAATCTAGCTAGAGGAAAACTTCTATCTCCTAGAGGCAGTTGAGTTTTTGGGTGCCCTCATTCTCCTCCAAACTTGGGCCAATTCTGACAGTGGAATCTCCAGATACCTGAAGCCCTAGCTCTAGGATAAAGTTTTTCCTAGGTGTTCCCAAGGATAGAATCTAGTAGGATCAATTTGACCTATCGAAGTAAAAACTCTTGTCTGATCCTTTCCCATCACCTTGTCAAGGATAGGAACATAATTTCTTGCTAAATTTCATCCCTGAACCTGGGCTGGGTCCACTTGGCTCCGTGTGGTCCCATTTGGTGTCAAAGGCCTTTCATCAAGGACCATTTGGGAATCCAAGTTCCCAAAGGATTTTAGGGATTGAGAACTTCATTCATAAGTCTTATTCTTCTCCCTCAACCCTTCAATCCCCCTCCTCTCTCCCTAGAAGATAAATTCACTTGCTTAAAAGGAAAGCAATTCCCACTCTTTATTTTATCTTAGGGAAAGGGTTTCAAGGGTCACTTCCCACCTATTCATTGACCTATACTCTACAAGTGACTTCCTAAAATACCGAGACTCCACCCATCAATGAAATTCCATGAAGAGTAAGGAGCCTTAGCTGTGGTGACAATGGGCTAAGCCTCCATCGTTTCCCTTGTCCCAGCAGTTGCCCTCTTAGGAACCCCTTTTAGGTCCACTACTAGTTTGAGTGGTAACAAGTTGTTAAAAATTCCATTTGTGAACAACTCTTTAGTATTCCCACTTTTGCCATACTATAGCTCTAAGATGAGAAGTCCAGGGCTATGGAGGCTTCCCTTCTTCTCAATGAATCAATCCTCTACAATATAGTGAACTAGGGCTAGTTGGTTGGCCCACTTGACTGTTACTTTAGTCCTTCAAAATCTGCACATCCTTAGGCCCTATACACTTGCCCTTCTACCAATTTTTTTTTCCTTCACCAAAACAAGAGTCAGGGCTCTTCTTTAACAGTAACCTAACAACCCTCCAACTGTAGTTGGACTAACATCAATCTTCCCAACCACAATCAATTATTTTTACTGATCTAGGGCCCACAATATTGTCTTCATCTAGGGCTCTTAAAATCTACCACCTAACAATGGTTTGAGTCCTCTCAAGATCATTGTTCTTGTGTATCGACAATTTGATCTTTGTTGTCCAATCTATGAACAAATATGAACTACTCCTCTTATCATACTTCTAACAATCTGTAGATGACTGAACTAGGGTCACAAATCAACAACTAATAGTCCATTTACTAATTTTTTATAGGTTTATTAAGATCTTTGTCTAAAACTCTATGGAAATTCCACCAAAATCAACTCCTCTGCATGTCAATCCATTCTTCATATGGCACATTTCTTCTGCATGCTCAATATTTTGCTCAGGTTCCACCCTCCTTTGTATCTGTTGTCTCCACACATACTGAATCTACAAACCATCTTCCAGATATGTGGTCTTTATTGCAGAAATAAACCTTGCTCTAAGGGTCACAACCCGTATTCTTCTACGCAAATTTGTCATAGTCTTAAGGGCATACCTTATGAACTAAACATGCTAGGAAACTGTCCTAACTAGGGCATTATACTTATGTACTTCTAATTGTTGTAGAACAAACCCTATCCACATAAATAAAAAACACGACTCTTGCCTCCATAAGGGACTCAACATAGCTCATATGGATCCATAGATTCTAGGCATTTCTTTGACTGAATCTTGACATGAACTTCAGATCTCAATGTTGACCCTCAAACTAGGGTTAACTTAGTCAATATTATGCCTGCATCGACTTCTGTTATGGCTCTAAATTACAGTGCAAGCCCTCCTCCATTTATGTTGGTATTTATCACAAACCTTGCGGCCTACTAACCACCACAAGGCAAGATGGTATCAACCCTCTCATCTATTTCATGTAGAAAATATAACCAATGGGATTCAATCTGATCTTGTAATGTACTAAAAGAAGGCATTGAATCCTTCTGAACAACTGAATCAGTATAATGCATTTGTCATCAGAGTCTTCTGACTACTACTAACTACTGCACCTGTCTAGTACTGGATTCTCTATGCTGCTGCTGACATCTGCATCTGTGCCCTTTGAACTATTGCTAACTCTAATTTGTGCTCTAGTATTTGACATATGTCACTCTTATTTCTGTCTTGCTGACATCTAACTACATCAATCTAATTGATCCTTCCTACTACTATTGTACTGTGGGCTCCTCGTAGCCAGGTTCGATCCATGAGACACGCCATCTCAATGGACCTTGCCCAAATTTCTTATCTTGGAATTATGTCTACACATCACCCCACGTTACACCTCGAGGTATGATTGCTCCCTCTTCCCATATGGCTCGAAATTTCCCCCTCATGGAGGTCTCTGGTTGAGTGGACGCTTCCACTCGGTCTCCTCTCTGCTTCTCCAATTATGGCAGCTACTCCACAACCTTCTGAGACTTCTTCTCATGAGGATACATGTTGAGAGGTAATTTATGCTCCCTCTAAACCACCAAGTCTCTAAATTCTGCCTTTCTCCTCAAAGCTTTGCATGCATCTGGTACCTCAAGTGCATATAGGTTCTTGAATCACACACAGTGTAATTGTCTCAAAGTTACAAAAAGTTTCTAAAAAAGAGATGATTTTAAATTGATGATATCTCCGTCATCTGAGCTCTAATTCGACTGATTTTTTTTTTCCATTTAGGTAGATTTTCGCAAGGAATCCAAATATTCTATTTATTTTTGAAAAATTCACACCAAAATCTTCAAATATTCTTTGCAAACACACTGCCCAAAATATTCTTTCTCTGATACCATGTAGAAAATCTAACCAACGAGATTCATTCTGATCTTGTAATCTACTAGAACAAGATATTGAATCCTTCATAAAATTTGCAGAAAAAAAACATGATCGCATAATCACATATAAGTAAGAGAAATAAATTATCAATCGCACACCAAACATGATGTATTTGGGGAAAGCAATTTCTCAAAACCCCTCTATCTCTATTGTGTATTAAGTCAAGGAATCATGAAACAATACAATGCTTAATCTCTCACGAGATTCTCCAACACTCTGTCAATTGTCTCCCGTTGATCTAGGCAAACTCAATCTAGTACTTAGCCAATTCTCATCCTTACTTCAACCTTCCTTGCTCATGCAATTCCTAGGGAATTAACTCCTTATTAATTAGGAAAATTAGTCTTCCTTGATTGTGGAATCCATCATGGCATCCCAATGACTTTATAATTTCGCATGGGAAATTTTCTCTGAATACAACTGATAGTTATGTTCCCTTTAACCTCTATCTCAATTGGGTATTCCACGAAACTGACATGCATGCAACTATTAATAGTGAATTATCAGTTATCTGATTGATCACTCATTGTGAATTAAATCTAATTTAATTCACTGGACCTCTCACTAGCTCATCACTCAGTTAGAACTAGTTAAACTGATTTTAACTCATTTAATTGAGTTAATTACACTTTCACCCCACTAATGCATCAACTTAAACTAGACCCCAAAAACATTAGAATCCCTCTAGATGCCTCATATTAGACCCTCAACTCGAATTTCTTGAGCTAACTTGGTTATCATGACTTAATTAAATGACACAAGTTGTTATGAGATGAAATTACAATTTACTTAAGGGAAAAATAATTTGGATGCCCCACATTCCTCACTCCTGGTGCATGAAAATTCCTCACCAGTGTGGGTGCATTTTTTTTTGTCCTTTCTGGTTTCCAATCTCACCGTTTCTTGTTGCAAATTTCAACATTTCAGAATTTGATGCGGTCTTCACACAAAGACACCATTGAAATCACATGCCCAGATTCTCATGAGAAACCTCTCTTAAGCTCGATCTACCGGAAGAGAGGCAACAATATGCCATCCTACTTCCTAGCGCAAACCGACCATTAAGGTATGCAACATTCTTCTGAACCCTCACATGATTATCTTGCTCTTGGAGGATGATCATGACCTCCCTTTAACAACCCTTACTCGACTCTCGTACTCGACCTACTTTAGGACTACATCTCTCTTCACCCCCTTGATGTGCCAAATAGTGGGAATACATGTCAAACATGCTAATATGTGCCAAGTGATAAGGCATGCCAAGATGTGCAAGGGTGTGTCAATGCGTGTCAGGGACTGTCAAGACAACAAAATCAAGAAAAAAGTTAAACTACAAGTAAATGAACACATAAAAGGGTTAATAAGTCATCAATTTACCTTTTCCAAGAGGGGCATGCTAGGCACACCAACACTAGGTGGTAATAGGTACCAAGTACAAAGTCTTAGTGCATTCTAAGTGCCAAGTATTCCTTTGTTTCTTCTCATCTACTTTCCAACAATTGAACATGACAAATAAATTTAATATTAAACCATGCCAAATCATACCAAGGCATCTCAACGTATTCCATGCATGCTAAAACTTTCCAAGCGCCAACACGTGCCAAGCACCAATATGTGTCAGGGACTAATGTTATGCATGTTATGAAGTGGAAGGGAATGTTCGAGGGTGCTAAGGTGTGCTAGAGAGTGATAATGCATGTTGATGAGTGTTAAGGAGTACTAGGAAAAAATTCATGGAAGTTAATGAATATGAGGAATGTGTACTGCTAGAGACTAGTGTTAATGAGTGTTAGTTGTCATGCCAAGGAGGGAGTGACAAGGCATGCTAGGCATTGGTAAGGCATGCTAGGGAATATCAAGGCATGTCAAGAATTCCCAAAGTGTGCTTGGGAGTTCTAGGGTGTGCTAATTATATCATGTGCCAATTAATAGTGCCAAGATATGCCAATACATGCTAGGTGCTAAGGATGTGGCGCAGGGTACCAGGGTATGTCAATATGTGTCAAGGAAACAGAAGGAAGAACCAATAAGAGGCTTAATAAGTTAGGACTTTATATTTTTGAAAAGGGGCATGCTAGGCACACTAATAATAGGTCCCAATACATGCTAAGTGGCATTGTTTGCCAAGTGCTAATGTATGTCAATGCATTCGACCAAGGTGTTCCAGGGCATGCTAGGGACTATATGCAGCATGCCAACACATGCTAGGAGAGTTCCATGTTGTGATAGCGCATGCCACCATGTGCTTGGGTGTCAGTGACATCACAGGATGTTCTAGGTACAAAGATGTTCCAAGATATGTGGGGTGCTAAGAAATGTTAGTGTGTGCCAAAGCATTAATTTAAGGTGTGCCCAGATTGTTGAGGATTGTTAGGTCTTTCTTATTAATAAAAGTGTCAGAGCTTGATTATGTATTAAATAATATATTTCCTCTTTTCATAATCAGATCTTGGAATCTCCACAGTTCTCATTTTTCAGTCACTAATTCTGAAAATCTACACCACAGAAATCTACAATCCATTAATATATTTCCTACACACAGTAGTGGAACTTTATCTAAAGGGAATTTGCTAGATAGTAAACTTAATAGATATGAATCATGTGTTGACTCATAGGAAATCTCTATTCGACTAGTCATTACTTGAGGGAAATGATACACAGTAATTACTTCTTAAAAAATTGACTGACCCTAACCACTATGGCTTTGGAAATATTATAAAAAATACTCCACAATAATGGTATTAAATTGTTATCTTTTGACAAAAAATATATTTTTGAAAAAAAATATATTAACAGGCACATAGCGTCATCAAAAACTCATTGGAATGATCAATGATGACAAACATTTTTTGACCATCACCAAAAGTAACAAAAAGAGTATTGGTGAGGGTCATTAAAATTTCGTCACTAGAAGTGTCACCAAAGAGAGAATTAGTGATAGGCCTTTAATTAACCTCACCAAAAGTTTCATTGAAAATTTCTTTGGTGAAGGACCATAAAGGACCATCACTATATACACTTACAGTGATGGTTTTTTAATGATCAATGATGACAGAATTTTTTTTACCGTCACTAAAAGTAACAAAAGGAGCATTGGTGAGGGTCATTAAAAGTTCGTCACTATAAGTGTCACCAAAGAGAGAATTAGTGATGGGCCTTTAACGACCCTCACCAAAAGTGTCATTGAAAATGGCTTTGGTGATGGACCATAAAGGACCATCACTATATACACTTACAGTGACGGTTTTTTAAGGACCATCACCATATGTGACATTGGTGACGGACCTTAAAGGTCCGTCACAAGCATGACCCTCACCAATGTGCTTTTTTCTTGTAGTGACAACTTGATGCCATGACCCTTTTATGTGATCCTCATCAGTTGGCAATCAACCTAGGTAAAAACCAAAGTCATCATATTCAACGTGTTGAAGAAAATCCTCCATGGTCACCATTACCTTCTCAAAGGAGAGGGGATAGAGATCACCAACTCATATACTTATCTAGGGGTACTCCAACATTCTCCAACATTGCCTAAAGGAAAAACTATTGTTGGCTTCTTGTCATGAAAATTGAAACAACATTTCTTCATATTTGTCATCCTCGATATACCTTTGATTCTAAAAATAAGGAAAACAAATATGTACACCTCAAAACACAAAAAGATGAATTTTTTTTTTTTATCTTCAACAGCTCCTTGAGATAAGGTCAAAACAATCAATTTTGGACCCAAATTACAAGGAATTAATAGCCCAAAATCAATAAAGCCTAAAGTAAAGCTAAAATTCTGATAGTTTATTTACCACAGTTGAGCCCTTCTGATTCTTGGTAGTTGAGAATCCCACATGCAGTCAACACAGAGCATATCGAGACAAATTTTGTCTTCATATTCATTACCATCAATACACCTTCCACGCTCGTCACAACGTGCAATACAAAATGTACAATTCTGACACTAATTGTCTTGTCTTTTTTCTTTTGGCAACTTTCATTGGTGCGGTCATAAACAAGCCTTGCATTCCCACATCTAGGGCAAGCTTCAATATCAACTGTATTGTCATGATCATATGAAAGTGAATAATAGCGACTATTAATATAAACCATGGTTTTACTGAATGCGACTTCCGATGTAAACCACCATCCAAAAGGTAATTCAATTCCTCAAGGTTCTCTCTTGTTATCTAGAAAAGACCACTAATTCTCAACTACTTAAATAGGTGCATGTTGCATTGTCTGTGTTCTTTGGCATTTTTTACAATGCCTTTGGCAGTCAAGCTTGTGTAGCCTGGAAAACATAACTGCAATGCCCAGAAAAAAGTGCACCACATATAGTCAAGGGCAGAGTACGAGGTACCAAGAGAAAATGATATTTCACACAAAAAATATGAATTAACGATCTTAACTTGAGAAAATGTAAGATAAAAATATAATTGCATGACGAAAACCTAATACACTTAATAAGAAAAATGCAAAATATGGTTTTTAAAAGAATGGAAAAACTGCAAAAGAGAACAACCTACAAACAATACCTTCCATGAAACATAATTTTCACAGAAATGCATTACCTTCCCATGTTTTCAGATATCTAGTGAAAATTAAGGCATGCCAAGCAAGTTGAGGAGCAGCAACTGGTGTGTGCAATAATATAAGAAAAATCAAGAAACGAGAGAAATTTCAAACAAATAATAACATCAAATGTGAAATGGAAGAGTTGCACCAGTGCCTCCCTTGAAGGTTTCAACGTTTTGGGGAAAATTCTACCTATATTTCCTTCAAAAAATAAGCTTCTAATATTTTAAGTTTCTATCCTTTTATCATTATATTTAAAGGAGAAAACGGGTTAAATTCACATGCAAACACATCCATTTAGTAACCCGGTTAGAAAACATTTTACGGGAAGCACAATTGCATTTCATGAAACCCATGCAATTACATTAACTAAATCTAACTATTTGACATTGCTAATCATGGAAAAATGCAGAAAATCTATATTTAGAAAGTAAATATATTGTTTTCTTCAAAATATGAAGTGCATCGACAAATTCATCTTTCTGTAATTTCTCAAAATCAGAAACCAACAACGACAGATACCAACCTTTGTAATCTTTGGACTGATGTTAAATACTTGCTGCAGTCCATGATCTATAATTTTCAAGCACTCCACAAAAGTCAATTTTCATAATTGACCTTAAGACCTTTCAACAAGTTTTAAGACGACATCATCAGTGAGCCTTTCACTTCGAGGATACTCCACATGTATATTTTTCCATAGATGAGAATCATCTTTCACTATAGCATGCAGAGACTTTCAAACTTTTTCAATGGACAAAAGATCTTGCAGGCCCAAATACCAAAGGGAAAAATGGATCCCATAATGGGTTTCCCTTTGTAACTCCCCACCACTACTACCATCCATGCTTCCCAAAACAACCTCGGTTTCACCCTAAGCAATCTGGTAAGAATCATAATAAGTGAATGTGGTTACTTTGGTTCCACTAGCACTGGTGGCATGGTCAGCTGTTTGTGAAACCAGCATTCTAATCTCTTTAGCATTATGATCAACTGCCATTATTCTTCCCAGGTCAACGAACTCAGCTCCGCCTTGGCATAAAAAGTGTAATTTCATAAAAGGAATGTCGGTCTCATGCCAATAGGTCTCCTACGATGAATGCGCAGGAACGTAGTACATAGACCATTTTTCTCTTCACTTAGCTAGCTAGGGCTTATTTCCCTTTCCAAATATCAATAATTCTTTTCCAAGAAAAATCTATAATAATAAAATATTTTACTATATTCTAAAAGGTGAAGATGCCAAAATTATGCCACAAAGTGAAAGGAAATGAAATATCTTTCCTCAAACCACCAAATATATAAATAAAAATAATAATAATTATAATAATAAAACTAGATCTATCGTTCTATGCATAATATGAGAACCATAAGCATTCAAGGTACTAAAAAAATCTTTGACCAAAAAAAACCAAAAATTTCAAACTCAACAAGATCCTCTAAACAAGCAATAAACAAACCACTCAATTTTTCTAACATATCAGAGCTAGACATCAACACAATTTCATGTACTTGAAAAGGCCCATTTTTTCTTAGCGTTAGATTTTTTAAATTAGTTATTTAACATTTAATACTAGGACAAAATCTATGTGAAAATAAATAGGTCCCAACTTCATGAAATTTGATGCAGGAGCATCAAGCACCTAGCCAGCAATGTGACATCTTGGTCACATGTTGTGGCTAGTTAGAATATATTAGACTTAGAAATAATTTAAATAATATATTTATTTAAATTTGTTATTTATTTTCAGAGAATTATTAGTTTGTTTTCTATTTAATTGGATTAGGCATAATAATAGAATTGGTTTCTTTCCCTGCGTGGAATAGAACCAAAATAGGGATAAATGCTAAATAATAGGGAGGTATTAGTTTGTTGAGAAACTCTAAAAGAAATCTATTCTGAGAGAAATAGTTTCTCATATTTGTATAAATTAGAGAAGCTGGAGGTGTGAAGTGTGTGTGTGTGTGAGATAATCTAAAATAATTATTGAAATTGTAGAGAGGGGTAGCTAACGCTTATAAGCCCATGCAATATTATGTTGTCTATATATTTCCGAATACAATTCGATTTTCAATATGGTTTGTATGAGTAACTGACATATTGCATGTGATAGGTGTAGAGACAAATTGTGACAGTGTTTGTGGAGTAGCAGATATGCGTTGAATGGAGCTGGAGCTAGGTTATTAAAGCGGTGATTGATAAGTCGATTCTACAACATTCAGCAAGAGGCAGATCAACGTTGAAGTAGTGGAACCATTTCCTCAAGCTGGAGACTATGTTGACAGCCTTCGACCTTTGAATTGCGTGGATTTGGAAATGTACGCAGGATTAGAATGTTGTGACACATTGATTTTATGTTATATAAGAGTCGAATTAAAAATGGTATGGTTTGTATGAAATTATGTAAGTGTAATTTGGATTACAGTTCCTATTGACCGCTGAATGGCATAAACACGTCCAAAAATTTCATATCGACATTAAGTGGTAGCCTCTCTTGTCAAAGGCAACATATCTATAGGTAACACCTGTTCAAGTCTGTGACAACTGTTGTTTGATTATAAGCTGAGTAGAATCATTGTTGAAAAGAGAAATCGATATGAAAGTTGCAGCTGCCGATTCTTTGTTGTGAGGGTCGATACGAATGTTACAACCATCAATTGTTTGCTGTGATAATCGATATTTATTTGGGTTTTTTTCTGTGACGGTTGATTGTATATAACGTAGAATTTATGGGTATGGCCATCGATTCTTCAATTCGAATGAATGTATATGCATTTTCTCTCTTAAAAAAATGTTCAAGCTGCTTCTAAGTGGAGTTTGTATTAAGTTGATCCAATAAAAAAATCACATTTTTAAATGGATGTAAAGTTGCATATCAAAGAGCAAAGGTAACTTACTTTCAATCAGTTAAGGCAGTGATTCTGGGATTTATAAAAAAGGGAATTTTTTGTTAATAATTGCATCTTCTTTAAGAGTAGGAAAATTCTAATTTTCCTACATCATTTTGGTATCAGAGCTTGTTAAGATGTTTTGAAGTATTGCAGAAAATGCTGCCCAGAAGAGGAGTTGGGATAGGTCGAGGGAGACCTGCAGCAAATGCAATTTTGCTAGATGAGATCCGGCATTTACGCACGCGAATGGCTACCATGGAAACTACTCAACAGAGAGCAGCGGATGGTGCAGTCGATAGTGTCGATGAAGAAGAGACCACTGACGAAGAAGTGGAGGAATAAAATGAAGCTGCTAAGGTCATGAAGATGCTAGTCAAAGCCAGTAGTCGACCAAGAATAAAATTACCTTTATATGACGGGAGTCTTAGTGTGGAGGTGCTAATGGACTGGATCAGTTCATTAGATAAGTACTTCGACTATGAAGAGGTCGATGACAAGAAGAAAGTAAAGTTTGCAGCAACGAGATTGAAAGGCCATGCAGCCTTATGGTGGGACGAATTACAGCTATCAAGGGAGCGAAAAGGGAAGCCCAAAATCAATAAATGGGACAGAATGGTAAGTAAGTTGAAGGGTAATTTTTTGCCGAAAGATTACCAATTAAATTTGTGTAGACAATTGCAGAACTTAAAGCAGAAAGGGATGACAATCAAGGAATATACTGAAGAATTTTATAAGGTGAGTATTAGATCTGGCCATGTTGAAGATGATCTAGAAAAGGTAGCTAGATATATAAATGGTTTGAGGTATGAAATATAGGATGAGATCAACTTTTTGAATTTGAAGTCGGTTGAAGATGCCTATCAAGCAGCCTTGAGGGCGGAGGAAAAAATGGTGCGCAAACAAAACCAGAGGAACAGAGGTAAGAACCCAGCAAAAGGAAAGGGAAAATTCAAAACAAAATTTCAACACTCACAGAATGAGACGAGGAGTGAAAGCAGTAAACCACCAAAAAGAGGAGATTCTGGTTGCAGAAGGTTCGTGCCCAGGGGCAAAGGGTAAGAAAGAGATGCATGGTGCTATGTATGTGGTGAATGGGGACATATGCAATTGGATTTCCCTCATTATAAGTCAGCAAACCCACTTAGTGTTAATTTTGCTAAAGCCAAGGAGGAGATTCCTCAACCTGAAGCCAAAGAGGAACCACCAAAAGCTGGAGAATCCCTGTTACTGAAGAGGGTATTTCTTAAAGAAGCCAAGGAGACCAAAGAACCTGTTCAAAGTAAAAATCTATTCCGAACTATATGTAAGTCAAGGGGTAAGTGTTTCAAATTAGTAATTGATAGTGGTAGTACTGATAACCTTGTCTCTATGTAAATGGTAGATAAATTGAATTTGGAAAGAACAGTACACCCCACTCCTTATAAAGTATCGTGGCTCCAGAAAGGCCATCAAATTTTTGTAACTGGACAATGTAAAGTTGACTTTCAAATTGGCACTTATAAGGATGTTATTTTATGTGATATAATGCCGATGTATGTATGTCACATATTGCTTGGAAGGCCCTGGAAATTTGACCAAAAATCCATACATGATGGTCGAAGAAACACTTATACTCTTGAGAAAGACAGGAACAAGCATACACTACTACCATTGAAAGCTGAAGCTGATGAAGAAGCACTTAGAAGTCACATCATGTTGATAAGTGGGAAAAACTTATTACAGGAGGTTGAGAAGCGTAAGGAGATGCATTTTGCCATTATCGGAAAACCCAAGGTAATCTTAACCTCTACAAATTTGGAAGATTTACCTGAAGAAATTCAAAGTTTATTGAATGATTTTGCTGATATTGTTGTGGATGAGTTACCAAATGAGTTGCCACCTATCAGGAGTATTAGCCACCATATTGATCTAATCCCAGGAGCCAGTTTTCCGAATAAAGAATCCTACAGGGTAACACCATAGGAGAATGCTGAAATTGGAAGACAGGTCCAAGAGTTGATGGACAAAGGATTGATCAAAGAGAGCCTTAGTCCATGTGCTATACCAACAGTACTTAGTCCAAAGAAAGGAGGTGAATGGCGTATGTGCACATATTCTAGAGCTATAAATAAAATCACCATCAGGTATAGTTTTCCTCTACCTCGAATGGATGATTTAATGGATTGTTTGAGTGGGTCGAGTTATTTTTCTAAGATAGACTTGAAGAGTGGGTATCACCAGATAAGAATAAGAGAAGGGGATGAATGGAAAACTTCATTCAAGAAAAATGGTGGCTTGTATGAATGGTTAGTAATTCCCTTTGGACTTACTAACGCACCTAGTACTTTCATGAGATTGATGAACAATGTTTTGAAAGAGTATATAGGTAAATTTGTGATTGTTTACCTCGATGATATACTTATCTTCTGTCGAAATAAGGAAGAGCATCTAGAACACCTCAAATTAGTTCTTAGAACTTTGCAACAAGAGAAATTGTTAGTAAATTTGAAGAAGTGTAGCTTTATGAAGGAAGAACTGATTTATTTGGGTTTGGTAGTTTTTAAGGAAGGGCTGAAAATGGATCCAGAGAAAATCCAGGCAATTGTAAATTGGCCAACTCCTAGAAACACATTTGAGGTAAGAAGCTTCCATGGGTTGGCAAGTTTTTACCGAAAGTTTATTCGAAGTTTTAGTCAAATTTGTGCACCCATCATCGAAACAATTAGGGATACTAAACAGCCATTCAAATGGACAGAGGAAACAAATCAAAATTTTAAATTGTTAAAGAGGAAGATTACTGAGAAACCAATCTTGGCTTTACCAAATTTTGAAAAAGTTTTCCAAGTTGAAACTGATGCTAGTGGAATTGCAATTGGAGTAGTTCTAAGTCAGGAACAGAAACCCATAGCATACTTTAGTGAAAAACTAAATGAAGCTAAACAGAAATATTCATCATATGACAAAGAATTTTATGTTGTCATCGAGGCCTTAAAGAAGTGGAGACATTATTTATTTCCAAAAGAGTTTGTGTTATATTCTGATAATCACGCATTACAGTTTATAAACTATCAACCAAAATTGAATCAGAGACATGCTAAATGGGTAGAATATTTACAAAGCTTCACTTTTGTAATCAAACATACAAGTGGGAAATTGAACAAAGTTGCTAATGCTTTAAGTAGGGTGAATTTGATCATGCAAGAATTGTAGGTTGGTGTTGTGGGATTTGAAGAAATGGTTAACATGTATAAAGATGATGCAGAGTTTAAAGATGTTTATGCAGCAGTGGAAAATCCAGCAATCCACAACAGAAGCCAGTGGTTGGATTATTCAATTCAAGGGGGATTACTATTCAAAAGTAATAAGTTGTGTATTCCAAAATGTTCTATGAGGGAAAATATAATCAAGGAGAAGCACAGTGGAGGTCTGTCTGGACATTTTAGACAAGATAAAACTTTCGCTCAGGTAAATACTTTTTATCATTGGCCAAAGATGCAAACTGATGTTAAAAGGTTTGTGGAAAAGTGAAAGATTTGTCAGCATGCTAAGGGAAAAAGCTAGAATATAGGATTGTATCAGCCGTTACTAATACCCGACCGACCATGGGATGCAGTTAGTATGGATTTTATTTTGGGTTTACCAAAAACTCAAAGAGGGAATGATTCTATTTATTTTGTTGTCGATAGATTTTCTAAAATGGCTCATTTTATTTCATGCAAGAAAACAAGTGATGCAACACATATCGCTAATATATTCTTTTCAGAAATTGTGAGATTGCATGGATTTCCTGTGAGTATTGTGTCTGACAGGGATACCAAGTTTGTGGGACATTTTTGGAGAACTCTATGGAAGAAACTAGGTACCAACCTTAGTTTCAGTTCAACATATTCTCCTCAAATGGATGGGCAGACCGAGGTCGTGAATAGAAATCTGGGAAACATAGTGAGGAGCCTAGTATACAAAAATCCCAAACAGTGGGATTTAGCCCTTGCTCAGGCTGAGTTTGCTTATAAAGACACCCCGAATCGAAGTACTGGTATGAGTCCATTCCAAATTATTTTTGGAATTCATCCAAGAGGTGTGTATGAACTCAGAGAGTTAGGAAAACAAGAAGGAAGGAGCACAAAGGATGAAGAATTTGCAGAACAGATGCAGGGATTACAGGAAGAGGTAAAGAGTAGATTGCAGGTAAGCAGCACCAAGTACAAGAAAAGAGAAGATGTGAAAAGGCAAGAAAAGGAATTCCAGGTAGGTGATTTAGTCATGGTCTATTTGAGAAAGGAAATATTTCCTGTTAAAAAATATAACAAGTTGAAACTCAGGAAGATAGGACCATGTAAAATCATAAGGAAATTTTCTTCAAATGCATATGAAGTTAATCCGCCAACAGGAATTGGAATATCCCCTATATTTAACATTGCATACTTGTATCTATACCGAGAGCCAGAAGAAGAACTACCAAGAGACACAACAATAGGAGAAAGCCCAACCGTGAGTTGGGAAGAGCAGATTCCCAAAGCAGAGAAGAAAGTGGTAGAAGCTATTTTGGATAAACGAGAGTCAAAGAAAACACAGCATCAAACTTATTATCAGTATTTGATCAAATGGAAAGGACAACCAGCAGAAGATGCTAGTTGGATGACTACAACAGAGCTGCAGAAGTTGGGAATCGATCCTAAAGAGCTACAAGATCACTTTCTTCCCTGGGAGTCTGATGTAGGAGCATCAAGCACCTAGCTAGCAATTTTCCATCTTGGTCACATGTTGCGGCTAGTTAGAATATATTAGACTTAGAAATAATTTAAATAATAAATTTATTTAAATATTTTATTTATTTTTAGAGAATTGTTAGTTTGTTTTCTATTTAATTAGATTAGGCATAATAGTAGAATTGGTTTCTTTCCCTGCGTGGAATAGAACCAAAATAGGGATAAATGCTAAATAATAGGGAGGTATTAGTTTGTTGAGAAACTCTAGAAGAAATCTATTCTGAGAAGAATAGTTTCTCATATTTGTATAAATTAGAGAATCTGGAGGTGTGAAGTGTGTGTGTGTGTGAGAGAATCTGAAATAATTATTGAAATTGCAGAGAGGGGTAGCTAATGCTTATAAGCCCATGAAATATTATGTTGTCTATATATTTCTGAATACAATTCGATTTTCAATATGGTTTGTCTGAGTAACTGACATATTGCAGGTGATAGATGCAGAGACAAATTGTGATAGCATTTGTGGAGTAGAAGATATGCGTTGAATGGAGTTGGAGCAGGGTTATTGAACCGGTGATTGATAAGTCAATTCTGCAATGTTCAGCAACAGGTGGATCAACGTTGAAGTAGTGGAACGATTTCCTCAAGCTGGAGGCTATGTTGACAGCCTTCGACCTGTTAGCCCCCCTATGAAATTCTTGGCAAGCCAATTGGGGGCTAGATTGTTTCGAGCCTTCAAGGAATGCCTTTCCCCTGAAAACCCATCCTCCTTGAAGTCTCTCAGTTTTTGTGCCTAATACAAATCCTCTCTGCTAGTACATTGCTCAAAAGGGGGCCTATTATTCCCTCCTTTACCCCTATGAAATACATCAATTCCCCTTCTTTTCCCTTTATCTGAATCCCCTTTCTTCCCCCCTCCAAGATTCCCCCTCTCTATGCCTAAATCCCCCCCAAATCCCCTTTAAATTTCCCCATCTCCCTTATTTCCCTAGTTTCCCCCTCCATCTCCCCTACCGTTACACTTTGATTGCCCCCAAAACGCATTAAAAATGAATTAAAATGATAAATTTTATGTTTTTGGGTCTTAGCCCTTCTTCTTATAGCCTTGCACCCTTTTCCTTCCATAGAACCCCGCGTTGTGACCTAGGCGTTTCCCCTATGGGGGGCTTTATTCTATCGGTATGGTCAGACCATGGTGGCCCCGTATTTGACTCCTCGGGATATGTGATGACCCGATCAAACGATTTATATTCACTATGGGGGGTCACCCCATACTCTCATGCCCGTACACCATGGTGCCCCTGTAGTTGATCTCCGTCGTCCATTCATTTGTCAATCCAACGGCGCAGAGCCCACCTGAAATAGTGGTCCCCACTCCACACGTTGTTTTCCAAAACTCGCCGGTGAATTCCGCACCACCCATCTGCAACAGGCAGTTTTCCCCGGAGAGCCAGCGATTCCACTCAGTAATCGCTGCGTGTCCTCTGTACGAACCTGAAACCACTTTCATTTCACGCATTAATCTTCGGTTCAAAGTCGCGCAGTGGAATCTATGCGAACCGTCAGATCTTGGAGTCCTCATCCAACGACGCTCATTCATCGAAGCTGCACCCCCCGTTAACATGCCTCCTCCGTATCCCGGGTCCACATTCCGTCATGTCTCTACCATAGATCTCCACCCCATCGACGGTCCGGATCTGTCCATGCACTGTCGACCATTCCGTCGCCCCTGGGCCGCCACGTCATTACACGTACACCCCCCGTACAGTCTCTCATCCTCTTGCATACATACGTTCGAAGTTCGTGTTTTTATGTTTTTTTTCATGCATTCTCGCTCTGCATACCGCCACCCCCTACCTAAATGTTTTTCCACCATTGTTTCTCTACATTTCTCCCGCCATGCCACTGGCTTCATGATCATCCACTTCACCCGCCCCCCTGTCCGTGGTTTTCTTCATAAGTTTCTGGATTTTGCAGATTTTGCAGAGGTTAACGACCGCCATGATCGCCCAGTTTTCTATGCAGTGGCCATGAAATACAGAGAAGCTTCGTACCTGGACGCATTTAATGGGAAAGGACCAAGGAAGGTGGAGACAGGGACTTCTTTTAAAGAATCAGACTTCAAAATCTGCGGGAGATCTTCCAGCGCCATTCAAAGCTCGAGCTAACCTGTCAGAGGCAGAAATGAAGTAGCAGAGTATTATAGGACAAAGCAAAGAAGATTAAGGCACGATAACAAAGATCTTGAGCCTTAATCGGTGTTTAAGAGGCAAAGAATCAGTTTGAAGACCCCGAGGATCGATCTGGAGGTCTTGAACATCAGTAAGAGGTAATATCGGGGTTTATTTGTCAGCAGAATGTTTTTCCCCGTAAAGGACAGGGCGCCCATACAGTATTTATTATGCACCGTGTCCCTGAAGGAGTTTCCCACCCTAACAGCAGTTCAAAGAAACCAGAACATTTATGAGATAGACCTTTCAGTAGTTTATTTTATTTTGGTTCAAATCACCAGAGGTATCGCAGTATAAAATGTTAAGATCATATCCAAAGTAGATCATTCTTTCACAAGGGAGGTGACAGAGATTAAATATACAACATGTCAAATAGAATGGGTTTCGGCCCTGCAGTCATTCTTGGGTTTAATGTAACATTTAATATTCACCTACCTCCTCAGTCGATCTTCTGTGTCTCTTCTACTATAAAGCACAGAAGGATATTATTGTAATGGTTGTTGATGAGAAATCAGTGAAATGCAAGTATTTTCCTCTTGAGACAAGTTCTCTATGTAATATTGTAAGATAGGCTGAGAGTTGATGTATTCAGACTGAATGTTCAAGCTATGGGCTGTGATGTACCTGATTGGTGTTGTTTTTAATATGACAAGCATGTTTCTTTGGATCCTGATCTAAAGCAGCTGGTGATGTTTTCCTTTCTCTGTATTTGTGATTGACTTGCTTTCATTTCATTATGTTTCTTCAGGCTCGCATCAGAAGTTTGGAATAAGATTTACCCTTGATAGGTACCTTATGTTGCTGCTCTCCCAGCCTTTATGTTTTCTTCTTATATGTGTATCTGAATATTGATTTCAATTGGTTCAACCAGTGTAGTGGATGTTATTTCCTGCTCTCTGATGTATGAATTAATGGAATCAGTATTTAGATGTTCTTGTTAGGATTTAGTTGAATGTGTTGAGAACCTGGGAGGTCTAGAATCCTGTATCTGCCTCACTAGGAGCTTTCCATCCCAATTAAACCTTTCCAAGATCCCTTGTTTTGCCTCTAATTTTGTCCAAGCAGGCCTAGAGTTAAATGACCTCTGGCCTGATCTATAGACAGATTTTGTTGGTTCTCCTCCTTTCATTTTCTATCATTAATGTCCCGTTCCAAATATCTCCTTTAAGATCCAAATGCTCTAGATGACTAGCCCAACTGAAAGCTTGCACATTGAATACAAGTAAACCCTTTCTTGACTCCATAGCCCAATGGCTTTGATGTTCCCTGAGTTATCTACCTTTGCCTAAATTCCCTTGTTTTCCATCCTTGTCTTATATTGGAACTTTCCTTCCTGATTCCCAACAACCAAACATAAACAGTCAAACAAACAACCTCGAGCCTATAACTAGCCTAAAACCTTATACTTTGAGCCTTAAAGACATACACCTTTGGCTATCATAGAGAGATCCCTCTCTGGACCTAGGAGGGCTAGATCCTAAGGTCTGAAAGTGGTTCTATGTTGTCTCATCTTTTGGTCTCTGTCAACCTGGCCAAAACATGGTAACCCCAACATAATGGCGACTCCGCTGGGGACATTCTGAATGACCTTCATCTCATTACATCTAAAACTTCAGAAACCTAGAACTCTGGTTAGGTTGACAGTAAGTCACCCATTTCTTGAATCAACCTCTGTTATTGAATATCCACCATACTCTTAGACAGAGCCTAGAAAGGGCCAGGTAGCCTACAGATCTCATCCTCTTTTCAGAGGTGACATATCTGGTAAATGCCCTCCCAGTCAATCTCTGGTTGGAGCTTGTTGTTTTAGAGGAGATTCCTGAAAGGTGATAGTGCCTGAGCACTGTGGTGGACAGTGTACCCCTTAGAAGCATCCTAAACCCTCCACCTGGCGACTCCATTGTTCCTAAATGAAAAGACTCCACTGGTGATCAGTAGGCCTGCTGATTATCTTGGTTTCACAATCAGACTCAACTGGGAGGCCAGCCCCTGAGACAACATTAACCACAGTAGAAGTGAAAAATATGGTTAAGCTGCTTAGCTTATAAACAACATTTTGGCTTTCAGAACCATCCATACAAGAGCTTATCCAAACCCTGACCCACCGGAAATAGTTGAAAATCGAGAGAGTATCATCAGAGGAACTCCTACACCTAAAAGACCAACCATTTCCAGCCACATTCTTAGAGCTAATTCTGCACCAGAAAACCTAACAGCTCTAGCACATTTCCTCCCTGACCTAGATATACCTAACAATTTATCAAGAACTAGGTCATTCAATCATCTATACTAGCAAGACCTTGAAGCTTACAGCACACCATCTAACAGTGGTCAAAACACTAGGGATAGTGAAACCCCTCCTTCCACACCACCTAATTTTCACTTCCTTCAAAACTTGGGGCTCTCTCACCCTAGATCTGCTCAACAGACTTCTGCTGGTCCAAACATCCCTGTCATCCAAATACCAGCTGCTCAAGCTAACCCTTACCCCATTAGAACATCATCATGGCAGCTTGGTACGCACATTTAGTTTTACCTCAGCCTATGTTACCCTTAACAAATGATTATCAGTCAAAAATCCCACACTTCACTGCTAAAGAGTCCATCACATCTCAAAAATATGTAGATAAGATGGAGGATTCTTTTGATTATATGGAAATTGATGATGAAATAATCAAAATGAGGATCTTTTCCCAAAGCTTAGGGGGTGAGGTGAAAAAATGGTTTAAAAATTTACCTCCTGGCAGTATTCAAGATCTCCCTGCATTATACCAGACATTAATAAACAAGTGGGAGGTTATAGCAAACCCCCGCCAGCTCCTAGCAGAATACATGTCCCTTAAGAGGAACGTAGGAGAGAGTGTTCACGATTACACCACTAGATTCAATAGCATTTATAATGCTCTCCCTCCACACATGAAACCTCCACAAGGTATGGCCCTATCAAAATATCCTGATGGATTTGATGCTGACATGGCCTATGAGCTTAGAGATAAAGAGTATACCACCCTGGAAGACATGCAGAAAGGAGCCATAACCATAGAAGCAAACTTGATGGAAAAAAGGGCAAGATTAAAAGCTGAAAAAAGGGTAACATATAGGGATGAAAATATCGCTTCCACATCTGATCTGAACTATGATAGATTATCCAAAAACGTGGAAGAGATACAACAAATGATTAAAAGGATGGTTTTCCAAAACAACAACCAAAACAGAAACCAAAACCAGAACATTAGGAGAAACAATGCTGCTCCCAACAGACAAAGAGAGTCAGATCAACGAATTATTCCCCCATTTCAAGAAAACTTTCTAGATGAAGACGAGGGAATCATTGAAGATTCGGAAGGGAATACCATAAAAATGTTTGAAGCAGAGGACTCGGTCCTTAACTGTGATTCAGAAGAAGATCAACCCTCACCTTCATATTGGGATGAGGAATGTTTAGAAACTGAGGATTACAGATTAGGTTTTGAAAATGCCATGTTATAGGTCAGGGAACAATATGAACTTAGGAGCAAGAAAATCCAAGATACTTCCAAAGCCAAAACTCCTGAGGTAACCATCAAGAAAAGACCTGACAAAACTTCTAAAGCAACCTCTGTAAATAAAAAAACAGCAGCTGAAAGTTCTGGTAAGCATAAGGAGAAAGACATCCAAGACACCGAAAAACAAAGTCAACCAACCAGCAGTACTAGCACTTCAGTTAGTACACCTGATACAATTGCTACAAACCTTGTACATAGTGAGAAAACACCAAATGAATCAGCTACCAAGGCAGCAAATAAAACAGAATTGAACATTACAAAGACACAGTCCACTTTCAATTTAGAGAGTGAGATTGCAAAAATCAAAATCTCTGTACCATTATATGAGCTGGCCACTCAAGATGTATATAAAGGCCAAATTTTGAAAGCATTAAATCTGGGAGAAATGAATGATTCTGTAAATTTGAATGATGATTAACCAACCCTACTCTTTGGTCCCGAAATTGAGGGAAAATTTCAGGAAGGGGTAGTTCCACCTTTTTATATCAGTCTTAACATTCATGACAAGATCTTGCACAATGCAATGCATGATTCTGGAGCGTCTCACAACTTAATGCCCAAGGTAGTGATGGATAGGCTAGGCCTAGAAATCACCAGACCCTACAAAGACTTGTATTCATTTGACTCTAGTAGAGTAAAATGCCTAGGCCTGATCAAGGATTTATGTGTGAGTCTGACCCAGATTCCTGCCAAGTGTATGGTCATGGATGTTGTGGTGGTAGATGTGCCACCCAAGTATGGCATGCTGCTATCTAGATCATGGGGAGCCAAACTGTAAGGAACCATGCAGATGGATGGCTCATATGCCACTATCCCCATATTTGGCCAATCTAGAATACTGTATAGAGAGTCTCAGATGAAATTTTTAGTCAGTAGCCCCGAGAAACCTGAAAACGCACCATTATACTCTGTACATATAGATCTAGACTCTTTCATTCTCTACAATGACCGATCCTCAGAAGAGCCGAGATCTGATAATGGAGATACAAACGTAGAGCCCATGGATTTCAACATAATGGCTACTCTAGAAGAATACGATGAAGACCATGGGAAAAATGCTGAAAACGTAACTCTGAATGAAACAGAAACAGAACAAAAACATCAATCTAGCCACCTCCCTGATTCCCATGCACATAATGAACCACAAAATGACCCCCCTCCTAGCACAAACCTCACAACTCTACATAATGGCGAATCTAGCTGTAGGGGAGGGGATGAAAATGAAGTGAACAACGAACCCCTGTGGGAAATGAACTTTGATGGGTCCTGTACTAGGAAAAATGCTAGAGCAGGAGTGTGGCTACGTAACACAGGAAATGACCACGCAGAGAGCCACGCTGTGAATCTGCATTTTAAATGCACGAATAACATTGCAGAATATGAGGCTCTCATCTTGGGCTTGAATCTGTTGAAAAAATTAGGAGCCTGTAGGATAGCTGTGAGAGGAGACTCAGAGTTAGTGATCAAACAGGTGAATGGTGAGTATTCAGAAAAACACCCCAGGCTTAGGGCATATAGGAATGACACTCTAGATTTGCTGAAAACGTTTGTTGAATATGAGTTAGTGTTCATTCCTAGGGGTCAAAATGCAATTGCAAATGGATTAGCTTGCCTAGATAGCTCATATCCTAAGGCCCCAGCTGACCAACAGATTATCATTCAGACCAAATTCAGGCTTGCAGTGCCAGACAATGAAAAATATTGGCAGGTCTTTGAAGGAGACAAACAGATCGAAGATTTCCTGGTGGGCAGGAATGAGTTTGAATTTTCGGATTTAGACTCGTTTTATGATGATAGCTTCCCAATCGAGGATCTCGCAGATGAACAAGAAACACCCTGTAACATAGAAATAAATTATTTTTTCTGAACAAACTTGAAATTTTAACGAAAATAGTGAAAATGCAGAAAATGAAGAGGTCGAAGTGCTGCAGGCCAAAGACAATAATATACCTAGAGGCCTGGCACCCTTAGAGGACCTCTTTGATTTCGATGATGTAGCAAAGAAGCCCACCACAGAACATGCAGAATCAGATATAGAATAATGCAACATAGGCACTGAAGATAGGCCCAAAATGATAAAACTGGCTAAGTCTATACCTGCAGACATGAAGAAGAAATACACAGACCTGTTTAAGGAATTTGTTGATGTGTTTGCATGGAGCTATGAAGACTTGAAAGCCTATGACACCAACATCATACAACAAAAGATACCACTAAAGGAAAATCAGAAGCCTTTCAGACAAAAACTCCATAGGATTAATCAAAAACAATTGCCTGCAGTTGAGAAAGAAATTAAAAAGATGTATGAAGCAGGCATAATAGTCCCTGTAAGGTTTTCTGATTGGGTGTCAAACTTAGGGGCTATAAGGAAGAAAACAGGTGAGATTAGGCTACGCATAGACATCAGAAACCTCAACAGAGCCTCCTTGAAAGACAACTACCCTTTGCCTAGAATGGAACATATCCTACAAAAGGTAGTAGGCTCTAAGAGAATCTCCCTGCTTGATGGTTTTTCAAGATATAACCAAGTTCTGGAAATCCCATAAGACCAACTCAAAACAGGTTTTACCACTCCATGGGGCACCTTCATGTATGTGAAAATGCCCTTTGGACTGATGAATGCTGGAGCTACCTTCCAGAGAGCGATGGACATAGCTTTCTCAGAGGAGATAGGACACTTCATAGTTATCTACTTGGATGACTTGACTGTCTTTTCTAAAATTGAAGAAGAACACTTAAAACATCTGAGGAAAGTCTTTGAAAAATGTAGAAGGTACGGTCTGTCCTTAAATCCTAAGAAAACTATCTTTGGGCTACAAGAAGGTAAACTTCTTGGGCACATTATATCTAAAAAAGGGATTAGGATAGACCCACAGCGAGTTGAGGGAATACTCCAAATCACACATCCAAGAAACATCAAGGAGTTTCAGTCCTTTATAGGGAATATCAACTTCCTTAGGAGATTCATTCCAAATCTTGCTGAGCACCTTAGGAAAATGACCAACATGCTGAAGAAAGGTGCAAGAATTAAGTGGACTATTGAAGCGAAAAAATATTTTGAGTCAATAAAACTTGCACTCACTCAGGCCCCTGTCCTTATCAGCCCTGACTTCTCAAAAGATTTTCTAATCTTCTCATTTTCTTCCCAGCACATAATAGTTGCAGTTTTACTGCAGAAGAATTCAGCAGGTAATGAATAGCCTATAGCCTTCTTCAGTAAAGCCTTAAGAGATGCACCCTTAAAGTGCAACATCCTGGAATAGTAGGCCTATGCTCTGATTAAGGCCTTAAAAGACTTTAGGGTGTACATTCTGCATTCTCACACCATTGCTTTCGTGCCAAATATAGTGGTCAAAGATATCTTGTCCCAGGACCCTGATGGGAAAAGGGGCAAATGGATTGCTACCATCTTGGAATACGACCTTGAAATAAAACCCACTAAGATGATCAACGGTCAAGGCTTGGCCCAGTTAATGGCTGAATCAAACTTGCAGGCCCTTGACATTAACATGATAAATGCCCTAGATGAGCAGGAAGGATTTCCTCATCCAACTGTTGAGGAGCAGTTTCAGAACTCTCCTTGGTATACTGATATCATTTACGTGCTCACTAACCTCAATGCCCCTCCAGAACTGTCCAAAACAAAGGCCAAATTCATAAAACTCAAAGCTAGAAATTACTGCATTATGAATGAGAGTATATATTGGAAAAATCCAAATGGCCTATTGCTGAAGTGTTTGTCTGAAACTGAAGCTGAAAGAATCAAACAAGAATTCCATACTGGAGAGTGTGGAGGCCACCTGAGTTGGAAAGCCACTGCAAATAAGATACTCAGGGCTGGTTACTATTAGCCTACACTCTTTAGTGATGTCCATAAAATGATTCTTACCCGCCACAAATGCCAAATCTTTGAGGGTAAAAGAAAACTCCTTCCCCTTCCCTTACAACCTATCACCATAGAAGGTCCCTTCATGCAATGGGGCCTAGAATTTATAGGAGAGATTCATCCTACCTCCTCTGGACAACATAAATGGATTCTAACGGCTACAGATTACTTCACTAAATGGATAGAAGCTATACCCACTAGGAATGCCACTGACTTTGTCATCATTAGGTTCCTAGAAGACTTCATCCTATCTCGTTTTGGTTGTCCAAGGAAAATAATCACTGAAAACGCTGCTACTTTTGGATCTAAAAGAATGGTTGATTTCTGTCACAAGTACAGAATAACACTAGGAAATTCAACTGCCTATTACCCCCAGGGTAATGGCTTGGCTGAATCATCAAATAAAAGCCTGGTTACAATCATTAAGAAGCTGCTGGAAGAGAACAAAAGGTCATGGCATAAAAAGTTGATACATGCCTTGTGGGCAGACAGGCTCACTACAAAGAAATCTATTGGCATGCCACCCTTCCAGATGGTTTATGGGACTGAAGCATTTTTTCCTACCAGTCTTGGGGTTCCAGTGATCAAACTTTTCCAGGAGATCTAATCAGAGGAAAACAATATGGTAAGGAGAATCAATGAAACTATCCATCTGCAGCAAACAAGAGAGCAGGTTTATAGCAGAGCTGTCAGAGTACAGGAAGGCATAAAGAGACAGTTTGACAAAAGAACCAAAGTTTCAAATTTCAAAGTTGGAGATAAAGTTCTGAAATGGGATTCAAGGAGAGAGGACAAAGGCAAACATGGCAAGTTTGACAGTTTGTGGCAAGGTCCATATATCATACAAGCCACTGTGGGTCCCAATGCATTTTTTCTGCAAGAACTTGATGGCACAGAATTGTTTGGGGGTCCTGTCAATGGCAGGATGCTCAAACATTACTTCTATTGATTTTCCATTTCCAGTTTCATCTACATTGTACATACCATTGCAAGTTTTCATTTTCAAAAAAAAAAAAAAAAAAAAAAAGTTCCAAAAAACAGAATGAAAAGAGAGGTTCAAACATGCTCAAAACATGAACCTCTGAAGTAAAAGCATGGCTCAAACCTGATCAAAATCCGAGCCAAAGGAAGCAGAATAGTTGGTCCTAATAAGCTCAAAATTTGGATCAGCAGCGAAAGAAGAACCAGCTCTAATATGCCCAAAACCAGAGCTGAAGCAAAGAAAAGAGGTGACTCAAATATGCTCAAAACCTGAGTCACTAGAAAGAAAGAAGGATATATCAGAACTGTAGATTTCATGCCTTCACAGTTTTGTTTTCAAGATCCCACTCCAGCAAGTCAGACAGTCTAATCCTGGCTTGGTTGTTTTAAATTTCATGTCTTAGAATATAGGTGAAGAAACCTGTTGGACAGTTTAATCCCAACAGGTAGTAGATTAGGTAGAGAAATAGATGAGGTCAATAGTCTAATCTGGCCTCATGGAGCAATAAGGGTAGATTTAGAATAGGTTTGTTTTTGTTTTGCAAAATAAATGTAAAGGGTCTTCTAGCTCGAATGCACCCAAGGGAAAATGCTAGGATTGTAGTTTGGGTAGGTAGATTGGTTGGGAAAATGTTTCTACCGATATATCATGTTTGTGGCAACTGAAAATCAAAGAAGGAAGATGGCTTATGATAGCAGGCATCTGGCCTACTCCAAAGATCATATCTGGTTTCTTGACTCCTCCAAGGAGAAGCCATCCCCATGTGGAGCCACTGTTAGCCCCCCTATGAAATTCTTGGCAAGCCAGCTAGGGGCTAGATTGTTTTGAGCCTTCAAGGAATGCCTTTCCCCTGAAAACCCATCCTCCTTGAAGTCTCTCAGTTGTTGTGCCTAATACAAATCCTCTCTGCTAGTACATTTCTCAAAAGGGGGCCTATTATTCTCTCCTTTACCCCTGCGAAATACATCAATTCCCCTTCTTTTCCCTTTATCTGAATCCCCTTTCTTCCCCCTCTCTATGCCTAAATCCCCCCAAATCCCCTTTAAATTTCCCCATCTCCCTTATTTCCCTAGTTTCCCCCTCCATCTCCCCTACCGTTACCCTTTGATTGCCCCCAAAACGCATTAAAAATGAATTAAAATGATAAATTTTATGTTTTTGGGTCTTAGCCCTTCTTCTAATAGCCTCACACCCTTTTCCTTCCATAGAACCCCGCACCGTGACCTAGGCGTTTCCCCTACGGAGGGATTTATTCTATCCATATGGTCAAACCATGGTGGCCCCGTATTTGACTCCTCGAGATGTGTGATGACCCGATCGAACGGTTTATATTCACTACGGGGGGTCACCCCATACTCTCATGCCCGTACACCATGGTGCCCCCATAGTTGATCTCCACCGTCCATTAATTTTTCAATCCAATGGTGCGGAGCCCACCCGAAATAGTGGTCCCCACTCCACGCGCTGTTTTCCAAGACCCGTCGGTGAATTCCGCACCACCCATCTGCAACAGGTGGTTTTCCCCTAAGAGCCAGCGATTCCACTTAGTAATCACCGCGTGTCCTCTATACGAACCTGAAACCGCTTTCATTTCGCGCATTAATATTTGGTTCAAAGTCGCGTAGCGAAATCTATGCGAACCGTCAAATCTTGGAGTCCTCATCCAATGGCGCTTATTCATCAAAGCTGCGCCCCCCCGTTAACCTGCCTCCTCTGTATCCCGGGTCCACATTCCGTCGTGTTTCCGCCGTAGATCTCCACCCCATCGATGGTCCGGATCTGTCCATGCACTGTCGACCATTCCGTCGCCCCCGGGCCGCCATGTCATTACACGTACACCCCCCGTACAGTCTCTCATCCTCTTGCATACATACGTTTGAAGTTAGTGTTTTATGTTTTCTTTCATGCATTCTCGCTCTGCATACCGCCACCCCCTACCTAAATGTTTTGCCACCATTGTTTCTCTGCATTTCTCCCGCCATGCTACTGGCTTCACGATCATCCACTTCACTCGCCCCCCTGTCCCTGGTTTTCTTCATAAGTTTCTGGATTTTGCAGGTTTTGCAGAGGTTAACGACCGCCATGATCACCCAGTTTTCTATGCAGTGGCCATGAAATACATAGAAGCCTCGTACCTGGACGCGTTTAATGGAAAAGGACCAAGGAAGGTGGAGACAGGGACTTCTATTAAAGAATCAGACTTCAAACTCTGCGGGAGATCTTCCAGTGCCATTCAAAGCTCGAGCTAACCTGTCAGAGGTAGAAATGAAGCAACAGAGTATTATAGGACAAAGAAAATAAGATTAAGGCATTATAACGAAGATCTTGAGCCTTAATCGGTGTTTAAGAGGTGAAGCATTAGTTTGAAGACCTCGAGGATCGATCTGGAGGTCCTGAACATCAGTAAGAGGTAATATCGGGGTTTATTTGTCAGTAGAATGTTTTTCCCCATAAAGGACAGGGCACCCATACAGTCTTTATTATGCATCGTGTCCCTGAAGGAGTTTCCCACCCTAACAGTAGTTCGAAGAAACCAAAACATTTATGAGACAGACCTTTCAGTAGTTTATTTTATTTTGGTTCAAATCACCAGAGGTACCGTAGCCTAAAATGTCAAGATCATATCCAAAGCAGATCATTCTTTCACACGGGAGGTGACAGAGATTAAATATACAACATGTCAAACATAATGGGTTTCGGCCCTGCAGTCATTCTTGGGTTTAATGTAACATTTAATATTCACCTACCTCGTCAGTCGATCTTCTGTGTCTCTTCTACTATAAAGCACAGAAGGATATTATTGTAATGGTTGTTGATGAGAAATCAGTGAAATGCAAGTATTTTCCTCTTGAGACAATTTCTCTGTGTAATATTGTAAGATAGGCTGAGAGTTGATGTATTCAGACTAAATGTTCAAGATATGGGCTGTGATGTACCTGATTGGTGTTGTTTTTAATATGACAAGCATGTTTCTTTGGATCCTGATCTAAAGCAGCTAGTGATGTTTTCCTTTCTTTGTATTTGTGATTGACTTGCTTTCATTTCATTATGTTTCTTCAGGCTCGCATCAGAAGTTTGGCATAAAATTTACCCTTGATAGGTACCTTATGTTGCTGCTCTCCCAACCTTTATGTTTTCTGCTTATATGTGTATCTGAATATTGATTTCAATTGGTTCAACCAGTGTAGTGGATGTTATTTCCTGCTCTTTGATGTATGAATTAATGGAATCAGTATTTATATGTTCTTGTTAGGATTTAGTTGAATGTGTTGAGAACCTGGGAGGTCTAGAATCCTGTATCTGCCTCACTAGGAGCTTTCCATCCCAATTAAACCTTTCCAAGATCCCTTGTTTTGCCTCTAATTTTTTCCAAGCAGGCCTAGAGTTAAATGACCTCTAGCCTGATCTATAGACAGAGTTGGTTGGTTCTCATCCTTTCATTTTCTGTCCTTAATGTCCCGTTCCAAATATCTCCTTTAAGATCTAAATGCTCTAGATGACTAGCCCAACTGAAAGATTGCACATTGAATACAAGTAAACCCTTTCTTAACTCCATAGCCCAATGGCTTTGATGTTCCCTTAGTTATCTACCTTTGCCTAAATTCCCTTGTTGTCCATCCTTGTCTTATATTGGAACTTTCCTTCCTGATTCCCAACAACCAAACATAAACAGTCAAACAAACAACCTCGAGCCTATAACTAGCCTAAAAACTTATATTTTGAGCCTTAAAGACATACACCTTTGGCTATCATAGAGAGATCCCTCTCTGGACCTAGGAGGGCTAGATCCTAAGGTCTGAAAGTCATTCTATGTTGTCTCATCTTTTGGTCTCTGTCAACCTGGCCAAAACATGCGAACCCCAACACGAGCTTTGAATTGTGTGGATTTGGAAATGTACGCAGGAGTAGAACGTTGTGACACATTGATTTTATGTATTATAAGAGTCGAATTACAAATGGTATTGTTTTTATGAAAGTCTGTAAGTGTAATTTGGATTACAGTTCGTATTGACCGCCGAATGGCATGAACACGTCCAGAAATTGCATATCGACATTAAGTGGTAGCCTCTCTTGTCAAAGGCAATGTATCTATAGGTAACACCTGTTCAAGTCTATGACAATTGTTGTTTGATTATAAGCTGAGTAGAATCGTTGTTGAAAAGAGAAATCGATATGAAAGTTGCAGCCGCCGATTTTTTGCGGTGAGGGTTGATATGAATGTTACAGCCATCGATTGTTTGCTGTGATAATCGATATTTATTTGGGTTTTTTGCTGTGACGGTTGATTTTATATAGTGCAGAAGTTATGGGTATGGCCATTGATTCTTCAATTCCAATGAATGTATATGCAGTTGCTCTCTTAAAAAAACGTTCAAGCTGCTTCTAAGTGGAGTTTGTATTAAGTTGATCCAATAAAAAAATCACATTTTTAAATGGATGTAAAGCTGCATATCAAAGAGCAAAGGTAACTTAATTTCAATTAGATAAGGCAGTGATTCTGGGATTTATTAAAAAGGGAAATTTTTGTTAATAATTGCATCTTCTTTAAGAGTAGGAAAATTCTAATTTCCTACATCAAAATCTGACTTCATTTCCAATACCAATATAAAATCACACATTTTCCAAATATCAGTAATTATTTTCCAAGAAAAATATAAAACTCAAAACTCAACAAAATTCCCCAAACACAAGCAACATATAAACCATTAAAATTTTCCAAGATGTGAGAGTTAGACATCAAGGTAGTTTCATGTACTTGAATGAGCCCATTAATGCTTTGTGTTAGTCTTGTTAAATTAGTTATTTATCATTTAATACTTGTGAAACACTATCTATGTGAAAAGAAATAGGTCCCAGACTCATCAAATCCAGCTTCATTTACTGTAAAAAAAAAAAGAAACAAACAATGTAAGGATTAAATATGAAACATCAATATTAAACTAAGACGCATGAAATAAATGTAGCTGCAATGTTACAGTGAAAAATACAAAATATAGAACCCAGTTTTACTTGAATTTGACATATAGTAATCTTGCATGATCAACGAAACATGTATACCAAAATCAGAGTCCTAGGGTATTTCAATTTCCCAGTTCTCATATTGGTCATCATTTTCTACATTGTGAACATGATCTTCTCCAGATGTACTTTCATTATGAGCCTCCAAAAAATTATGTTATGTATCAAGTTCATTAGATAAATTTGTTATATTGTTTTCTCCCCTTCTATTACAATCTGATTGCTAAAGCGTTAGTGCTCTTTCATATGGAAAATTTTTAATGTCACACTTTGTTACATATAATATTAAACATGTATCCACATGTTCATCAAGCTTTTTCCTCAAATTTGACTTCAAGAATGATAGTGCACTAAACATTCTCTCATCCTCCACTGAACCAAAAATCATGGTTTTGACACAAATTTGCTAATTTGAAATATTTTGATATGTTTTCTTGTAGGTATTGGCTAGTACTTAAAGTAGTCCATAATCTTATTATAGCAATGTTCTCATTAGGATTCTCCAAAAAAGGATATTTCTTCCACATTGTTTCATAAAAGCGTCCACCTTGTTGATACAATTTTGATAAATCTAAAATACCTTCAATATGTTTACAATGTATCGAGACTTTCTAGAAAAAGTGGTCTACTAAAAATTTTAATCTCTTTTGAAAATCGGCTTTTAAATTTCTCAGACATTGACAATTGTTCCAATATTGAGGGTATACCACATAGATGGCCTCCAACATTTCATCTCAAGGAAATCATTCTCTTATCTCTGATTATAGTGATCTTGCAATTTCTATCAAATTTCGTCTCACTCAAATCAAAATATTATCAAATTGGTCTCTTGACATGGGGAAATATTTGGTGATTCGTCTCGTCTTACTAATATAATGAAAGGGAACCATATACCGATGCACTGCGATACATAGTATCCCTTTTTCATTAAATGCCAATTTTTTTTTTAGTGTTTTCTATATTGATGATGTTAGTCCAACTTGTAAACTCTCGACCAGTAAAAGAGTCTGGCATCATATACAAATTATCCAATGCAAGGCATGATGACTTTCTTGCATTTTTGTATTCAGAAATATACATTGTGCGACTCTGAGACATTTTCACTAGGACATTCATTTCATGTAACATAGGAATAATTCCAGCCAATATCAATAATGTATCTATATGAGTTAGTCGAAAAAGAAGTTCTTGAACTTTGTACACTTTGTAGCGATTTTCGTACATCAACTGTACCAAATATTTGAACTCACTAAAAAGTCTTTGTGCTGGTCCCTTTAATTAGATCAATATTACATCAACATCTTTCAGTAGTTTTTTTCCATTCGTAACACCATCTACAAATTTTTGAAACTATAAATATCGTTTGGGACTGCGAGAAAAGTATGCATGTCTCACGTACAAGATCGTCAACTTAACTGATGGAAACTTTCTCACTTTTTTAAATGAAAGATTCATCCTATGCTCCATACAATGAATATTAAGCGTATATGTTAAAGTTGACAGTTGGATTCTAACATAAATGCCATTCCTTTGTCCTTGCATTACCGATTCTCCATTTGCTCCAACACATACCAACTTTTTTTTAATCATTAAATGATCCATACCACTTCCCCTCAAACTATTAATAGCAAGTTCATAAATATTTCCAGCTATAGAAGTCTCTCTCATATTTTTAATCCCAAGTAGATAGGAATGCCTAATATGGTCATTAACCATATAAATTCTCATGTAGATCCATGAAGTATTATATATAGTCGTAACCTCATCCAAAGACAATGACAAAAACCAAGCATTTTCAATCTCTTGTTTCAAATCATAATTTTCTACTTGAGCTAGATATCTTGCCCATTCCCAAACACTAGTTTCAGACCAATGAGAAGATGGAAATTTTGGCACGTGAATGAAAGAAAGAAATTTGATGTGATCTGGATAATTTCATAGGACGTCCTTTACACAAGATGTGAAATAAAATTCTCAATTGTATCATCTTGGATAACAAACTTCTTTCCATCATCTTTTCAAATTTATATATGATGGTTCCTCCACTTTCCTCAAGTTTCCTCTTACTTATTAAATATTTTTTATATTCTTCCACACATTGGATATGTCGACATTCCTTAAAATATTTCCATCTGACAGTAGATTTCACTTTATCATTTACATTTTTCTTTTCATACACCTTTCCTGCATGCTTTTGTATTGTATCTAGCTTCATCTGAAATTTCAGTACCTTGCAACTTTTCCAACTACATGCCATACATCTAACTTCTCGTAAATCTCCGTTCACATTGGTAGGAGGTAATTCTTCAATAAATGGGAGACTTGAGACTCAATCATCTTGGAATTGTATCCCTATGGTCTAGTGGCCTTTTTTCCTTTTCCATGAATGGTTTATGTCACCTTCTAAGGAAAAATATTTAACATTTTCATCACTAATTTCTGTTAAAGTTGCATTTATCTCACCCTGATCACTTAAGGAACCTATTATTTCATCCATCATATGGATATCAGATGCATTTTCACAAGATTTAACGTCTCTCTCAGTAACACATTGTTCAAATGAGCTTGAAGTATGAAGAGAATATGTATTCTTGTATTGAGGCTTTTTAAAGTATGATAATACATCCATTTTTATTGATAGTTTCTTCCCAGGATTAGCTTTTGACATCTCACTGAATATTCCAGAAGTAAAATTTCAAACCGGTCTAGAAATTGGCATCAATAGTTTCCAATAGTTGAGAATTACTATATTTGTAAGTAGCTTTCAAAGTAAAATAAGTGTAATTTTCACAAAAACCATTAAGAATTTTTTTATTAAAATGTTGTGCCAAGGCTCAAGCCCAAAATAAAAAATAAATCATTATACACAAAACAATAACATCATGATTCATCATCTATAAAACAAAGAACATCATTCAAATGTAAATTATTTCATATCTCATAATCACCTAATGAACAAGTGAAAGATTTAAAAAAAAACAAAGTATTACAATAAATTTAATCATCCTTTGCAAAAAAACCTCTCTCTTAAGTTGTAAAGAATTGGTTATAAGAAGTTACAACATGTCCTCTATCATTTTCCATGATAAAATTTAGGAGGAAGAAAACTAGTCAGTTACTAGTGATTATTTTACTTATCTTTATCTTGATGAATTGGTTATAAGAAGTTGAAACATATCCTCTATCAGTTTCCATGATAAAATTGAGGAAGGCAACTAGTCAGCTACTAGTGACATTTACACCCTCCATAGAGAAGACGAAGGACTTGGGCTAATTAACATCCATGCTCCAAGGACGATTTTAGCGACTAAATGGCTTCCAAGGAAAAATCAAGGAGAAGCTACTTATGAGGTAGTTGTCAATAATAGGCTAGAAACAAGTTCACATATACAAAACATCCAAGTACCTAATAATTTATGATTTAATCATAGGTGCAAATTCCTTTAATTTTCCTAGATGAACAATTCTCAAAACAATTTGGAATCATTGCAAGTAATATTTCATGAGCTTCACTAGGAGATAAGGATTTTTAAGAGTGTTATTACATAAATACACCAAGTGGGCCACATTTATAGTTGTGCAAGAAAAAACTATCAAATAAAGGCTTTAGGTGTGAAGCAATTTACATTCAAGCTTGAAAAACCATAGGTCAATTAACCACTTCTAAATTCCTAATGCCTCTCAATTGTATAATGAATATTGATGTTGTAGATAAATTTATTTTATCTACAAAATCATTCATTATGACATAATAGAGTGGGAACATCATTCTAAAAGAGCTAACATGGTTAGGATTTAGAATCTTCTCTTGCAAATAAATCGGGGGCCTATTTTCTAATGCCTCAAAAAAAGTGTAATATATGTGTATTTTATCTACGATTGTACTACATTAAACTTAACTTGTGACTTTTAAGGCTGACTTGGTCTAAATTTATCACAAATATAAATGTATTTTATAATCACACACCTAAGAAACTTGATCAAATATAATTGTGTTCCACTAATTTCATACTACTATGTATCTAAATACAATATTGAGTGGGAAGCATGAGTACAATTCAACAATATCCTCTTATGTTTTGCATGCTTCCTCCCTTCTTACTACACTTTTACCCAAGTATTTTTCATTATTGTCAGAGTGTTCACATCAATTGGTATCAAATCCTAAATGATAGGGATTTTTCATAATTCCAAGTGGTCCAGGTAATTTATATGCACATCCACACTTTGTTTGCCTTTTTTTAAAATACAATTTTGTGCACCATTCTTCAAGTTTCCCATAATAATGATCTATTTTTACTTACATCTCTTTGTACCACAAGTATACCACAAGTATACCAATAGTATCTCACTGGGATTACTTGGAATAGCTAGAAATATATACCAAAAAAAACTATGAAATATTCAAATTTTGGATTTTAGGCATTCCCTTGGGTATTCATATATTTTACTTAAACAATAATGGTGCATGTTGAATAAATTTCATAGTAACCTTCATAATTGGATGTATGGGCATCTACCACTAGGAAATAAGATAACTGTCTTCAAGGGAATTTCACTTACTCCTATGGGAGTATTTGGCATTGTCAATATCATGTCCACATCAAGAAGAATGCCCATTTGCCACATTTTTATATGTTCTTGCAGCCAATGATGCTCTTGGATATACAATCTAGTTTTGTATCTTAGATCTATTGGATTAGATATGCTTCTGCTTTTATCCAAGTGGTCATTTTGCTCTAACATTGTATCAACACTAATGTACTTAACAATTCCATCGACGTATTTGTGGTCATTTTTTGGACATTAATAAACTTATCTTATCCTATTATCTTATCTGGAAAACTTCTACACAACTGACAATACCCTCTTCTACTTGCATACTTTCTCCTTTGCTTGCTTTATTTATTATTTTATTTCACATTGTTGTTACCGAGTTCATATTCGATAGGAATTCCCACTTACCATATTTTTGTTTGTTCTACTTCTTACAGGAAAGGAAAATATTTAGACATTACAAAACTACAAGGCAAAGCAAAGGTATCTTTCTTCCTAGAAAAACAATTATTGAATTTCTACTTTGTTGATTTTTTTTTTTCCGAGGAATAAACTCGCAGAGAACTCGGGTGCACTTCCCCAGAAATCTGGATGGTACATGCGATAAACCGTCGGCGCTATTTTACGGCGCCTGACCCCAAGGGACTCAAATTCGAAATCGAACCCGTGACCTCCCTGATTACGAAGAGGACCCACGTTTGGCTCAGAGTAGTTGAGCTATCCCTTGGGGCTAAAAGGTAGTGGGCTTGGCCCGATTTAGACTAACTACTCGCACGACGAGCTACGCCCTTGCTCGGGATCGAGCACAAGACCGGTCCGTCATTACAAGGCCGACTTTACCACTACGACGCCTCCACGACCTTCTTTTTTGATGACTTAAATACTTTGGAATTTCACTTGGAAGTCAGTAACCAATATATTTCACTCCACAATGTCTAGACATTTCAATTAAATTTTGCAATAAACACTTAATACATGATATTTGCACCCTTTGGAGATATAAGGGTGAACTTGTTTTAAGTGATATCTCTACTAAAAGGAGAGTTTCGATAACTTCAAAGCTTGTATGAATAAAAAAAGAACAATCTTCAAAATTGGATGTATAAGGATCTACTAAATAGGATTACTATCTTAGATACCATGGTTTGCAACAGGCTGGAATATATCCTCCCTCAATTTATGTGAGGAAAGGAAAGGAGGAAAGAAATGCTTCAATTTCTTGCTTAAAAGTTGGGATACTTGCACCCTCAATAGTGATAAGAGAGGACATTGGATGACTGATATACCCAAAAAAAAGATTTATAAAGTACATGGATTGTAAGGATAATAAAATAATAATACACCAAGTCTTTATCCAGGATATTGACGAGATATTGAACATTAGAGTTCAGTGCTAAGGCTGGGATGCTGACTTTTAGGAATATGTAGACAGTAGGATGTGGGGGATAATGTATTATCTTATTCAACCATTGTAATTAGTGTAATGATTATATTAATGAGTTAATATAGCACACATTTTCAACCAAAAAAAAAAATTCAAATGAGACATGAAATTAAAACTTATCTTATCCCATTATCTTTTCTAGAAAACTTATACACATTTGACAATACCCTCTTCTACTTGCATACTTACTCCTTTTCTTGCTTGCTTGTATTTGTGTATTTCACATTGTTTTTATTGAGTTAATATTATATAGGAATTCCCACTTACCACATTTTTATCTTTTCTACTTATTACAGGCAAGGAAAATATTTAGACATTGCACAACTACATGGAAAATCGCAAGTATCTTTCGTCCTAGAGAAACAATTATTGAATTTCTGATTTGTTGATGACTTGAATACTTTGAAATTTTACTTGGAAGTTAGTAACTAATAGATTTCACTCTAAAATATATATAAATTTCAAGTAAATGTTGCAATCAACAATTAATACATGATATTTGCACCCTTCGTGGATATAAGGGTGGAGTTGTTTTAAGTGATATCTCTACTGAAAGGACAGTTTTGATAACTTCAAAGCTTCTATGAATAATCAAAGGAGAAGCTTCAAAATTGGATGTTCAAGGATCTACTCAATAGGATTACTATCTTAGATACCATGGTTTGCAACAAGCTGGAATATACCTTCCCTCAATTTATGTGGGGCAAAGACAGGAGGAAAGAAAGGCTTCAATTGCTTGCTTAAAACTTGGGATATCTGCACACTCAATAGTGATAACAGAGGACATTGGATGACTAATATACTCAAGGAACATATTTAGAAAGTACATGGGCTATAAGGATGATAAAATAATAATCCACCAAGTCTTTCGCCAAGATATTGACCAGATATTGAACTTTAGAGTTCAGTGTCAAGGTTGGGATGTTGCCTTTCTAGAATATGTAGATAGTAGGATGTGGGGGATAACGTATGATATTATTCCACCATTTTACTTCATGTGATTCTTATATTAATGAGTCAACATAGCACACATTTTCAACCAAGAAAAATACTTCAAATGAGAAAATAAATTAAAACTTATCTTATCCCATTATCTTATCTGGCAAACTTCTACACATTTGACAATACCCTCTTCTACTTGCATACTTGCTCCTTTTCTTTATTTCTTGTAATTTTGTATTTGCTATTGTTTTTACTGATCTCATATTAGATATGAATGCCCAATTACCAAATTTTTATATGTTCTACTTCTTACAGGCAAGGCAAATATTTAGACATTTCATAGCTACATGGCAAAGAAAAGGTATCTTTCTTCCTAAACAAACAATTACTGAATTTCTGCTTTGTTGATGACTTAAATAGTTTGGAATTTTACTTGGAAGTCAGTAACCAATATATTGCACTCTTCAATGTCTATAAATTTCATTTAAATGTTGTAATCATCACTTAATACATGATATTTTCACCCTTCAGAGATATAAGGGTGGACTTTTTTTAAGTGATATATCTACTCAAAGGACAATTTTGATAACTTCAAAGCTTGTACTAATAATCAAAGAAGAAGCTTCAAAATTAGATGTATAAGGATCTAGTCAATAGGATTACTATATTAGATACCATATTTTGCAACAAGCTAGAATATATTCTCTGTCAATTTATGTGGGGCAAAGAAAGGAGGAAAGAAAGGCTTCAATTGCTTGCCTAAAAGTTGGCATACTTGCACCCTCAATGGTGATAAGAGAGGAAATTGGATGACTGATATACTCAAGGAACAGATTTATAAAGTACATGGATTGTAAGGAACATAAAATAAGAATACACCAAGTCTTTATCCAGGATATTGACTAGATATTGAACATTAGAGTTCGTAGCTAAGGTTGGGATGTTTCCTTTCTAGAATATGTAGGCAGTAGGATGTGGGGGATAACTTATGATATTATTGCACCATTGTAATTTGTTTTATTATTACATTAATGAGTTAATATAGCACACATTTTCATCCAAATAAAAGACTTCAAATGAGACATGAAATTAAAACATCTTATCCTGTTATCTTATCTAGCAAACTTATCCACATTTGAGAATACCCTCTTCTACTTGCATACTTGCACCTTTGATTTCTCTCTTTTATTTCTGTGTTTCACATTATTGTTACTGAGTTCATATTATAAAGGAATTCCCACTTAACACATTTTTATATGTTCTACTTCTTAGAGGCATGGAAAATATTTATACATTGCACAACTACATGGCAAAGAAAAGGTATATTTCTTCCTAGACAAACAATTATTGAATTTCTGCTTTGTTGATGACTTAAATACTTTGGAATTTTACTTGGAAGTCAGTAACCAATATGTTTCCTCTGAAATGTCTATACATTTCAATTAAATGTTGAAATCAACACTTAATACATGATATTTGCACCATTGGGGATATAAGCGTGGACTTGTTTTAACTGATATATCTACTCAAAGGACAATTTTGGTAACTTCAAAGCTTTTAAGAATAATCGAAGGGAAATATTAAAAATTGGATGTACAATGATCTACTCAATAGGATTAATATATTAGATACCATGGTTTGAAACACGCTGGAATATATCCTCCCTCAGTTTATTTGAGGCAAAGAAAGGAGGAAGGAAAGGCTTCAATTGCTTGCTTAAAAGTTGGGATACTTGCACCCTCAATAGTGATAAGAGAGGACATTGGATCAATGATATATTAAAGGAACAAATTTATAAAATACATCAACTGTAATGAAGAAAAAATAATAATCCACCAAGTCTTTATCCAGGATATTGACCAGATATTAAACATTAGAGTTCAATGCTAAGGCTGGGATGTTTCCTTTCTAGAATAAGTAGACAGTAGGATGTGGGGGATGACATATAATCTTATTCCACCATTTTACTTCATGTGATTATTATATTAATGAGTTAATATAGCACACATTTACAGCAACAAAAAAACTTCAAAAGAGACATGAAATTAAAACTCATCTTATCCCAATATGTTATCTCGCAAACTTTTACACATTTGACAATACCCTCTTCTACTTGCATACTTGCTCCTTTGCTCGTTTAATTGTATTTGTGTATTTCAAATTGTTTTTACCGAGTTCATATTAGATAGGAATTCCAAATTACCACTTTTTTATTTTTTATACTTCTTAAAGGCAAGGAAAATATTTAGACATTGCAAAGCTACGTGGCAAAGCAAAGTTATCTTTCTTCCTAGACAAACAATTACTAAATTTATTCTTTGTTGATGACTTAAATACTTTTGAATTTTTCTTGCAATCTAGTAACCAATATATTTCACACTATAATGTACAGAAATTTCAATTAAATGTTGGAATCAACATTTAATACATGATATATGCACACTTCAGAGATATAAGGGTGGAATTGTTTTAAGTGATATCTATACTAAAAGGAAAATTTTTATAACTTCAAATCTTGTATGAATAATCAAAGCATATGCTTAAATATTTGATGTACAAGGATCTACTCAATAGGATTACTATCTTAGATACCATGGTTTGCAAGAAGCTTGAATATATCCCCCCTCAGTTTATGTGGGGCAAAGAATGGAGGAAACAAAGGCTTCAATTGCTTGCTTAAAAGTTGGGATACTTACACCCTCAATAGTGATAAGAAAGGACATTGGATGACTAATATAATTAGGGAAAAAATTTATAAAGTACATGGATTTTGAGGATGATAAAATAAGAATCAACCAAGTATTATCCAGGATGTTGACCAGATATTGAACATTAGAGTTGAGTGCTAAGTATGGGATGTTGCCTTTCTAGAATATGTAGATATTAGGATGTGGGGGATAACGTATGATCGTATTCCACCATTGTAATTCGTGATTCTTATATTAATGAGTTAATATACCACACATTTTCAACCAAAAAAAAGAGTTCAAATGAGACATGAAGTTAATTTGTTTCCATGTTTACAGGTTAGGTCATTAATATGTTTAATCTTACATCTATATTTAAGGATTCTAGTTGTGAATACATGGGCCCATGTGATGACCATATATTATTCATGAGTCTCAAAGATCAGATCTATTCCTCCCATAATTTTTCACTGAGCCTCTCTTTAGGTCACCTCCTTTAATTGCGAGTTGAGAATCTTCAAGGCATAGTCACCTAACCATTCTTTCTTGTATTAACTCACTGCACTAAGTTTCTATCACATCTACCTTGCATAGCATACAAAACATTCCTAGATGATAGAAACAACTTCTTCTATCCCCTATAAAAATAAAAATGTGCAATTTTAAATACCTCAACCCCTCACAACGGAGTGAGAAACCTCCAAGGAAAAGTGACATACCATTTTCTGACTAATTCAATGAACTAAATAATATACTCTTATAGACAACCCCTCTCGATGTAAACTACCAGAAAATACGGCACATAGCACATCTATAGTAGACAATGGGCCATTATTTAATAAAAATACAATAGCCTCTAGCCTCCCCGTCTATCCCAGTGCACCGCATAGTTTTAAGGCACAATGAGGCCTCCTATCAATCATTGTCAAGTAAAAATACAGTAGCATAAGGCGTAGATCAGCCTTAGGGTTTGTTTGACTATATACACTATATCAGCCTTGAAATGGGCCAATAGAACCTGCAAAACAACATCTTGATCTTCCTTCAATTCATTCTAATAGGCCGTACAAGATAAAGTGAGTAAGTGATTGGTATTAATTAATGAAGCCACATAAGTAACCTAGAAATATTTGCAGATATAACCTTTAAAATAGCCTAAATTTTTCTTTATAACTTGGTGTGCACAACTAACATAACATTCATTGGAAAGATAAATCCTTGCGCAAAATAAAACTTTAGAGAAATGTGGTGCACCTCTTGGCCTCTTCAGATTACATCATAGTTACATAACGAAAAAAATCTGGATCCCAAAAGATGTAACAATGTGCTGAAGTCCTTAAGAAATTCTACCTCAAATCACCATGCAAAGTAAATGTTCATAGTCATTTTCATCCACAGCAGAACGGATAATCCAAAATCTATCATAAGAAAGCCTAATTTTCTGCAAGATAACACACTTAGTGCTTCCAAACAGATATGAGCTTCAATATTAAAACCAAATTGCTTTTGTTCTAGAGCCAAGGTTTAGGTTTCAAAGTATCTGCCTAAATCAGAGGAGAATACCCTTAGAGATGGTCGAAATTTGGCCTATGAGTTAGCCAAAAATATCATAGAGATACGTCATATACTCTTTCCCAAAAACCACATTAACTTCAAAAATTTGAATTATTCAGAACTTATTGCAGAGAAAGAGGCCTAAACATTGTCTCAGATCAATCCATATGTTGACGAGAAAATTTGCTCGACCACCAGTAGGGGATATCCCAAGTTAAAAGTCCCAGCTAGACTCTAGACCGTTTTTGATAGGGATCTCGTCTGAGGTGTGGGTCTAGCTACCACTAAATATTGTTTTTCTCGGACAGAAGATGTGCCCTTTAGACTTGACAATACACAATTACTCGAATGATACGAAATAAATGGCTGATGATTTCTCATATAAATGAATCATTATAAATAGAAAAATGAGTTTCAAAGCATGTAGCTAAAGGAAATGTTGTTAGCAACACATCATTAGGGCCATGCTCATAAAATGTGCTTCACCACAAAAGAAACAGTTCTCTATGGTCGAATCACCCTTCAATTCCTTAATCGTTTTCCGAAATATGGACTGTCATTAATAACAAATTCATTAAACATCTCTTAACAAAATATTCACATACCATTAACACATCTAGAAAGCTTAAACGTACAAATGACATATGAATAGAAAATGCAGAATAGTCAGTTATAAACGATAGAAAATACATAATACATAATATTCATAATGCTAGCACACATAAGTCCTCATCTGATCCAGTAGTGGAATGAAAACATTCATTTGTATTCATTCTCAGAAATATGTATTCAATGCGATACAATTATCTCTTCTCCTTTTGGAGTCAGGAAAAAAGGTCCATTACAATGTCCCCGATGGGAGTACTTATACAACAAAATTGACCCTTGGGCAGCCATGACCCTTCAACGTCCCTACTGTTGGCATTTTTTGTGACCTAGGTGCTGTTTGTGACTGGAAACTCAGTCCTGACAGCGACGTGTGACATGTTCCCTATTGCGATCTACGAGATGATCCCTATTGGGACCTGCGACCTGTACCATCTCTTTTGTCAAGGGAGAAGTTATGTGATGGAGAGGCTCAGTACATCTATCTATTGCTATTCCTTGAGGTAATTCTGCCATGCCTGATAGTCTATAGCCACTGGAGTGACCTGGGTGGTATCTTCTCCTAACCTGTGAAAACACTGAAGAACGTCTCGGACCAAAGTGCGCCTCTTTACTAAGATTTTATTAGATAGGGAGGCAAGTTTGGTGTAGATCTAGAATGATGTAATGATGATTTGAACAATGTTTTCTTGTGAGGCCGAGAGGTACTAGGAAGTAGCTGGTTACCTAATGGGTTACAAGAATGCTTGAATATCTTGGGTCATCTCTTCCCTTGTATTTTGGATATCCAATGCTCCCAAGGAAGGGATATGATGTACTTCCACCATCGAATTGATGCCACTGATCAAGTGTTCATAAGTAGACATCACCTTCTCCAAATCCTTTACCTGCTTATCCTTGGATTGTATCTTCATTCGTATTTGGAATTTTTCGTTTTGCATACAGATCCAATCCTTCCTGGAGAGGGTTTCAGGAGCCTGCGGATATCGTTCTGACCATTCCATCATACTTTCTATGGTGATGGAGGCTTCCTTTTTGCTATGCAATTTTCCTTATAGTATTTTCTTGTGATCTTAGCAGTGGTGTGACTATCTACTTTATAATGATAATTTCCTCATGTAATTGCTTCATGGTAGCCTCTAAAGTAACCAATTCCCTTTGAATAGTGATTGGTAATTTTCTGGCTTGGGCGGCTTTGAAATGAAGCCGTGGGATTTATAGTTCCAGTGCCTTGTTTTCTTGTTCGGACTGAGTTTCCTTCTGCTCGGAGGCCTGGAGTCTATTATGTAGAGACATAATCTCTCTGCTGATTCTTATGACGTTTTCCTCTATGGATGTTGTGAAGGCAGTCCCTACTGATGCGATCATGATTGGATTAGTCCTGGTATCTAGGACTATATCCTTTTCCATGGTAACTGTGAGGGGCTTGGTTGAATTCCATGCAAGGCATTTTATTTTCCCCTATGCGATATTTTGTGTGAACTGGTTGTATGCCAGCTTTGTTAGGTCTAAAATCTCATCTTCCCATTCCTCTAAGTTTCCATGTTCTGACAGCGGGAAGTCCACCCTCGTCATGGGAGTTTTTCGGGGTACCTAACTACGAGGAAGTTATTTTTTCTCCCTAGTATTTGGGGGCAATGTCTTGCTTCTTTCTTGTTCCTTAGAGGAGCCTTCCTATGAACAAGAAATCATAGGAAGGCTCCTGTTTATCCTGTTCTTCCTTTAATCCACCAAGTATTTATCCAGGATATTGACCAGATATTAAACATTAGAGTTCAAAGCTAAGGCTGGGATGTTGCCTTTCTAGAATATGTAGACAGTAGGATGTGGGGGATAACATATGATCTTATTCCACCATTTTAATTCATGTGATTATTATATTAATGAGTTAATATAGCACACATTTACAACAACAAAAAAACTTTGAATGAGACATGAAATTAAAACTCATCTTATCCCATTATCTTATGTTGCAAACTTCTACACATTTGACAATACCCTCTTCTACTTGCATACTTGCTCCTTTTCTAGATTAATTTTATTTGTGTATTTCAAATTGTTCTTACCGAGTTCATATTATATAGGATTTCCCACTTACCACCTTTTTATTTTTTATACTTCTTAAAGGCAAGGAAAATATTTAGACATTGCAAAGCTACGTGGCAAAGCAAATTTGTCTTTCTTCCTAGACAAACAATTACTGAATTTATTCTTTGTTGATGACTTAAATACTTTTGAATTTTTCTTGGAATCTAGTAACCAATATATTTCACAGTATAATGTATTGAAATTTCAATTAAATGTTGGAATCAACATTTAATACATGATATATGCACACTTCAGATATATAAGGGTGGAATTGTTTTAAGTGATATCTCTACTAAAAGGAAAATTTTGATAACTTCAAATATTGTATGAATAATCAAAGCATACGCTCCAAAATTTGATGTACAAGGATCTACTCAATAGGATTACTATCTGAGATACCATGGTTTGGAAGAAGCTCAGATATATCCTCCCTCATTTTATGTGGGGCAAAGAATGGAGGAAAGAAAGGCTTGAATTGCTTGCTTAAAAGTTGGGATACTTGCTCCCTCAATAGTGATAAGAGAGGATAATGGATGACTAATATACTCGGGGAAACAATTTATAAAGTGCATGGATTTTGAGGATGATAAAATAAGAATCGACCAATTATTATCCAAGATATTGAGTAGATATTGAACATTAGAGTTGAGTGCTAAGTATCGGATGTTGCCTTTCTAGAATATGTAGATAGTAGGATGCGGGGGATAACGTATGATCTTATTCCACCATTTTACTTTGTGATTCTTATATTAATGAGTTAATATAGCACACATTTTCAACCAAAACAAAGAGTCCAAATGATACATGAAGTTAATTTGTTTCCATGTTTACAGGTTAGGTAATTTATATGTTTAATCTTACATCTATATTTAAGGATTCTAGTTGTGAATACATGGGCCCATGTGATGACCATAGATTATTCATGAGTCTCATTCATCAGATCTATTCCTCCCAGAATTTTTCACCGAGCCTCTCTTAAGGTCACCTCATTTAATTGTGAGTTGAGAATCTTCAAGGCATAGTCACCTAACCATTATTTCTTGTATTAAATCACTGCACTAAGTTTATATCACATCTACCTTGCATAGCATATAGAGAATTCCTAGATGATAGAAATAACTTCTTCTATCCCCTATAAAATAAAAATGTGAAATGTGAAATACCTCAACCACTCACAACGGAGTGAGAAACCTCCTAGGAAAAGTGACATACCATTTGTTGCCTAATTTAGTGAACTACATAATATCCTCTTCTAGACAACCCCTCTCGATGTAAACTACCCTAAAATAGGGCACATAGCACATATATAGTAGAAAATGGGCCATTATTTAATAAAAATACAGTAGCCTCTAGCTTCCCCCTCTATCCCAGTGCACCGCATAGTTTCAAGGCACAATGAGGCCTCCTATCAGTCACTGTCAAGTAAAAATACAATAGCATAAGGCGTAGATCAGCCTTAGGGTTTGTTTGAATATATACACTAGATCAGCCTTCAAATGGGCCAATAGAACCTGCAAAAAAACATCTTGATCTTTCTTCAATTCATTCTAATAGGCCGTCCAAGATAAAGTGAGTAAGTGATTTGTATTAATTAATGAAGCCACACAAGTAACCTAGAAATATTTGCAGATATAACCTTAAAAATAGCCTAAATTTTTCTTGATAACTTGGCATGCACAAGTAACATAACATTCATTGGAAAGATAAATCCTTGCGCAAAATAAAACTTTAGAGAAATGTGGTGCACCTCTTGGCCTCTTCAAATTACATTATAGTTACGTAACAAAAATAATCTGGATCCCAAAATATGTAACAATGTGCTGAAGTCCTTAAGAAATTCTACCTCAAATCGCCATGCAAACTAAATGTTCATAGTCATTTTCATCCACAGTGGAACAAATAATCCAAAATCTATCATAAGAAAGCCTACTTTTCAGAAAGATAGCACACATAGTGCTTCCAAATATATATGAGCTTCAAAATTAACACCAAATTGCTTTTGTTCTAGAGCCAAGGTTTAGGTTTAAAAGTATGTGCCTAAATCAAAGGAGAATACCCTTAGAGATGGTCGAAATTTGGCCTATGAGCTAGCCGAAAAGATCATAGAGATACCTCATATACCCTTTCCCAAAAACCACATTAACCTCAAAAATTTGAATTATTCAGAACTTATTGCAAAGAAAGAGGCCTAAACATTGTCTCAGATCAATCGATCGATTGACGAGAAAATTTTCCCAACCACTAATAGGAGATATCCCAAGTAAAAAGTCCCAGCTACACTCTAGACCATTTTTGATAGGGATCTTGTCTGAGGTGTGGGTCTGGCTACCATTGAATGTTCCTTTTCTTGGACAGAAGATGTGCCCTTCAGACTTGACGACACACGGTTACTCGAATGATACGAAATAAATGGTTGATGATTTCTCCTGTAAATGAGGCATTATAAATAGAAAAGCGAGTTTCAAAGAATGTAGCTAAATGAAATGTTGTTAGCAACACATCATTAGGGTAATGCTCATAAAATATGCTTCACCACAAAAGAAAAAGTTCTCTATGGTCGAATCACCCTTCAATTCCTAAAGCGTTTTCAAAAAGATGGACTGTCATTAATAACAAAGTCATTAAACATATCTTAATGAAATATTAAACGTACAAATGACATATGAACAAAAAACACATACTAGTCAGTCATAAACGATAGCAAATACATAAGACATAATATTCATAATGCTAGCACACATAAGTCCTCATCCAATCCAGTAGTGAAATGAAAACATTCATTTGTATTCATTCTCGAAAATATGCATTCAATACAATACAATTATCTCTTCTCCTTTTCGATTCGGGAAAAAAGGTGGATTACAATGTCCCCAGAGGGAGTACTTATAGAACGAAATTGACCCTTGGATGGCCCTGACCCTTCAACGTCCCTACCGTTGGCATGTTTTACGACCTAGGTGGTGTTTGTGACTGGCAACTAGGTTCTGACAGCGACCTGTGACATGTTCCCTATTGTGATCTACGAGCTGATCCCTATTGTGACCTGCGACCTGTACAATCTCCTTTGTCAAGGGAGAATTTGTGTGATGGAGAGGCTCGGTACATCTATCTATTGCTATTACTTGAGGTAATTCTGCCAGGCCCGATAGTCTATAGCCACTGGAGTGACCTTGGGGGTATCTTCTCCTAACCTGTGAAAACAGTCAAGAGCATCTGGGACCAAAGTGCGCCTCTTTATTGATATTTTATTGGATAGGGAGGCTAGTTTAGTGTAGATCCAGAATGGTGTAATGATGAACTGAACAATGTTTTCTTGTAAGGCCCAGAGGTCCTGGGAAGTAGCTGGTTACCTAATGGGTTACAAGAATGCTTGAATATCTTGGGTCACCTCTTCCCTTGTATTTTTGATATCCAACGCTCCCAAGAAAGGGATATGATGTACTTCCACCATCGAATCGATGCCACTGACCAAGTGTTCATAAGCAGACATCACCTTCTCCGCATCCTTTACTTTCTTATCCTTGGATTGTATCTTCATTCGTATCTAGAATTTTTTGTTCTGCATACAGATCCAATCCTTCCTGGAGAGGGTGTTAGGAGCCTGCGGATATCTTTCTGACCATTCCATCATACTTTCTATGGCGGTGGAGGCTTCCTTTTGGCTATGAAATTTTACTTTTATTCTTTTCTTGTGCTCTTAGCAGTGGTGTGACTATCTGCTTTATAATGATAATTTCCTCATATGATTGCTTCATGGTAGCTTCCAAAGTAACCAATTCCCTTTGAATAGTGATTGGTAATTCATTGTCTTGGGCGGCTTTGAAATGAAGCCTTTGGATTTATGGTTCCAATGCCTTCTTTTCTTGTTTGGACTGAGCTACCTTCTGCTTGGAGGCCTAGAGTCTATTTTGTAGAGACAGAATCTCTCTACTCATTCTTCTGATGTTTTCCTTTGTGGATGTTGTGAATTTATTCCCTACTGATGCAATCATGATTGGATTAGTGCTAGTATCTAGGACTATATCCTTTTCCATGGTAACTGCGAGGGGCTTGGTTGAATTCCATGCAAAGCATTTTATTTTCTCCTATGCGATATTTTGTGTGAATTGGTCATATGTCAGCCTTGTCAGGTCTAAAATCTCATCTTCCCGTTCCTCTAAGATGCCATATTCTGAGAGTGGGAAGTGCACCCTCGTCATGGGAGTTTTTTGGGGTATCTCAATACAAGGAAGCTTTTTTTCTCCCCATTATTTGGGGGCGATGTCTTGCTTCCTTCTTCTTCCTTAGAGGAGCCTTCCTGTGATTTCTTGTTTTCTTCCTCATTCCTCTTCTTGGCCTCTTATTTATCTTGTTCTTCCTTTAATCCACCAAGTCTTTATCCAGGATATTGACCATATCTTAAACATTAGAGTTGAACGCTAATGCTGGGATGTTGCCTTTCTAGAATATGTAGACAATAGGATGTGGGGGATAACATATGATCTTATTCCACCATTTTACTTCGTTTGATTATTATATTAATGAGTTAATATAGCACACATTTACAACAACAAAAAAAGCTTCAAATGAGACATGAAATTAAAATTCATATTATACCATTATCTTATCTCGCAAACTTCTACACATTTGACAATACCCTCTTCTACTTCATACTTGCACCTTTGCTCAGTTAATTGTATTTGTGTATTTCAAATTGTTGTTACCGAGTTCATATTATATAGGAATTCCCACTTACCAATTTTTTATTTTTTATACTTCGTGAAGGCAAGGAAAATATTTAGACATTGCAAAGCTACGTGGCAAAGAAAAGTTATCTTTCTTCCTAGACAAACAATTACTGAATTTATTCTTTGTTGATGACTTAAATACTTTTGAATTTTTCTTGGAATATAGTAACCAATAGATTTCACACTATAATGTATAGAAATTTCAATTAAATTTTGGAATCAACATTTAATACATGATATATGCACACTTCACAGATATAAGGGTGGAATTGTTTTAAGTGATATCTCTACTAAAAGGAAAATTTTGAAAACTTCAAATCTTGTATGAATAATAAAAGCATATGCTTCAAAATTTGATGTATAAGGATCTACTCAATATTATTACTATGTTAGACACCATGGTTTGCAAGAAGCTCGAATATATCCTCCCTCAGTTTATGTGGGGCAAAGAATGGAGGAAAGAAAGGCTTCAATTGCTTGTTTAAAAGTTGGGATACTTGCTCCCTCAATAGTGATAAGAGAGGAAATTGGATGACTAATATACTGAGGGAAAAAATTTATAAAGTACATGGATTGTGAGGATGAGAAAATAAGAATCGACCAAGTATTATCCAGGATGTTGACCAGATATTGAACATTAAAGTTGAGTGCTAAGTATGGGATGTTGCCTTTCTAGAATATGTAGATATTAGGATGTGGGGGATAACGTATGATCTTATTCCACCATTGTACTTCGTGATTCTTATATTAATGAGTTAATATACTGCACATTTTCAACCAAAAAAAAGAGTTCAAATGAGCATGAAGTTAATTTGTTTCCACGTTTACAGGTTAGGTCATTAATATGTTTAATCTTACATCAATTTTTAAGGATTATATTTGTGAATACATGGGCCCATGTGATTACCATAGATTATTCATGAGTCTCATTGATTAGATCTATTCCTCCCAGAATTTTTCACTGAGCCTCTCTTAAGGTCACCTTCTTTAATTGCGAGTTGAGAATCTTCAAGGCATAGTCACCTAACCATTATTTCTTGTATTAACTCACTGCACTAAGTTTCTATCACATCTACCTTGCATAGCATATAGATAATTCCTAGATGATAGAAATAACTTCTTCTATCCCCTATAAAAATAAAAATGTGAAATGTGAAATACCTCAACCCCTCACAACGGAGTGGGAAACCTCCTAGGAAAAGCGACATATCATTTGCTGCCTAATTCAGTGAACTACATAATATCCTCTTATACACAACCCCTCTCGATGTAAAATACCCTAAAATAGGGCACATAGCACGTCTATAGTAGACAATGGTCAATTATTTAATAAAAATACAATAGCCTCTAGCCTCCCCCTCTATCCCAGTGCACCGCATAGTTTTAAGGCACAATGAGGACTCCTATCAATCATTATCAAGTTAAAATACAGTAGCATAAGGCGTAGATCAGCCTTCGGGTTTGTTTGAATATATACACTATATCAACCTTGAAATGGGCCAATAGAACCTCCAAAACAACATCTTGACCTTCCTTCAATTCATTCTAATAGGTCGTACAAGATAAAGTGAGTAAGTGATTGGTATTAATTAATGAAGCCACATAAGTAACCTAGAAATATTTCCAGATATAACCTTAAAAATAGCCTAAATTTTTCTTGATAACTTGGCGTTCACAAGTAACAAAAAACTCATTAGAAAGATAAATCCTTGTGCAAAATAAAAATTTAGAGAAATGTGGTGAACCTCTTGGCCTCTTCAGATTAAATCATAGTTACATAATGAAAACAATATGGATCCCAAAAGATGTAACAATGTGCTAAAGTCCTTAAGAAATTCTACCTCAAATCACCATGCAAAGTAAATGTTCATAGTCATTTTCATCCACAGTAGAACAGATAATCCAAAATCTATCATAAGAAAGCCTAATTTGTAGCAAGATAACACATAGAGTGCTTCCAAATAGATATGAGCTTCAAAATTAACACCAAATTTCTTTTGTTCTAGAGCGAAGGTTTAGGTTTCAAAGTATGCGCCTAAATCAGAGGAGAATACCCTTAGAGATGGTCGAAATGTGGCCTATGAGCTAGCCGAAAATATCATAGAGATACCTCATATACCCTTTCCCAAAAACCACATTAACCTCAAAAATTTGAATTATTCGGATCTTATTGCAGAGAAAGAGGCCTAAACATTGTCTCATATCAATCCATCTATTGACGAGACAAGTTGCCCGACCACCAGTAGGGGATATGCCAAGTAAAAAGTCGCAGCTAGACTCTAGACCATTTTTGATAGGGATCTTGTCTGAGGTGTGGGTCTAGCTACCACTGAATATGCCTTTTCTCGGACAAAAGATGTGCCCTTCAGACTTGATGATACACGGTTACTCGAATGATACGAAATAAATGGCTAATGATTTCTCCTATAAATGAAGCATTATAAATAGAAAAGCGAGTTTCAAAGCATGTAGCTAAAGGAAATGTCGTTAGCAACACATCATTAGGGTCATGCTCATAAAAGATGCTTCACCACAAAAGAAATAGTTCTCTATGGTCGAATCACCCTTCAATTCCTTAAGAGTTTTCCAAAATATGGACTGTCATTAGTAACGAATTCATTAAACAACTCTTAATGAAATATTCACATACCAATAACACATCTAGAAAGCTTAAACGTACAAATGACATATGAACAAAAAACATAGACTAGTCAGTTATAAACGATAGCAAATACATAAGACATAATATTCATAATGCTAGCACACATAATTCCTCATCTGATCTAGTAGTGGAGTGAAAACATTCATTTGTATTCATTCTTAGAAATATGAATTCAATGTGATACAATTATCTCTTCTCCTTTTGGAGTTGGGAAAAAAGGTCCATTACAATGTCCATGGAGGGAGTACTTATACAACAAAATTGACCCTTGGGCGGCCCTGACCCCTCAACGTCCCTACCATTGGCATGTTCTACGACCTAGGTGGTGTTTGTGATTGGAAACTCAGTCTTGACAGCGGCCTGTGACATGTTCCCTATTGCAATTTGCGAGTTGATCCCTATTGCGACTTGCGACCTGTACCATCTCCTTTGTCAAGGGAGAAGTTGTGTGATGGAGAGGCTCGGTACATCTATCTATTGCTATTCCTTGAGGTAATTCTTCCAGGCTCGATAGTCTATAGCCACTGGAGTGACCTTGGGGGTATCTTCTCCTAACCTGTGAAAACACTCAAGAGCATCTGGGACCAAAGTGCACTTATTTACTGAACTTTATTGGATAGGGAGGCCAATTTGGTGTAGATCCAGAATGGTGTAATGATGAACTGAACAATGTTTTCTTGCGAGGCCGGGAGGTCTTGGGAAGTAGCTGGTTACCTAATGGGTTACAAGAATGCTTGAATATCTTGGGTCACCTCTTCCCTTGTATTTTGGATATCCAATGCTCCCAAGGAAGGGATATGATGTACTTCCACCATCGCATCGATGCCACTAATCAAGTGTTCATAAGCAGACATCACCTTCTCCACATCCTTTACCTTCTTATCCTTGGATTGTATCTTCATTCGTATCTAGAATTTTACGTTCTACATACAGATCCAATCCTTCCTGGAGAGGGTGTCAGGAGCCTGCGGATATCTTTCTGACCATTCCATCATACTTTCTATGGCAGTGGAGGCTTCCTTTTGGCTATGAAATTTTACTTTTAGTCTTTTCTTGTTCTCTTAGAAATGGTGTGACTATCTGCTTTATAATGATAATTTCCTCATATAATTGCTTCATGCTAGCCTCCAAAGTAACCAATTCCCTTTGAATAGTGATTGGTAATTAGTTGGCTTGGGCGGCTTTGAAATGAAGCCTTTGGATTTTTGGTTCCAATGCCTTATTTTCTTGTTCGGACTGAGCTGCCTTCTGCTCAGAGGCTTGGAGTCTGTTTTGTAGAGACATAATATCTCTGCTCACACTTCTGAAATTTTCCTCTGTGGATGTTGTGAAGGTGGTCCCTACTGATGCGATCATGATTGGATTAGTCCTGGTATCTACGACTATATCCTTTTCCATGGTAACTGCGAGGGGCTTGGTTGAATTCCATGCAAGGCATTTTATTTTCTCCTATGCGATATTTTGTGTGAACTGGTCATATGTCAGCCTTGTTAGGTTTAAAATCTCATCTCCCCATTCCTCTAAGATGCCATGTTCTGAGAGTGGGAAGTGCACCCTCGTCATGGGAGTTTTTTGGGGTACCTCAATACGAGGAAGCTTTTTTTTCTCCCTAGTATTTCGAGGCGATGTCTTGCTTCCTTCTTCTTCCATAAAGGAGCCTTCCTGTGATTTCTTGTTTTCTTCCTCCTTATTCCTCTTCTCGGCCTCTTCTTTATCCTGGTCTTCCTTTAATTTGCACTCAACCTCTTTCTTCTTCTATTCTTCTTCTTCCTTCTTCTTACGTTCCTCTTCCTCTATTTTCTTGTGGGCTTCTTCTGCCTCCCTTCTCTTTTGTTCCTCCTTTTGTTGTTTTTTTCTATTTTTCCTCATCTTGCTTCTTTTGCTTGTCTTCTTCTTGCTGTCGTGCCAGGGTATCTTGCGTTTTTTTGAGTTATTTCTCCCTCGCCTTTTTCTCAACTTATTGTTGTCCCTTCACCTCTTTGTCTCTCTTTTCCTGTTTCTCTTTAGAAATATTATTTCCCATATCATTCTTTGGCTTCTTCATTTTGGAATATGAGGCTCCTCCTATTGGGTCCTTTCATTTCAGAATGTCAGCCCTTTCATCCATATTTTGATCATCTTGACCCCCTTGATCCTTACTCGAGTTAGCTGATTCTTCTAGCGAGGCTTCCCTGTCTTTGTTGTACCAGTTCCTGAATTTCTCTTCAACAGGGAATTCTGTGTGTTTGTATTTCCAATTGAGCTTAGCCCATTTACAATGTGCAGGGACGATCCTTTCGGGATCATTTGATCTATGGGCAAAGGTCACAAAATGAAAACTTTTGGTTTCCTCTACCTCTGCTTCTACTTCCTTTAAATCCTTAACTGTGTAGGTGTTGGTAGTGAGCAGGAGAGTAGGCCATGGTTTCTTTTTGCCTTTGTTGAGGACCTTCAAAAATATTCTCATCATTTAGTAACACACATCTTGTAAGAGTATTTTATCAGTGACAAACTAGGGCAGTGTGTTAGGTACCTTGAATAATATGAAGACTCTGATAAAAGTACTTTTTGCAATGGGAAACTAGTTGGCCACTTGGGTTATTGTTTTCATGGCTCGCTTGGACATGCACAGGGTGTATTTTCTGAAAATATTTCTATAGAGTGTGGAAATGAGACTCTGGTATATTGATTCTATATCTTGCTTGTATTTGGAAGCTTAGAACACACTTGAGTATTTTTGGATTGGTCTACCATGCTTGACATCCCAGTTATGTGACCATCCTTAAAACTCACATCTTGCACATATTGTGTCCAAAAGGTAGGAAGACATGTAGAATTCAGATGGAGATCCTTCATCCAGTGAGTGTGCTGCTCATAGTTTGACCTGAGGGCTGCTACTATCAGGTTAGCGCAGTTGAACTGGGTGCCAGATGGAGTGATAACATACATGAGTGGGACCCAAGTCCCATTGAAAGTAGTGGCATCTAGTCAGTTGTATAACCTACACATCATTTCTGCCACAAGTTTGTAGACTTTCCTGAGGCCCTCTGTTTTATATTCCTCATCCTTTTTCACCTTAAAATTCTCGGGGTCCTCCCACCATCCCTTCAAGGTCTCTGGTATTGGTACTTCATGAGTGGTGACCAAATCAGCATTGAAATACTGTTCTCTGGTGGGGAGTACATAGTAGACTTCTACATATTTCCCCATCAGGTTAGCAAACATCTTCTCTGCATGATCACGGATGACCCAGATCCCGAAGTCAACTATTTGGAGGATCCATTAAATGACCTTTGCACATGGGAATATGGGTGGATGAGCACCTGCATAGTTAAGTTTGGATATCTTGATCTAGATATATACTTTCTAGTCCACGAAGTCTTCTGGAAACTCAGGCTTTGCGAACTCCTGATATACTTGGTAACAAGTCATTTGTCTCCTTTCCCAAACACAGAGGCACTGTCCCCATAGATAGGGGGAGGGGAAGGAAGCGTGTATTCCTCTAAGATATCTATCTTAGGACTCTTGTTTCTTTTTTGAATTGCTGGAGGCCGCTTATCACTTGAGGCTGAATAGATGGAGACACACTCGAGCTTGGCTTCAATATCCCCTAGCATGTCCATAAAACAACCCCACATAAGACGAACGGCATAATCAGAAATATGTTGACTAACTAAACTTCCAAATGAACTGACTGCACAGGTTAGGTCACTCCAACCCCTGCCAACTATTATCTAAAGAAATGGTGAGGTTTTCAACTTCGCATCCTTGCGAATAAGTCGCAAGGTTTCTAGGTCACACTGGAGTGAATTCTGAGGAAACTGTTACCTTTCCACTTGGCGACTTGCGACTAGGTCGCAAAATCATAGATTGGGCGGCTAATTGGTGATTAGTGACCTGGTGGCTTCGCGACTTAGTTACCAAGTCACGAGGTCACAGGGTCTCTAATTTTCAGAGTCACGTTAGGGATTTTTTGAGAGGATTTGTGGTGATTACGGCCCGCGGGGAATAAATTGCAAACAGGGAAAAAAATCCAAGCGTGATGGGAAAATCTAATTTTAAAGGCCTTCCTAGGGAGCCAAGAGGGGTTATTGAAGAAAACTGAGGCAAGGTAAGGCTCATAGGATGAGGCAAAGAAAGGTGAGCATGAGGGGGTTGGAAAACTTAACTAGAGGGCTGGTGAGGACCTAGAATGAAGCCAAAAGGGAATTAATAGCCTAGGTTAGGGCCATGTGAGGAAAAATTTAATAAAAACAGGAAACAACAGGAGGATTAGGTACTAGTACATTTGTTCAAAATTTTGACACTTTAGTTCCCACACGTTTGACGCGTTGTCGGAAATTTCCCCAAATTTTCTCAATTTTTTAAATCTTGCCAACAACCGTCACTATAGCGACGTTTAGGCACATCGTTAGTATTTCAACGTCTAGGAACATCGTTGGAATACCAAAATTTTGGGACACAATTTCGGTAGTGCGACGATATTGGGGACAAATGTTGGTATTGCGATGGTTTGGAGTGAAATGTCGGTTTTGCGATGTTTCGATCTATGTTGGTAGTGCGACGGATTGAGATAAGTGTCGGTAGTGTGACGTTTGGAAAATTAATACAAAGTTGACTAATTTTTAGTCGTCACCTATATCTTAGGGATTCACATGTGCGGCTCATGCACCTTCTCAACAAGAAGACGTACGGCCCCAGGTCTGTGGTTCCTGTGGCTTGTGGCTTGGTAGACACTCTCACCACACTTTTGTTCGAGAAACAGTTGTGAAACTCGCATGCCTGTTATAGGAATAAGTGCATGGTTATTGAAATTTTTGTTTTTTACATCTTAGGAGGTTGATTTTAAATTTTTGACATCCTTGATGGCAGGATGGATATGTTGTGGCAATAGCATGATTAGAATCCCCAAAGCACTTCAATTTTAGGGAATCCTATTGCCAACATGACACTAGCGGGTTGGGGGTTACTAGAGTTTCTTTAGAACCCTATAATAAGGTCACAATATCCATTATTGCATTTTATGGTTCAATGTTTGGATGTGGATGGCCAGATCTTCATGATTCGACCCTGTGGAAAAAGGTTATACAATCCTTTTTTTGGATGGAAAAAATGGATTAAAAAGGTGACTAATTTTCAGTCGTCTCCTATATCTCAGGGATTCACAAGTTGACCCTGTGGGAAAAGGTTAGAAAGGGTTATTAATAGAGGAAATATGAGGAAGGTGGTTGGATTCCCTTTATCTATAGGCTGCCTATGATCTAGGGATTCAATAAAATATCCATGGCCTAGACAAGTTAGGGCTCGATCAAACGACGGTGTATCATCCTGTGCTCACATTCTATCTCTCTACAACCTCGAAGAAGGTCCATCCATGGCGGAGATCGTCATCATGGTGCACCCCCTCTCAGGTAGGCTTTCTAAACCCTTCCTATCTCAGTAGTTTCCAGAGCTTTCAGTTCTTGCCCCTTATGATATCTTTCATCCTTTGTTTCTAAATCAATTCTTAAAAATTTTAACAGGATGATGAGGTGTACAAGGTCAAAATTTGAGGAAGGTGGTTGCATTCCCTCCATCTAGAGGTTGCCTCTGATCTGGGGATTCAAGAAAATATCCATGGCCTAGACAAGTTAGGGCTTGATCGAACGATGATTGTTAAATCTAATAGTTACGATTAACTTCTTACCCCCCTCCAGCATTCCATCGTGCATTTTTTTATCCTATGCTCACATGTTATCTCTTTACAACCCCGAAGAAGGTCCATCCATGGTAGAAATCAGCATCATGGTGCACCCCCTATCAGGTAGGCTTTCTAAACCCTTCCTATCTCAGTGGTTTGTAGGGCTTTCAGTTCTCGCCCCTTATGATATCTTTCATCTTTTGCTTCTGACTCAATTCTTTAAAATTTTAACAGGATTGCGAGGTGTACAAGGTCAAACCGACCTTCAATTTTGAACATTTATCTTCCAATAATTCCAAATCTAATTCTAGAGTTATCATCATGGCTATGCAGGCACATCCCATAACCACCTTCAGGTAGTCATTATTTCTACTCCCCACAAGGTTGCAAATATATTTTCCCTTAAGGGGTTTCTATGTTATCTCACAGATAATTGTTCGTTGATTGGAATAGAGATATGCTTTATTTTATTTTTTTTAGTGGCTAGGTTTAAGTTATAGTTAATTTATTTATGTACTGCAGGTATAAACCCTAGCTCCACACACCCCAGATTCTGTTATATTTTCTACCACGTTGTCTCTAAAAGTAAATGATTATGGCTCCTCTTGTTTCACATGTGACTATTCATTCAACAACCTATTTTACACATAAAATGTTATGGCTTTCATAGAATGTGTTGTGTTGTAGTCCTAGGGTTTAGTTTTCCTTTTGTTAGTAAATTATAATGCTTCTTGACACTAAAAATGTTGAATCTTCCATTCCAAGGATCAAATGTCCTCCTCCACCCGGGCATGGAATGCCCCCTCCTCCACTTGGCAGTGATGCCCCTCCTATGTACGGTGCTCCTCCTCATATGCAGCCGAGACCTAACATGCCGCCTCTGCCACCTGGTCAGCAGAAGTAGCAACAACAACAACCTACTGGACATTAGTAGCAGTAGCTATCAATTGAATCAGGTATTTTATTAATTTCCCTGCATATTTTTGGTATATGAGAATGTCTTTTTATGCTTTCCAGCAGGATTGAAAAAATAATTTCACCATTTCAAGTCATGAGTATTTGAATATTTTTCATTCTAATGATAAAATGAGTTAGCATCTCCAGTTGGGGAAAGCCCAAACCATCGCAGACATTAAACTTGATAATCCTCCTCCAACTTATATTAAGTGAAGGTAATTTCATGGCAGAAATAAAAGTCAGAGATTTTGTAGAATTTGTAGTTAGTTGTGGTACTACAATTTTCCTTTACCTTGATTAAGCTCATAGTACTGATCAATTTTTTTTTTAAATCAGGGACCTTTTGCAAGAGTCATTTTTATTTCTATAGAACATTCATAAAAGCATCTTATTCTAGCCTTACAGACCTTATTGTATTTTCTATTGAGTGTATTCCTTATTAATCACTATATTCCATGCCAAAATACTAAAAATTGTTGCCTTGATTGAATATCTGTACATATACATTTTATTCTGTTTAGGAAATAATAGGTTTCAAAACCATTTCACTATGCAGTTACCATATTATATACATTTTTTGGCATAAAATGTTTTCGTTAATTATTTATATAATAGTAATGTACAGACAGGGCATCGTTTTACAAAAGTAGGGTGTTTTGTGGCGCTCACCACAAGCTTGGATATACCATGCGAAATATGCCTTAATAACTGCCATAACTACCTAAGGGCATAGAAGTTAACAAAAATGCCACCTGAGCATATCCAATAACACAAAATTCTAAAATGTCCAGCTGGCACTTAACCATTAAAGATGATAAAGTCTTGCCTTATGGTATGAAAATAAATAAACACATTTTTGAAATCCTGAAGGATCTATTGCTGGGTTGAGACCTGCATCAGGAGATTTTTTGTTGTCCTTTGGAGTGGGCCTTTAGCCATTATTGGTTGATTCAACATTAGTTATAGCAGGCCACTGCCCATCATTTGTGACTTATCTGTTTCTGCAACACCACCAATCACCCACTAGGGAATCTTACTGTCTTTATAACCTAGCCTTTGAAAATTTACCTTGATTTTGCTCTATTTTACATGCTCAATGCACAATATTATGAAATGCGTCCTATTCTTAACCATTGCAGCATAGATAATTTATAAACATGTAATCTACAAAAAGACACAATATAACATAACATTTATCTTTTATAAATGACACCAATTGGCTTCAGACCTAGATATTCCGCTCAACAATAAACTATGCTACTCATATCTCTTAGTAGTGGGTCATCCCCATGTTGTGGTCAAGACTCTATTGGGGTAAAAGGCTACCTAAGCCAACTATGGTCCATAGCTCCACCAATATGGTAGCAGACCAAGGTAATTGATTCCAACATCTTCCAACTGACTTTATCTCATCCCCCATTTGCCTTCACAACCCACGGTAGTGCACCCCTTCCTCTGCACTCGTAGTCCATTAGGTTGTGGCACTACAATCAAAGGTTCCCAACTCAAAGTGGCTAGGGATTTTCCAAAGGCCCATGGCTTTTGGGAGTTCCAAATCCACCACACCCAAATCAACCTAGGATTGATAGCGTACGAAATTCACATCATCATACAACATTGGCTGGAGTTGCAGAGAATCCTCGGGGTGGAGGAAAAACTTTGGATCCCTGAGAAAAGTAAGGGTGGGGATGTATATCTCTATTTGGGAGGAATCTTGTGAAACATATCCCTATTTCCATCCCGAGGTGTATCAATAACTATGATACCCATAACATATTAAATACAACACTCTTAAAAATAGGGTTACAAAATGGCAATCGTTGCCTAAAATTTAGGACATATTGAAGCCATAGGCAAGCATGGATTATGTTGTATATTTCACCATTGTGGCAGAAATTGCAGTCGCGACAATTTTGTACATTTAGGTATGGGTTTGTGATCTTCAACGTTGTTGTACATCTAGATCCCATATATATATTAAAATTGCCTCCATAGGTTGAATGACCTACATAGAAGACATCAGACTTGAAGTAAGGCATTAGTTCCCCTTAAGACTAGGTCACCATACTTGAAATAGTGGTGCCTGACACTTGAAGTAATTCATGATATCATAATAATATACAATGTCACAGATGCAGTTTAATTTCATTCTAGCCTTGGACATGCTCCGATCTATATGCATATAATTTTACAATGACTTATAATAACCCTATCACTAACATCTACATGGATATACTCGGATATCATTTATAGAGTTTACTCCCTACAATACCCAACTCATGTCTAGATCTCATGCCCTCATCAATATTTTATTAGTTCAAGGATGCCTTTACTATGGAGTTGAAGAAGAGACTGTCAGGCTTGCCTTGTGTCCCTGAATCTGGCAATAAAATAGAAGGGCTTACTCGCAGTGCCATTTTTTCCACCTGCTAGGTTGAGGATTTGGCATATAACCAAGAATATGCATAACTCCCTTCATCGGCAAGCCATCTATCTCGTTACCTTTTGGAGATATGAGTTTTATTACAATGGTTTATCTTCACTACATTTTTTCTCAAAGAGCGTGCTTTTATATGCCAAAATCAAAACTATAGACTGTCAATTCATTTGCATTGTTTTATTAGTGCAACTATTTTCTCAAGCTAAAAGTATCCAAAACGCACAAGGATAAGTTTGGATAAAAACCAGCTAATAGGATATGAAGCCATTGTGTGTACAGGATAAGACAGGATTAATTTTGCTACTGAGCTCTCTTTAAGAGTAGAAGGAACACAGCAAGAACACTCACGTGCACTATGCTCTGTTCTATGTGCATTCAAAACCCACTACGTAACATTTCTCCTTTAACACATTTTGTCAAGTAGGGTGTGTGTATCAACCAAGTTTTGGCACTAGGCATACATTTTAACGAGATATCCTAATTTATCGCCAATTGGAGTCAATCAAAGCTTCTATCCATGACTAAAAATGGTGACATAATAGATCATCCTGTTTTTGTTCTTTGCTCACGGAGTCCTAAGTTCATAACACAAATAGGCACATTTTTTCAGTCTATTTACAATTACACTATTCAATAGTATCTCCTTGTAAGTTATTCCAAATAGAAAGTTTTATAATTAGGGAACATGGAACCATATGTAGTAGCAAAGGGTTTCAATACAATGCCATTGTTTATGATTCTCCACAATTGGTTGGTTCAGACACCAATTCAGTTCACGTGTTTTAACAACCAATTGGTAAGCAGTGTGTGCTAGATGCTCATTCCACATTTTTTGTTAAACCATTTACCCGTATCCCAGAGGTCCAATGAATTAAGCCTGGATGCTCTGATACCACTTTGTGGTGTACCTAACCTCCTCTATAGCTCCATCAATAGGATGGGGCACTTAATAATTTAAAATTTTACTTTCAATCCTACAGAACTATGGAATAAGAACATACAAACCATGGGCACATGATTTCAACCAAATTCTACATCCTTCTATTGTAGTTTCATGCTATCTATGTCACTTAACTCATGAAATCCAGTAAATAATTATGTCATGGCTTAGTCCATAGTGTAAATATACTAATTACAATAGCAATATAACATAGCAGTTGCAAAAATTAAACTTGTCTGTCACCAGAGTTGAACCACATTGAATGGATGTCAAGGAATTATTTTCCTCGTAGCTATAGGCAATCCATTATGATAGCCGCCCGAGTTGGGGTCATGGAATGACATAGGCAAAGAGTCTTCTTCAATTTCCACTCTCCAAAACACAACACTCTAGCATAATGACATGGCACTCACAGTAACACAAGATACCCATGATGTGTATAAAATTCCATAAGGAAATGCATACCAAGTGATGGAGAAGAACAATGACAAACAATTCCATCTCCAGTTCAAACTTTCCATTTTATATCCCCCTTACATGGTAGGCTAGTTGTCACCACACAAAAACCTAATTTGCATAGATAGCTAGGTATCCTTTCTCTATTACTAAATTAATTCTTAAACGGGGTATATAATGTTTAAGTCAGTAGGGGAAAGTCATGTGACCCTCATGTTCACTCTAGCCATTTTCCATCTGTTAGCCCATGGTCGTTCCCATGTTCCTTAGAGATTGATAATGCTATTTGTGGATACATCTAGAGTGTGTTGAAAAAAAATGGTTTGATGAATCGATTTGATTGCTACACATAGATCCAATGTTCAAAACTTGTGTAATTGTTGTGTTTGTATTTTTATATTCTTATAATAATGCTATTATTGTAGAGGTGAATGGCTAAGAGTGACAACATATGTATGCCATTGTGTTTGCAAGGTTTCTAATGCTAAATGATAGAGTGTCATAATGAAATGTATTGCTACCTATTGTTGTAATTTCATAAATGTATTTGAGATGTTGATGGTGTATTTAGAGCATCTTGAGTATGAGGTTAGAGTTTGATGTGTTTTCATGAGGGTAGAGTATTGAGTCATTGTTGAGATGCTACTAGTATGTCTGGGTTATAGTGAGGAAACTATTATCTTTGGGAATACAAGCCCAAGCAAGTGGGTAGACCTTCTAGCTCAAGGAATACCAATGATATACTTCACCTATTCAAGGACAACATCTCCCCATCTGTTAATTCCAATCATTGATTCAAACAGGGAACATATTCATAAATTCCTTAATTGAGGTAGAGTATATGTGGATACAAAACCCAACATAAGTTCAGTGGATTAATTTTCCTTCCTACTTATGTGATCCATATCGATCGTTGTGAAATATTTGTAATTTCCCTTCCAACATAGTGGGTTCACTGACTGTACATTTGAATTGACTAGAATTTATTTTTGCATTGACTGGTCCTCCTCTTATATGCCCCACTATGGATTCTTTTCTCTCTGCTGATTTTTCTTTTTCTTTTTGACATGATCCGATCCCATTCTAACTACCTCATTTTCTGTGCAATCTACTTTGGTGTTATATTTCCTTGGAATACGAACAACCTGCCAGTTGTGGAAGGCATATAGTTGTTCTTTAGATCTTTGAATTATTTTGGTGATTTGGATGGAAGATTCTTTTGCTCATCCTAGGAGCTACAAAAGAATGAGCTGTGAGTCTCTAATTAGAATTAAGCTCCAATGTGGACATTCTTCATACGATATTTCCAGTGCTTTCTGATTAAGTTTCGAACTTAAATGAAAATTTTCTATATTTAATTTATGATGAATATTGTTCCATGAATATCTCATTTATAATCAGAATTTTAGAATTCACAGAATATTGCCTATGCTTTCCAATTATTTTTGACATTTAAGGAAAATTGTTTGTCTATTTTATTTATGGGAAGATAGTTAAATTTCTCAGAATATTGCCTATGTTTTCTAATTATATTTTGAAATTTAAATAAATTTTCTACTTGCCTATTTTTTTTGTAGGCAGAATGTTGAGCTTCCTCAAAATATTGCCCTTGCTTTTTGATTAAATTTTGAAATTTAAAGAAAATTGGCCATGTCTATTTTTTTTATAATCATAATGTTAAAATTTTCAGAATATTTCCCCTGCATTCTGATCAGAATTTCAAAGCTAAAGAAAAATTTCCATTTATTTAATTAGACAGATAATGTTGAACTTCTCAAGATATTACCTACTGTATTTATAAGTAGAATGTTCATCTTTTCAGCATTTTCCCCATGCTTTTTTATCAAAATTTGAAGTTTAAAGACGTGTATTTTATTTATAACACCCCAAAGCAAGCCTATTTGTAAAATAAAATGAGATGGAAAGAGCTATAGGATTAGGAAGTTTAAAATCCTCAATCTTCCAATGCATCAAATGCTAGTCTTGTTCGTTAAGGGTGATTAAAAGGCTAGTATATGGAGTCCAAAAGGAATTGATCGAACCTTGTTTGATGGTTCAAGTACTATAACATAAAATATTATGTTATATGACCGTCTGCTTCCAAATTATCTGGGGAATTTGAGAAATATAGAAACCATCATCTGAATCGGTGTGAAAATTTTGTGGGGAATTTGACAAAACTAAAAAACATTGGTTTAACTCAGTGTCAAAGTTTTGTCTCTCTTCCGACTTGGGAACTCTTGGTCTCACTTCTAAATTCTCTGGGGCACTTGAAAAATCTAAAAAACATCTATTTAACTCAATTCCCTCGTTATTCCAACAACTTAATCCATGAACAACTAATATTAGTAAAATAACTGGGTACAAAAAATCTTCTTGGAACACAAAATTTAAAATTACTAAGAAATGAAAATTTACAAAATCATAACAGAAGCATCATGTAAAATACTACTCATTGAATATAAAATAAATATGGAACATGCTACTCTTTAAAAAGAGCTTTTTTAGGTACAAAAAACCTTCAAACCAAATTCTATTTTATAGCAAGCTTGGGGGCCAATGCATAAATTATACGACCCTAAAGTTAAAGTTAAAGCAAATTAAAATTAACCTGATGATTCCCATGCCTGGACCCGATAGAAATCCAAGGTGGGACAATTTCTTTATCAGAATAATGTTCATCATTGTATATCTGGATGAATTACTTTCTAAGCAGCCATTCATTATTATCTTTTTCCTAGTTATTAGTTCCTACTCTAGAATAAAGTTCATGTGAAGCAGTTACACAGATATGGGGATAACTCAAAACTAACAAAATGTTTTGGTATACACAAAATGTCATCCAACATAACCTAAAAATTATGATCTCTCTTTAACTTGGAGCCACTCTATCAGATTGAAAATTTGCTTCCAATACTGCATGACATTTACCTGTTGAATCACTCATCTCACTCTCCCTTTTCTCATATCTTTGGCTAGAACTCGAATTTATTATTTTAGATATAACTTGAGGATAGCCATTGCCTCCTTGATGCATTAACTATGACTATGTCTCTCTAGGACCATATCTTTCTGAATCTCCCAGTCTATCCTCTCCTTGCAAATTCCTCAACATTACGTGTTTCACATAATCCAACAATGTCAAGAAAGTTTCAAATCCTAAGGCCAATAAACCACACTGGTTTGTCTGCGCTACCATGAAAGATATGTTATTTGTAGTGATTCATTATCGGAAGCAAGATTTTCAGATTCCTCTACTATAATATTTATTTCATTTCTAAGTGTCATGTTCTCAGAAGCCAGTGCCTCGACTTTTTTAGTCAAACTTTTTCATTCCATCTATTTCATGGAAGTCAGTGTTAGCACAGCACAGCAGACAGAGTATCAATTAAACAATATTTACCTCTTTCATAAAACAATGACAACAAACTTTGTATTTTCATGTTAGCACATATGGATATGGTTCCTCAGCCTATGCATAAGGATATTATTTTGAATCGACTTTGAAACTGCTAGATATTGATTATTCCTCCCTTCCATGAGAATGGTGGTTGCCTAATAGTCGTATTGTGTTGGGTGTTTGTTTTGATTGTCATGTTTCAAATTGTAAGATCGTGGGTTTGGTTTCATTGGCATGTTTCATATGTACCATTGGTTGTGAATTTTCAATTGGATATGCATTGTTATGTAGGGTGGTCATCTGAGTATATTGTTATTGGGCGCTAACCGAATGAGTTCTGCAATATGCTACATTTCTGGAATTATACTATTGTTGGTATCTTTGTTCTTCTAGGCTTCTATCAAATTGTTCCAGAAAAATATCATTTGCAGCAACTGGACATTGTACAACGAGCATCTGAATAAATTTTTTTCTCTCTAAAGAAAAATAATTTATTGGGTGCTAGCGTATTGAGTTCTGAAATATGCTCCATATAGGATTCAATGATACCATTGTTGGTGTTCTTTCTATTCTATGATCCTCTCACATCAATCTAGAAAAGATATTTTTGCACCCACTCAACAAAATTGTAAATGCATTTTTCCATGTATCGATGAACTAGTGTGAATGATTATTTGTTTCTTTCTTGCTATGATATTGCTCAAAACCATACTCATGTACATCACAATATTGTTGAATTATCATTATCTATTTTCCCAGCTATGAGATTTCTCTACTAGCATTGATCTCTATCATCATCATGTGATACTGTTAAAGGTTTTCACGGGTTGCTTTATGCAGGAGGAGTTTAGTAAATTGGGATTAAATTTGCAATAAATTTGATCTCTGGGAATTTTACCCTTGAGAATTAGATGGCATACAAATATGATTTAGAGACAGGAAACATGGCTGACATTAGAGATGTGAAGAAGCCTCTTTTAGAAAAAATAAGTAGTCAACGTAGCAGATCAAAGCCTAGTCATCCTAGTGGTAAAGGGGCTAAAAGTGAAAATGTTCACTCCTTCTAAGGGATTTATCTCCTTGCAATACTTTTTACATATATTGTTGCCTTGGGGCCTATAGAGTTTGGATTCTATGTAATTTATTTTTCTTATTTATTAGTTTTCTTCTCAACCTTTATCTCCAATACCTTTCAGTCTTCAAAAAAGGGAAGGGTTGCTTAAATTTCTCATGATTCTGACAACGTAATGTTGTAACATGTTGGATATTCATCGCCTACTCAAAATGATATCATTGATGATATTGGTTTAACCTCGTATCTGGTATATGTTTTCACTGTTAGAAAATTTTTAAGGGCATGTATTTCAGTCAAAATTTTAGGATAAATACACAGACGATCATACATCTCTTCAGAAATTCATTGACCTATTTGATATCTATTTTGGTTAATTTACTATTTTCCAACATAATTAGTCCATAAGTTTTGAATGCTACCATAAAAAATGTCAATTGTTGCCTAGTAGGTTAAAGTGATTAATCTTTCCCAACAAAACTAGTACAGAAAGGCCCATTTTGACCTAAAACATGTTGAATTTTGTGCAGTTCTCTTTATTTGTATCCTTATCAAATGTGGGAGCCATGGTGGGTGCAATAGTCAGTGTACAGGTAGTTTATTATATTGAACGGAAGGGCGTAAGTGCCCTTAATACTATATATATCAAGTTCTAACCCTATCATTTCTTAAGAAGACTTGGATTTAGCTTAATTACTATTTTCTTTTTGATATTATTTCAAATAGATATTAGCTTGTTATAGGTATAATCAATGTAGTCCATTCATTTATGTGGTCTGAATAAGATTTAAATTTTATTTTCCTACATATTTCATCATTTTGATTCAGTTTGGTAGGATTAATCTCTTCTATGTTTGTATGCAGGCATTATTAGTGGCCACCATTCCAAATATTATTGGGTGGCTTGCCATTTTTTTTGCAAAGGAAAGTTAAACTACCTTAGATAAGGGTCCTCTCTAGAAATTAAATAGTTTCTACTTCATTTGGATTCTAAATTGGAAGCCAATTTTTTATTTTATCCTGCTATGGTTGCAGGATTATTTATTTTTATACTGGGGAATATTGTTCACGGGGTTTGGAGTTTGGATCATCTTATTTGCTGTAAGTAAGACCTTTCTCGCAAGGTCGGGAAAGGGCTAGTAGTATTTTAAATTTTTTCTATATTTAGGTGCAGAATATGTGAATGAAGATTATGTATACAAACGGACAAGTATGATTTTGACATACAATATTTGATATGGTTCTTCTAGGCACCTGTATACATATCTGAGATAGCACCAAAGTACCTTCAAGGAGGTCTTGGGGCAGTAAATTAGGTGAGATTTTGCTGTATTAGAAATTTTAGGAAAATTTAGTCTCGTTATTGTCTTCTAAAGTGCCAGAGAAAATATGATTATGCATAAATTTCAATGTTCATAATCACTGATAGTGATTTACTAAAAATCCATAAGAATAATATGTTTGATTATAATATCAATATTAAGCATAATTGTTGATTTTTTTAACATCTCTGAGTGATATTCGGTATTATGCTGGCATACGTTTTTGGACTATTCGTTTCCTAGAGGCCTCTTGCAGTTATAGGTACCTTGAATTAATTTTTGTTGGGGATAGCTTATGGAGATCCTTTATCATTTTCCAAATAATAGGTATATAATGAAATATTTAACTAGGCAAGCATAATTCCTTGTGCCCTTTTGGTGCTTCGACTCTTCTTTATCCCAAAATCACCAAGATGGTTGGTGAGTTAATAGCACATTCAAGCATGTACACTCAAGTGATATGACATTTTCTTTAGGTGTCCCTGTTACTTATTTACTATCATCCATTATCGGTAAGGCCTCATTCTTTATGACCATGTACATGCAGGAAAATATTGGTAATAAAAATTTTGAAGATTCATTACAGGATATTTGAGGCTCTGATGCCAATGTTTCTCTGGAAGTAGTTGAAATCAGGGTATTTTTTTACAGCAAATCTGCTCATTCAGTTGTTTACACTTTTCCTTCTGTCTGTATGGTTTCCAAATATTTAATTCATTTCTCATCCATCATTCAATTTCCTTTTCATTTCCATTTTCAAAAGTCTCTGTGTTTTTCTTGTTTCTTTCAGTTTTTTGGCCTTTGCAAATGGTCCGTGTATTGCATAATACATATCACATGAATTACTCCTTTTCTGATACTGGGACAATTACTTCTAACTAATCAAAATTTTTCTGTGTTTCAGATTATCATGGATATGGGCACTCAAAAAAGTAGCATCAAGATATTAGAGCTTTTTGAGCGCAGATATGCACTGCCTTTGACCGTGAGTCACATTTCGAATGTCATTTGATTTGGCAGATTTACAAATTTGCTTTGATAGATGGAGGCATATTTTTAATTCTGAAATGAGAATGAATTATAGTTTTCTATACTGGCATTAGTGCATCTAAATGGGATATCACTGATTGGAATTGGACTGCTGCTTTTGCAACAATTAAGTGGAATTAATGGTATCATGTTTTACAGCAGTAACATTTTCAAATCTGCACATGAGTTCTCTTCTAACATAGGTTTCTCCATATTGTTGTTGTTTATCCAGTTGTGGGTTTCTTTCTGTTTTATAGTAGAAGTTTGAAAAAATGTGTTGGATTTGTGGATATTTTACGAACTTCTCACAGCAAAGGTTAATGCATGGAAAATAAAAAACCTTTATTTCAAGAAATATATATACATCAAAATCAAACAGTTAATATCAACATGTTTGGCTTGGATTCAGTAATCTTGAACTTTGAATTAAATCTTTATCTTGAAAATTTACAGGAATTTCATCTTCCAATGTTGCATCACTTGGACTAGGTTCCATCCAGGTTTTCTCCTTTAGTCCTGTAGAGCTCCACTAATTTTTTAAGGCTATGATGAAAAATCCAAGTTTTTTGTTTTCTATCCCAAGTATTAGAGTAAATTTTTTGTATTTGCGGGATGTTAAGTAATCTATTGTACAGGTCATCATGGATGCAGTTGTTGTATGGCTCGTGAATAAAGTTGGGTGATGTCTCCTCCTTATGGTGAGAAAATGGTTACAACTGACTGTGGTATGTTCATGAATCTGATCTCAATAAAAAACATTTACATGAAATTGTGTTGATGTTAACAGGTCTCATCTGGGGGCATGGCCATATGTCTTTTCCTCGTTAGTTTCTCATTTTACTTAAAGGAAATTCTCTCCAATAATTTTATAATGTTGTGCTCTACTTAAATCTTCACGAACCTTTCCTATAAAATATTTCATATATTCAGTCTATGACCTTGCTTATTACATAGAATTGAACTGAAACGAGATGTTTCAAAGGTATGGTTTGAATATTATCTGAAATTCCTTTTTTTACTGTGTGAGGGCTAAATTTATTCTCTTCTTGTTTTAGGCTCATTCTAGAGAATATTATAAAGATGAAAAATTCTTCACTATTTTGGCTTTAGTGAGTCTGTTGGTATGTTTTAGAGCTCCAATTGTCAACATATTGTATAACTGTTAACATGGAATTGTGATAAATAGTTAATATTATTGGCTGACGGTTTCATTACAGATTTATATTTCTTCGTTATCACTTGGTGTTGGGGCCATCCCATGGATTATTATTTCTGAGGTAATATACCTTCTTCGATATTCACTATGAGATGACTGCTTCTTAGCACAAATTGAATACTCCATCCACTTTTCTTCATATTGATCTAATTCGATTATATCATTATGTTCACAGTTCAACTAGTATCTTTATGCAGAAATTTAAACAATAGAAGTAATGATTTCTTTTTCATCGTCCTTTCCTACTGTAGATACTCCCTCCTAATTTCAAGGGTGTGGGTGGTAGTGTAGCTACTTTGTCAAATTGGTTGACATCATGGGCAATACAAATGACTATCAATTTACGTTTGCAGTGGAGCTCTGTAGGTAAGGATTGGACAATTTAAGTATAGTTACTTTGAATGCTTGCCTAAGCCATGGGCATCAGAGCTTTCTGTCTGGACTTCACCTAATTACGATGGCCCGTAGGTCCTTCACATGATGAGAGTAGCCCTTACAAGTCAGTCTGCAACTATCATTGACTAGTCTTGAATGATTGGGCTAGTCATAAGGAAAACTTTTTTGTCTTTGGATTGCAACTTATATATTTCTTAATTTACGTGCCTATTTGGTTATTGAACTAGTATTTTTTGTTTCAGGACATCCATGATTTACGATATTTTATCTGCTTTCATCCTTGTCTTTGTGGCACTGTGTGTACCTGAAACAAAGGGATAGACTCTCGAAGAGATCCAATCATCCTTCAGATGAATTCAGTGCCTTGGATGTCAATTACAGGACAAGCAATGAAATGGTTTATATATCCATCCCCATTTCATCCTTACAGTGCTTCCAAGTGTAAATTACATGTTAATAAATTTCGAATGTAAAAATATGGTTATTTTTAGGCGTATTGTAGGTAGCAATTTATTGTGAAGCGTTCCAAGAGAGTTTTTTTAAACTAGAATTTATATGATTGCATTATTCCCTTTACTGTGAAGCTCATATTTGCAGTAGAGCTTCACTTAAAGGTAGAAGTTGAAGGTGGTAAGTAAATTCCATCTGGTTCTTGTCCACCAAATTGATTGCATGGGAAAGCTAGTATTTATAACTCTTCAAATAGTTTCCCAAACTCCTGAAGTTCTCAGAAAAGTTTTGAGAGTTGTAAATCAAATAAAGTTCTAAAAACTGGTTGAATGAAAATTGCAGGGATTTGTTGAACCACCCAACATAATATTGACTCTCAATTTTTAATAAGATGTCATTTACGTTCTCAGCATGTTTTTAATATAAAAAAACATGCAACTTCTTATACAGGCTGGGTGTAAGGGAAGAGTGATTTGGTTAAATTGACTTTCAATGAAGTGAATCAGACTAATGTACCCCAATAAAGCTCATATAGTAACAAAATGGAAACAAAGTGAAACATTTTTTTTACTTGTGCCATTGGTTCCATAGGTATTACGACATTCCACTACCGTTGGTATTCCGACGTAAATCCTCCACCGGTATTTTGTGTTTGTTTCTATAGGTACTGCGACGTTTAAATACCGTCGGTCTTATATTTATTCACGTCGGTCTTGTGATGAAGATATGGGGGTGTCCTACTAGCGACGTTCGGAGGCATCAGACTAGTGACACTTGGAGGCAAGGAGAAACAATGTTTGAGGGCGTCACAAAGCGACATTTTATCCTGTCGGAACTGCGACACTTCAATAAACATTGGAAGTGTGACACGAATTTAAAATGTTGGAGGTAGTGTCACTATATTGACATTTAAGTGAAGTTTCGTAAGTCCAATGTGTGGAGAAACCATGTTTTGGTGCACCTCAAAATGTCACTCTTGGGCTACCTATGTGTTGCAAGAGCGACATTTTGGCCGTCGAAATTTGGGGAAAATGTGCTAGTGATGCAACTTATCGAAAAAAAATGTGATCCAGTTGGCTTATCAGAGGCATTATTTGCTCCATCGCACAGCTTGAATGGGACCTACGCGACTCTTTTATTTATAAAGGGGTCCCACATGCGATCATTTAATGTAGGTCGCTATGTTGCAAATCATGGCTGGTTGAGGGGAGATCCGACCTTATGACCTTGCAACCCCGCGACCTAGAGGTTGCTAGGTCACACAGATGCAAATGTGAAGTTTTAAGCCAAGATGGGACCTTGCGACCTATGGGTCGCACAGTCGCTAGGTCCCATGGTCGCAAAATGTGCTATTTTATGATTTTTGTGACTTTGCGACTATGCGACTAGTTTTTTAGAGAAAAGGTCATGGACAAAAATTTGTAGGCATAATGCATGAAAATGGACTCTCTTAAGGTTGAAGGCTGATGGCGCATTAGACTTAAATTTAATAAAGAGATTAGGGGCTCTAAAATTTTAATATGGGACTAAATTTTGGAGGGTGTTGTAGCAGCTACAACAAATGGCGATGCACTGGTAGAACCCAAGATCTATGCCGACACTTCATCTTGAGGGGGGTGGCAAGGGGGGGGGGGGGGCTTACCAGGCTGCTCCTTTCACCCCCGTGGGTCCCACTGATTTCATATCTGGCCCTTGCATGTTCGAACCACCTGTTTCATGGTTTGTGATGCTAGTTCACCGTGTTTTTATTTCCAGAGTCCAGAAAGAATGGGTCGGAGTAACCTCAAGGGTTTCAAGGATTCAGTATAGTTATTTCGTTCCCTTGTGTTGCTCCACTCCCAGCGAACCTAGTGGTCCCAGTGGAGTCACTGCCTATGAATCATAGATTGTTCTCCGCTGCCAGCGAGCCTGATCAGTAACCTGGTGGAGTCGTTGCATCGCCTATCTGTGCAGGAAGCCTTTCTGAATCCTTTACCCTTTATTTCATGTGCTAATAGCACTTATTTGAATGTTCTTAAGGCACTTATTTTTAATGTGCTCAAGGTACTTATTGCAATGCGACAATTATTTCTTGGGTTGATGATGGATCCCAACTTATGTTATATGCAGGAGAGGTTGCTCCTAGTCTGCATACAACGACCTTTGATTTTTCCCGAATATCCTTTTGCCACCTGAGGTTGGCCCTGTTCCATTTCCATCTAGTGACCTATTTCACTGAAACTTTCTCTCCATCAGTGGTCCCTAGAGTTAGCATACTGGGTGAGCTACTTGCGCTTGTGTTCTGGGAGTCAGTCATGTTTTCTCCATGGGGGGTCTATTACAAGCAAGCTTAGGCCATTTTTTTTTCCAGGGCCGATTCTTCACCAGTAGAGACTCTGGTACATCTTGCCAATTAAGTAACTACTATGACTATCCCTCAACCTGAGGTGTTAAGGAGCAGATTTCCAAGAGCTTTCTCGAAGCAAGCTACTTTTTGAAAAAAAAAAAAAAAACAAGAGCAATGAAGCAAAGGAAAAGAAACTATGGTACATTGCATGGTGACAGCCCCTGAGGCTGTCAGGTGAAATAGTGCTTGAGGTCATGCCATTTATTGGGAGGACCTCGATCCTCCCTTCAAAGGTCTGGATTCTGTATGTGTGGGAACTGACCTTTTCTATGATATGGAAGGGGTCTCTACATAGGGCTTGGAATTTGGTGTGTTTACTGTTGTCTTTGTGATATTTGTCCCATTTGAGGACGAGGTCGCCCAAATCGAAATCCTTGTTTCCGGTGGACTTCTTATTGAACCATCGTTTTATTTGGCTCTAGTGAATGGCGAGTTTTTCCCCAGCCTTTAGCATTTCCTCCTCCAGTTTCAACAACGTGTCTATATGGGCTTGTAACGAAGGGCACGGGGTACTATGTGTTTCTTGTGACAAATAAAGGACTGGGAGAGACAGGTTGTGAGGAAGGATTGCTTATTTTCCATAAACTAGAAAAAATGGGGAGGTGCCCAAGGATGGTTTGGGTGTGACCCGATCAGCCCATAGGGCATTGTGGAGGGTGTTGTGCCAGTTTCAATGTTGGGACAACACAGTATTTTTGATGATGCAGATGATGTTTTTATTGGTTGACTCAACAAACCAATTTCCTTCAAGATAATAGTTGGCGTAATGTGTGAGCACTATACCAATTTCTAGAGGAAATTTATATAACTTGAATGAAGAAAAATAAGTAGTGTTATAAAAAACAAGAGAGTTTGGAACGCCAAACCTAGTCATGATGTGCTGAGTGATGAAATCTATTACTTCTTTATTGTTCATTTGATGCAATGGTATCGCTTCAACTGACCTTGTGAAGTAGTCCGTAGCTATAAGGATATATCGATGCTTCTTAGAGGAATGTGGAAAAATTTCCTCGATCACGTCGAGTCCCCACTACTGAAATGGCTCTTCCACCATGATAGACTGTAACGGGGCAGATGATTATGTCTCCTTGTTGGCAAACTAATGACACAACGGGCATCTCTGAACATAGATGTGTGTATCTTTGAGCATAATGGGCCAATAATAACCGACACGCATAATTTTGTGAGTTTTGGCATCCCCTGTATAGTGCCCATCATTTGGGCCATCATGTAGTTCCTTGAGGAACTTTTGAGCCTCATTATGTTCTAAGAAAAATAGCAAGACTCTACTGTGGTGCTTGCGGAACAGATTACCCTACACTAGCTGGTAGGATGCAACCTTCATTCTTATTGCATGTTCCTCTCCGGGCGGTTAAGGTGGGGTCCATGATACCATGGAAAAAATATTGCTAAAGATCAACCTACCATGAAGGGGTGCTTTGCTGAGGTGTACTATCAGCTTGGTACATGTCTATTTCATGATCGGAACATTCCTCTTCATTGCCCCATAGGTCTACAGCTTCAGCTGCCATCCGACATAGCCCTTGTCGCTTGACAGTATGTGCAGGCTTTAATTCCAGGTCATACTCTTGAAGGCATGTCATCCAATTTCCTCATCTCTCACCCAACTCTTGTTGCACGAATAGTGAGCGAACCGTTGGGTCAGGTACAAACACTCTGACGTCATTCTTCAAAATATATGGCCTAAAATGTTTAACTGCCTTATATACCATGTAAGCATGTTTGTCAAAATGTAGATAATTCATCTCGGCACCTTGAAACCCTACGCTCATGAACGATATGGGCCACTCGTCACTGTTGTTGTCTTTTTGAGTGAGGACAACCACGAGAGATGAGTTTGAGGTGAAGGTATACAAAATAAAGCCTTTGCTAAAATCCAATATATGAAGGGCTATTGCTTATGCGATGGCCTGTTTGATATTATCGAATGCTTCTTTCTCGGGGGAATTCCATTTACAATTTGCGTTCTTCTTGATCATACTTTGCAGAGGTTTCACGATTTGGGAAAAGTCCGATATGAATTTTCGTAGGAAGTTGATTTTTATGAGAAATGATTGCATGGCCTTTTTGCTACTCAGGGGAGGAATGTGGGTGATGGCTTTTGCGCATTTCGGGTCCACCACTATGCCATCTCAGGTTATGATGTGACCGAATAGATTTCCTTCAAAGACTTTGAAGATGCTCTTTTTGGGGTTAACTGAGATCCCGTATTTTTGGCACCTTTCGAAAATTTGTTTGAGGTGGTGTAAGTCATCACACCTGCGTTTGGAAAATAAGATGATGTCGTCAAGGTATACCACCACACTTTGCCCCATTCAACCCCGAAAGGTGATGTTCATGGCCCTCTTGAAGGTTGCCTCAACATTGATCAAGCCAAAGGGCATGCGTCTGAATGCAAATGTTCCCCATTTAGTCCTGATTGTGGTTTTCAGGTAATCAGGTTCAGCCACTAGTACTTCGTTGTATCCTCAGAAACCATCCAGTAATAAGAACATTTCTGACCCAAATACTGCTTGAAGGATCTGCTCCATCGAGGGCACCTGGTAGTTGTCCTTATTCGGAGACATGTTCAAATTTCAAAATTCCATGCATAAACGAATTTCGCCGGACTTTTTACGAACTGGGACCAAGTTCGAAACCCAGGTTGAATGTCTCACATTCATGATGATGTGTGCGTCTAGCAGTTTCTTCAGTTCCCTTTGGACCATCGACTCCAAATTAGGGTGTACCTTCCTCAGCTTCTGCTGGAATGGTTTAACTCCATCCTTCATTGGTATTACATGTTGGATGATTCGTGTGTCATAGGTTCGCAACTCATCATACGTTTAGGTGAAAACATCTCGGTATTTCTTGAATAATTTAGTAAAGGATTGCCTCTCCTCAGGGGTGCATTTTGTATCGAGGTTGAAGAATTTTGGTTCCGCTTCCGTCCCGAGATTTATTTGTTGGTACAGTAAGGTGAAACTATGAACCTTTGTGTTGGGAGGTCCACAAAAATGGTTTTGTAGGTAAAATAGATTTTCAAGCGACACAACCTCTTTAGGTATGGGATTTCCCTTTTTCTCCTCTCCTTCCTTTTGCAAGGCTAGGTCATGATCCTCTTCTTTGATCATGGCGTCCTTGAACACATCCACATTAAGCATGAAATCCAGTACCTGCTAATAATCATTAAAAATGCTTAGATTACTTACATTGTCTGGTACGGCAGGCTTATAAAAAATTTCAATAGAGAACCCATCCCTTAGTGGGGTAAATATAGCAGCAACATTGGCAAGTGTATCAGCCACTGCATTATGCATTCTAAGTATGGACTTAATACCAAAAGAATCAAAGAAATAAATCAAACGCCATACCTCTTCTTGATAACCTTTCAAATGAGGAGATAGGCAATGGATAGTGTTGCGTACCTATCAGGTAATTATTTTGGAATCACCAATTACCTTCAAAGAACTGACTTTGAGATATATTGATTTATTGAGGCCAAGGATCAGTGCTTCATACTCGATTGTATTATTGGTACACTGAAACTCCAGTCAGCAATATATTAGGAATTTATTTTTCCGGGGGTCCACCAAGATGCAGCCCCCGCCAGCCGCATCATGGGTCTTGGAACCATCGTAGTACAGGGTCCATACCTCATCTTCTGATTTTGTAAGATCACAGGAGTTTATAGGAGGTCTACTCGAGGCAGCAACATCTTGAAGCCCCTTTGGTGTGGCAGGGTGGACAACAGTAGCCAGTAGTAGCTCTGACCAAACATTTAGGGTGACTGGATATTGATGGGTTTGATAGTAACTGAACGCGGCCTCTAGGAAGCACATGCCCAACCCCTCTTGTGCGAAGCCGACAGCTTCGTTGGTTGCCTCCAAGTTGGTCACTGTGTGTTTCATGTAAGGTTATCTTTCGACACAGATCTGATTATTCATACCCTTGTATGGGAGCCACAGGTGGGACCAGTCGGTGGCAAAGTATCCCTATAGCTTTCTTGACCAATCTCGGCTCAAGAGAAAGTCATAGGCTTACGGGATATCTATGATCACTATATCGATGCACTGATGCACCCTAGAGTCGAAAGATTGGTAGATGAGGACGTTATTCAATTGACCCATGACAAGGACTTGGGATATATCAAGATGAATGATCTTGACGTCGGTTTTCTCAGGGAAGACATTTAATTTATCTCATATGGATAGGAGCATAACATTGGTGGATGCACCGAAATCAATGAGGCAGTTATGAGCATTGAAGTTTAAGATGTAAAAATATAGGAGGAAAGGGGGTGTGGATCCTCGGGAGTTTGCATTGACAGCATTCATGATGGACTGGGACTTGCCACAGCTTGGGAGGATGTCGAGCTCATAGGTTTGGATGTTGGTGGTTTAGCAAAAGCTTTAAGAATAAGATCTCAGTGGTTACCAATCTAGGGCAGGTCTTTGAGGGAAATTTTGGCTCGCGTTTTCTTCATATCTTTGATGATGTTATATCCAGATTCTGGGTGTGGGAGAGGTTCAGCAGGGCTGTTTTCTGAACTTGATGATAATCTAGCCTTAAGGTTGACTTGGGCAGAGGTGGGGCTAGATTTTTCGGGGGTTATGGTTTGGTTTTCCTTATTTGGTGGTAGAATATTTCTTAGGAAATATTCTCTCTTCTCTTTGAAAGAGTGGTTAGGGACTGGGCCTTTGCGCCATAGACCATAACTTCGGGGGCGGGGGGTGGGTTTGGATTGAGTATCATTGGCTAGGTTTAATTATTTTGTAGGGGAGGGTCCTTCTCTGTGGACCACCTCGAAGGTGAGGACAGTGGATCCCATATCCTCATCTAGGGGAGATGCTTCTTCATTATCTAAGCTAGCCTCATCTTCTAAATATCCTGTTGATTGATCTTCTAGAAGTTTATTTACCACGGAGGTCATGCTATTGATCCACCGAGGGCAGGTTTTCTCTGAGTGGGAGGCTTTATGGAAAGAGAATAAATTATCCTTTCCGATTTCTTCTACGTTGAGGCTAGTATTGCGGTTTGGCGGAGGACGACTGGATGTGAGGTTTATCTTCCTAAAGAAGGGTTTCTTCATTTTGGTGCTTGAGGTGGAGTAATTTTTTTTCGTCTTCAGATCAGAGACTTCATTTTTTAACAGCTTGAGAAATTTTGCGATGCTCTCGAAATCGAAGGGGTATTTATCCTTGTCTCCAGACTTATGAGTTGAGGGTTGCGCTCTTTTTGCGGCCGGTTTTGGTCATCTCGGAAATCATGATCAATGGATCCTATGGACAGCGTGTCCTTTTCAAAAACAAGGGCAGTGGTGTAATTTGCTGCCAGGGTAGCTCTGGCTTCGCGTTTCAAAGACATGGCAATAGCCTGACGGAGGGTACTTGTGTAATAAAGAATGGTGATGGAATCATCTAGGGCCATGTTCGAAGGGAATTTTTTCAATATGGTGGCGAACCATTGATTGAAGTGTTTAAATTTCTCCTTCTTTTGACATTTTGAAGTACTCAACTCTGTGAGGAGAATAGAAGGAATATTTTCTTCAGAAAAATTTTGGAGGAAGGTATGACGAAATTTCTCCCAGGAGGAAATGGAAGTGATGGGCAGGGAACCGTACCACGTAGCAGCCTTACTTTCTAAGGTGTGGGGAAAGAGCCAACATGCTACATCATATTACTGCACTCTCGCCATTTTTAAGTCCAAGTAGAAATTACTAATGTGATGTTCGACACACATACCCTTTTCGGGGTCAAACTTAGGGAGGTGCTTCTCTGGGTGTTGGGGCATGTCATGAATTTGATTGCGGAGTCCTAGAGGAGATTGTGCCATCCAAGCCAAGGGTTGCACTCGTCAAGCCCGATGGTGGGGCAGGATGTAGATATGCCCTATTTCATTCTCGGATTCATTTTCAATGCCATATCCTGAGGCTTCACCCCCATGTTGAGAGTGAATGTCTTCATTTCCTTCGAGGTTTCCCATATTCCTAAGATCTCCAGTTATAAAGGAAGGTAAATCTGTTTTGGCTTCCATTTTGGTGGTGGTGAGTGTGGGCTGTATTTCGACCGTGTCCACGACCCCTATCTTCCCGGCCCCTGTTTCCCCAGCCCCTTCCGGTTCCTCCTCCAGGGAGATTATTTGCTTTATTGTTATCATTCAAAGGTTGGTCGGGTTGTGGGTCGGCGTCAGGTTGGGGTTTGGTAATTTCAGGTTTGTCCCCTTCGATGTATCGGGGATTGTTGGGGGGTTCAGCTGAATTCAGCTCAATTGCATATACATAATATTGGAGCATAAGACCTATCAGCTGAGGCATGGAATTGACCAGGACACCCTGGTGAGTTTGATGCATTTCGGGAGTCCGCAGATTGGCCAGGGAACTGGTGGTTGGGAGGTTTTTCAGATTTACAATGAGATTGTGGGCGAGTGGGTGCAATGCCCTCATCTGGTCTAATTTTGCCTTATAATAGGGCGGGTCCTCCTCTAGGTATTTTCAAGGGGCGGAGGATGGGTGTTTTCATATATGATATCCCCCTGCAGGGATTGCAACTGGATATTACTTGCGTGGTGGGAGCTTGCCATTTAGTCGCTCATTCTAGCGCCAAATCTATTTACGGGAAAATTTTCCCAGCCAATAGTAAGGGATATCCATGGTAAAAAGTCCCAACTGGACTCTAGACCATTTGTGATAGGGATCCCGTCCGGGTTCTGAGTCCGGCTACCATTGAATATGCCTTTTCTTGGATGGAAGATGTGCCATGCAGACTAGATGATACACGACTACTCGAATGATATGAAAAAAATGGTCAATGATTTCTCCTATAAATGAAGCATTATAAATAGCAAAGAGAGTTTCGAAGCATGAAGCCAAACGAAATGTTTTTAGCAACACATCATTAGGGTCATGCTCATAAAATTTGCTTTACCACAAAAGAAACAGTTCTCTATGGTCGAAAAACCCTTCAATTCCTTAAGTGTTTCCTGAAATATGGAGCGTCATTAATAACGAAGTCATTAAACATCTCTTAATCAAATATTCACATACCATTAACACATCTACAAAGCTTAAACATACAAATGACATATTAACAGAAAACGCAGACTAGTCAGTGATAAAAGATAGCAAATACATAAGACATAATATTTATAATGATAGCACACATAAGTCCTCATCTCATCAAGTAGTGGAACCAAAATATTCATTTTTATTCATTCTCGTAAATATGCATTCAATGCGATACAATTATATCTTCTCCTTTTGGAGTCCCGAAAAAACATCCATTACAATTTCCTGGAGGGAGTACTTACAGAACAAAATTGACCCTTGGTTGGCCCTGATGCTTCAAATTCCCGACCATTGGCATGGTATACGACCGAGGTGGTGTTTGAGACTTACGAATTGGTCCTGACTACGACCTGCGACATGTTCCCTGTTGCAACCTGTGATCTGATCCCTGTTGCAACCTCCAACCTGTACCATCTCCTTTTTCAAGGGAGCGATTGTGTGATGAAGAGGCCTAATACATCTATCTGTTGTTGTTCCTTGACGTAATTCTTCTAGGCCTGATACTCTGTAGCCACTAGAGTGACCTGGGGGGTATCTTCTCCTAACCTATGAAAACACTCAATATTTTCTGATAAAAAAGTGTGCCTCTTTACTAAGATTTGAATGGATAGAGAGGCTAATTTCGTGTAGATCTAGACTAGTGTAATGATGAACTGAATAATGTTTTCCTATGAAGCCAGGAGGTCTTGGGAAGTATCTGCCTGCCTAATGGGTTGCAGTAATGCTTGATGTCTTGGGTCACCTCTTCCCTTGTCTTCTAGATATCCAATGATCCCAAGGAAGGGATATGATGTACTTCCACCATAAAATTGATGCCACTGGTCAGGTGTTCATAAGAAGGCATCACCTTCTCCACATCCTTTACTAGCTTATCCTTGGATTGTATATTCATTCATATAGGGACTTTGTTGTAATTTGTAGAGATCCAATCCTTCCATGGCAGGGTGTCAGGAGCCTGCAAATATCTTTTTGACCATTCCGGCATACTGTTCAGGGTGGCAAAGGCTTCCTTTAGTTGCACATATTTCCTTTTAGTCTCTACTTGTGCGCTTAGCATTGATGAGATTTTTTGCTTTATAATGAACACTTCCTCATATACTTGCTTCATGGTAGCCTCCAAAGTAACCAATTCCCTTTCAATACTAATTGGTAATTCATTGGTCTTGGTGGTTGTAAAAAAGAAGCCTTTGGATTTCTGCTTCTAGTGCCTTATTTTCTTGTTCAGACTGAGCTACCTTCTGCTCGGAGGACTGGAGTATTTTTTGTAGTGATAGAATCTCTCTGCACATTCTATTGAAATTTTCTTCTCTGGCTGCTGTGAAGGCGGTCCCTGTTGATGCGATCATGACTGCATTAGTCCTGGTATCTAGGACTATATCCTTTTCCATGGTAACTGCAAGGGGCTCAGTCAGATTCCATGCAGAGCATTTTATTTTCTCCTGTCTAATCTTGTGTCTGAATTGGTCATATGTGAGCCTTGTCAGGTCTAATATCTCCTCTTCCCATTCCTCTAAGATGTGAAGTTATGAGAGCGGGAATTGCACACTCGTCATGGGAGTTGTTTGGGGTATCTCAATATGAGGAAGCTCTGTTTCCTCCCCAGCATTTGGGGGCAATGTCTTGCTTCCTTTTGCCTCCTTGGAAGACCCTTCCCGTGATTTCTAGTTTTCTTCCTCCTTCTTCCTCTTCTCAGCCTCTTATTTATCCTATTCTTCCTTTAATCTACACTTGTACTCATTCTTCTTCTGTTCTTCTTCTTCCTTCTTCTTACATTCCTCTTCCTCTATTTTCTTGCGGGCTTCTTCTGCATGCCTTCTATTCTGTTCCTTCTTTTTTTGTTCCTCAGCTTTCTTATTTTGCTTATCTTCTTCTTGCTATCGTGCTAGGGCATCTTGGGTTCTTTTGAGTCCATTATCCCTTGCCCTTTTCTCATCTTCTTGCTATGCCTCGGCCTCTTTGTCTCTCTTTTCATGTTGCTCTTTAGAAAGACTAGTACCTGTATCATTCTTTGGCTTCTTGGTTTTGGAATATGAAGCTCCTCCTATCGGGTCCTTTCGTTTCAATATGTTGGCCCTTTTTCCATAGTTTGATCATCTTGGCCCCCTTGATCCTTACTCAGGTCAGCTAATTCTTCTAGGGAGGCTTCCCTGTTTTTTTGTACCAGTTTCTGACTTTCTCTTCAACAGGGCATTCCGTGTGTTGGTATTTCCAATTAAACTTGGACTGTTTCCAATGCAAAAGGATGATACTTTTGGGATAATATGGTCTGTGGGTGAAGGTCACGAATTTAAAACCTTTGGTTTCCTCTGCCTTTTCTTATACTTATTTTGAATACTTAACCGTGTAGGCGCTGATAGTGAGTAGGAGAGTAGGCCTTGGTTTCTTTTTTCCTTTGTTGAGGACCTTGGAAAAGCTTCTCGTCATTTGGTAACACACCTCTTATAAGTGTATTTTATAAGTGAAAAACTAGGGCAGTGTGTGAGGTGCCTTGAATGATCCGAAGACTCTGATAAAATTAATTTCTGCAATGGGAAACCAGTCGGCCACTTAGGTTATTGTTTCCATGGCTCGCCTGGACATGCATGGGATGTCTTTGCCGAAAATATTTCTATAGAGTGTGAGAATGAAATTTTTCGACATTGATTCTATATCTTGCTTGTATTTGGAAGCCCAGAACACACTTAAGTCTTTTTGGATTGGTCCACCACGCTTCACATCCTAGTTATGTGACCATCCTTCAAACTGACATCTTATGCTTACTGCATCCAAAAGGTAGGAAGACATGTAGAATTCAGACGCACATCCTTCTTCTGGTGCTTGTGTTGTTGATATGTTTGACTTGAGGGTGACTACTATCAGGTTAGCTCAGTTGAACCGGGTGCCATATGAAGTGATAGCATACATGAGTGGGACCCAAGTCCCATTGAAAGTAGTGACATCTGGTCAGTCGTACATCCTACACATCATTTCTGCCACAAGTTTGTGTACTTTCCCTAGGCCCTCTGTTTTATATTGGTGATCCTTTTTCACATTAAACTTCTCGAGGTCCTCCCACCATCCCTCAAGGTCTCCAGCATTGGTACTTCATGAGTGGCTACCAAATCAGCATTGAAAGGTTTTTCTATAGTGGGGAGCACATAGTAGACTTTTACATATTTCCCCACCAGGTTACCAAGTGTCTTCCCTGAGTGATCGTGGATGACCCAGATCCTGGAGTCAAATTTCTAGAGGATCCATTCAATGACCTCTGGACATAGAAATATGGTTGGATAAGCACCTACGTAGTGAAGTTTTGATCTCTTGACCTGATTATACACTTTCCGGTCCGCGAGGTCTTTGGGATTTCAGGCTTTGTGAACTCCTGATATACTTGGTACCAAGTCATCTTGTCTCCTTTCCTAAACACACAGGATATGTCCCCATAGATAGGAGGTGGGGAAGGAAGTGTGCCTTCTTCTGAGATCTCTATCTCAAGACTCTTGTTTCTTTTTTGAACTGCTGGAGGCCCCATATCGCTTGAGATCGAAGAGATGGAGACACACCTGAGCTCGGCTTCAATATCCCCTGGCATGTCCATAAAACAATCCCATGTTAATACGAATGAAATAATCACAAATATGTTGACTGAATAAACTTCCAAATGAACTGAATTCTTAGGTTAGGTCACTGCGACTCCTGCCAACTTTTATCTGAAGAAATGGTGAGGTTTGTGACTTAGCGACCTTGCGACTAGGTTGCAAGGTCACTAGGTTGCACTGGCATGAATTCTCAGGAAACTGGGACCTTGCGACTTGGTGAATTGCGACTAGTTCGCAAGGTCGGGAGGTCGCAAATTTTCATATTAGGTGGTTAACTGGTGATTAGTGACCTGGGGATTTCACAACTCAGTGAAGAAGTTGCGAGGTCATAGGGTCACTAGGTCGCTAAGTCACAGAGTTGCGTTAGGGATTTTTTGAGAGGATTTGTGGCAATTGTGACCCATGGGGAATGAATTGAAAAGAGGGAAGAAACTCCAAGGGTGATGGAAAAATCTGAGTTTAAAGGCCTTCCCAAGTAGCCAAGACGGGTGCTTGAAGAAAATTGAGGTGAGGTAAGGCTCAGAGGAGGAGGTAGAGAGAGGTGAGCATGAGGGGATTTGAAACCTTAACTAGAGGGCTGCCGAGGACCTAGAATGAATCCAAAAGGGAATTAATAGGCTAGGGTAGGGGTAGGTGAGGAAAAATTTAATCACAAAAGGAAAAAATAGGAGAATTAGGTAAACTACCCTAGAAAAATGCAATCCAGTTGGCTTGTTAGTGGTGTTATTTGATCTGTTGCTCAGGTCGAATGCAACCTACGCGAACCTTTTATTTATAAAGGGTTCGCACGTGCGATCATTTAATTTAGGTCGCTAAGTCACAAATCAGGGCTGGTTTAGGGGAGATGTGACCTTGCGACCTTGCGACCACCTGGAGGTCGCTAGGTTAATAGGTCGCACAATCAAAAATTTGAAGTTTTAAGCCATGATGTGACCTCGCGACCTTGCGTCTTAGGGGTTGCAAGGTCGCTAGGTCACATGGACGCAAAATGTGTGATTTTATGAGTTTTGCGACTTTGTGACTATGTGACTATTTTTTTAGAGAACAAGTGATGGACCAAAATTTGTAGGCATATGCATGAAAAGGGAATTTTGCAAGGCTCAAGGTTGAGGGTGCATCGGACCTACTTTTACCAAAGAGATAAGGGGCTCTGAAATTTTAATATGGGACTAAATTTTGGAGGTTTTTTTTGCGGCTACAAAAATATCAATGCAATTAAAAACAAACCCTAATGCATTCCTTAGATTGCAATCTTAAAAGAAGGCTACAACAAGTGTAAACTTCTGAAATTTTGTTTACCCCTTGTTAATCACCCACAGAGCACCATCATTCACCACTGACCAACACTATTATACTCATCGAAGAAATCACTAGCATTCACCAGCACACTTAGAAGCATTCAAACTAGAAAATTAATACAAAAAAAAATTACAGAGCACTCTTAGACTCACTGAAGAAATCACCGCCATAGTTCAAAGCATTCGGCCTCACATATTTATACAAAAAAATAAATAATTACAGTTGCAACACTATGACCGCTATCCAAACTCCTCGTAAGCATAACACCAAAGAACCGGGGAAATGGTACTCTAAATCCCTAGTTCACACCCTTTAAAGGTGGAGAGGCAAAGGGAATCATATACTTAGGAAATCACCTCCAACTTCCAAGCCCCAAAAAGTAAAAAAATGAGGTTGAATTTCACTCCAATCCCCCCTGACCCAATAAATCTTGGTGAATGCCATTAAAATCCGCTCCAAGCCAGAAAATCGGGAGGAAAATCCATGGTTTAAGTTATATGCACATTTATGTTTTTGGGCTAAAAACTAATAATTAATTATTTTTAAAATAATTAGATGGCTATCTATATAAAACTATACAAAAGTTGTTTTATATAAAATATTATCCCCTCCGAAATCTAAAAACCTTTAAAATTCTCCCTTGGGCTAAAATTCGCCCCTAAAATTTTCCATGGCTGAAATCAAAGAAATGAAAAATTTACAATATCATCAACATCATCCTGTGCATAAATATTACTTAAGATTATTATTTTTGGATTATCAGAATCAAACCCATTTAAAGATGATGAAATGCTACTGCTTGATGAACTAGTACTGGTTTTGTATTGAACCTATAATCTTGGAGTGCTTATTGTAGGTGCTTGATGTTCGTCTAATATAATAAAAGGATTAGGACAATTATTGTTCTCCATTTGATTCCAAGATTTGTATTCCATAAATTTCACATCTTGACTTCCGAAAAACTCCTTAGTTATAGTATTAAAAAATATGTATGCTTTAGTTTGGTCATGATACCCTATAAAGATATGCTTTTCTCTTCTATCATCAAAATTCTTTCTTAATTTTTCTGGAACATGAGTGAAAGAAATACAACCAAATACTCGAAAGTGTGAATCAATTACCTTTTTCCCACTCCATTCTTCTTTAGGTACAAGAGATTGAACACTGGAAGTTGGTGATCTATTCACAATATATACCGAACATGAAACTTCCTCAGACCATAAATCTTTAGACAAATTTAATGTTTTGAGCATACTTAGAGAAATATTCATAATTGTTTGATTCTTTCTTTCCACTAATCCAATTTTCTTTGAAGTATAACTAGTTTTCGTTTGTTTTTTAATACCACGTTGTTCACAAAAATCAATGAATTTTTTAGATTCATTTTCACCTCCTTTATCAGACCTCGGAACTTTAACAAACTTTCCACTCCATTTTCAGCCTCGGATTTGAACTCCTTGAACTTGGAAAATGTTTCGATATTTGATGAAATACACCCAAATTTTCCTGCTAAAGTCATCAATAAATGTATGAAAATAGAGACTTCCAGCAACTGATTTTGCTTGGGTTAGACCACATAAATCTATATGCACTAACTGTAGTTGTTCTTTGGCTCTATAAGAGGTTGATGAAAAACTATCTCTCTTATGTTTACCCATTATACAACTTGTACATGAACAGATATCATGAGACAAAGTAGGAAAACCTTTCACCATATATTGTCTTTGTGATAGACTCATACTTTTGATAGGTAAATGACCATATCACAAATGCCAGAAGTCATTTTCATTTGGTCTTGAAACATTATGTGCATACAGCTTCTCACTTTTCATTTGTAATTGATACAACATATTCTTTGTCATAGGAATCTTTGCAACAAGAGGCTTATATTGATCAGAAATTGTGCAAGTAGTGTTGTGAAAGCTAAGATCATAACCATGTGCATCTAACTGACCAACACTTAGAAAATCATGATTGAAATTGGGTACATAATAAAAATCATAGATATTTTTCACAATATTTTGTTTTGTTAAGATAGTTACAATCCCCTTTCCTGAATCTTTCACCTGATGATCATCACCTAAACCAATAGAAGAACTAAAAGAAGTATCAAGATATGAAAAAAAATCACTATGACCAATCATATGATAACTAAATCCATTGTATACCAACCAAATATCCTTATTAAGTAATTCCATAGTAACTTGGATGCCAGAAATAAAGCATCTCATGTTTCACATTTAGTGTTTGTGACATTGGATTTGTTTTTACTTAAAATATACTTTAATTTTCGACATTTAGATTTATAATGGCCATATTTTTTGCAATAGTGAAATTGAATTTTTTATTTATCTATCCACCTATGACCATTCTCAGTTTGAGACTGCTCTTAATGTGTTTGAATTACCTTTGATCTATCATCGCACTGAGACTGTCATCTTCATTTTCCTCTCCTGCCACTAAAACCTATGCCTCTAGCTCTATCCATAAAATCTTTATATTTGAAAGCGTTCTCTAAAGTACTGACAACTAAATTAATTATTTCTTCATGAACCAACAAAGAATGAATTAATCCTTCCACAAATAATTTTGTGAATTCTCTCGACTCAAAAAATAGTAACTATCATGTCAATTTTTTTAGGCAAACATCTAACAACCTTTTCAACAATTCTTTGATCTTCTAGTTCTTCACCATCCATATGAAGCTGATTAAAAACACCCATAGATTTAATCATGAATTTATCAACTGTTTCAGATTCATTCATTTTAATTGTTTCAAATTGTGTCGTGGGAGTTTTTAATTTCAACATATTTACTTTGTCATTACCTTGATAAGAAACCTTAAGTATATCCCATATTTATTTAGAAGTCTTAGCAATAGTGATTTTAGTAAAAATAGAGCCATCTAAGGAGTTTTAAATACAATACTTAGCACTACCTTATTTTTTTTAAGTTCATCATATTATCTTCTTTGAGTAGCACTCATAGCAACAATAAAATATGCATCAGGTTATGTGAACCCCAATTCTACAGTTTCCAAACAACCTAAACCTTGTAAGCATGCTTGCATTTTAAGTCTCCAAAAATCATAATTCTTCCCACTAAATAGTGGCATAGTGATTGAAAATTGACTTGTCGAAGCCATGTCTAAAACAATAAGAGATCTCATTAAAAGCTTAAAAAGAAAACACCACCAATTTAAAAAATTCAAAAAAAAAAACGACACTTTCTTTTCCCCTCTACAAAAGATTCCTCAATTCTACCTAATGACCATAGAAGAAAAAAAATATTTCCTTGCAGTTTCACAGCATTTTCAACAATTTTACAAATGAATTTTGTTGTTGAGACTGAACCAAACTCCTAAATATAGAAAAGAAAAAGAGCTAACTTAATATGTGTACATATGTTACATACCACATTCCCTACATCAAATCAAATTTATATTCTTTTTATTGTAGGTGAATCACAATGGATCTTGGCCCACCTGAAGCTCAGCAAGTGATGCATCAATAATCTGCTCATCCCATCGATATCAAGCGGACACCACATCGAATAATTGCCACTAACGAGACTAGTAAGGAAAAAACAAATTTCCACTATGAAAGATGCAGTCTTTCATGAGAACCCCATGTGATTCTGGAGGTTGAATTCCAATTTCATGAACATGGATGGTAGTGGAACTCTTTCAAGTGGCAGAGCTTGGAATTAGCCAAAAAAACCCTAATTTTCTTTACATATGTAGTGGTGGTAGAACCAAATCAAAACTAAATTGATTTGGGGAGTGCGAATTCAGCTATGGTGAATGAGAATTATTTTGGGAGTACGAATTCAACTATGGGGAATGGGAAGGGCCAACAAACAACTCAGCTATTTCATTTCATACTCCAAGAATAACAACTGCTTTTGTGAAGCGAAAAAACGCATTCGCTCCGGTGATGACGAGAGAATTGCTCTTCTCCCCAATGGCAGGAAAACTTGCACATAAATGACAAATCTCCTCACTGTCTTCACAAAAAATTAACAAGATCCACTCTATGCTCTAATACCATGACAAATGAAGAAGAGAGAAAGAAGACGAACAACAAAACATAAAATATGTTGGACTTTTACTCACAACCACCACCATGATTTAACAACAGCGTAGCCCACACTTCATCAATTTTGATTGCAAAGAAGGATAGCAGTAGAGCCAAGAGCTGGAGGCATTTTCATGTCACCACAGCAAACAGAGTACAAATCAATACTCTTCATTTATTTCTCAACCACCGCATTCACTCACCTATTTTTTCCCGCACAGCACATGTTGCAACTTTTATGTTTTAACCTTAATCCCTTTCACCACAATGTTAAGTTTTCACCGATACGATATCAGCAGGATCCACCTACCTTACCACATTAGCAATCCGCTAAGAAAACCTTTGTTATTCCACCCTATTCCGTTTTATTTTTCATTTTTGCACTTACTGTAGTTTACCACGTCCTCGCCCGCACTTTGCAAATCTTAAATCTTAACCTCAAGCCTTAGCACATGTTATGTTATTTTACCATCGATGCGATATCAAATGGACCCACCTTTTAAGCCGCCCATAGAGTGCACGTCATAAGTTTTAATTTTAAAATTTTATGTCGTTCACAAGTTATTTTATTTTGTTTTTGATTGGATCTAAAGAGGGGCATGTGTGAAGCTCAGGAGGGTAGCGAATTTTGCACGTCACAAGTTTTACCATTTACCTTTTCTACTGCTGCAAGCTATGTTTTTTCTTTGTGATGCGATATCGCTATCACATATCATGATTTCCACCAAACTTCTTGCAGGCTAAGTTATTTTGTTTGTGATGCGATACGTGCCACATCACTATCGTACATCACAGTTAAAATTTTTTAAAGGATAATGTGAGAGTTAAAAGTTATTTTCACTGATCTGCGTGAATGCGATGTGGACCAGAACTGCATTGCATAAAATTTGAAGTCTGCTTGTTTGTGTTTTTGAATGCATTTTTGTGTGCTTTTAAGTATAAGCAGGAATAGGGCTTGCATGAAGATTAATGAGGAAATGGGTCTTTTGATGGCCCAAGGAAAAATGCTTTTGAATATCCATTCAAGCATTGAAGCAACATTTATTAGAATTAGGTTTTTACAGGCTTCGGGTATTTAGATATAAGAAATGTAGTTTCAATTGTTTTCAAAGAGAGAGAGAGAGAGAGAGAGAGAGAGAGAGAGAGAGAGTTTAATAGAAAAATTGAAATTTGTTCCTCTCCTCTGTTTTTATGCTACCTGTGTGTATTTCCTGTTAATTTCTGCATTATTGTTTCTATTCTCTCTGATTGGGGAAACACATTTCCTCTGTCTGATTGTATTCAGAAATTACAACATGGTATCGGAGTAGGTTTCGACTCTCAGTGAAATATGCACAAGCTCTCTCTTCATTGCAGAAGTTGTAAGATTGATTTGAAGAAGCAGATTTCTCCAACAACGAGAAAGATTCTGTTAGACACAGTCAAGTTGATTGTTTGTTTGACACAGTCACGATGGTAGCAACAGGAACAAAACTGAAAAATCCCCAACTACCACAGTTTAATGGGAAGAATTATGATTATTGGGACATTACAATGAGAGCCCTACTTTCTTCACAAGATATATGGGAGCTAGTGGAACAAGGTTTCCAAGAACCAGCAGACACAACAGTTTTGGCTGCTTTGACAGTAGCAGAAGGAGACTTGTTTAGAGATAATATGAAGAAGGACTCCAAATCCCTCTTCTATCTCTTTCAATCAGTACATGAGAGTATTTTCCCAAGGATTGTAGCGGAAAAAAAAGTCTAAGGAGGCATGGGATATTCTGAAAACAACCTATCAAGGAATGGAGAAGGTGAATACAACAAAGCTACAAATGCTAAGGAGAGAATTTGAAAATATCTATATGAAAGGGTCTGATAACATAGACCTATTCTTCACACATGTGATTGGGTTGGTTAGCCAGATAAGATATCATGGAGAGACACTTGAGGAAAGAAGAATAATGGAGAAAATCTTGAAAAGTATACCCTCAAGATTTGATGCCATAGTAGTGGCAATAGAAGAGACCAGAATTTATGACAATTTTCAGTGAATGAGATTCATGCATCCCTGATGTCACATGGACATAGACTAAAAAGAATATCAAACTCCTCATTAGATCATTCTTTCAAGAAAAAAAATTATTTTGGTCGAGGTAGAGCTCGAGGAAGATCAAACTACCAAGGAAGAGGAAGAAGGCCACAGAGAGGTGGAAGCAACAACCTTGCCAAAAAAAGTGGAAGGGGTAGCAACTAGAATCATAGTGAAGGCTAAAGCCAGAGACAAGCACAAGGAAAAAGGTATCATAAATCCCAAGTCCAATGTCATTATTGTAAAAAGTATGGGAATTATGCTAATGAATGTAGAAAGAAACAAAATAACATGAATAATAGGAAAAATGAAAATTTTTCAAAAGAAAATAAGAACCAGAGTAATGTTCTTTTAACCTATAATTTAGCACAAGAAAAAAAAGAAGATGTATGATTCTTAGACTTAGGTTGTAGTCAACACATGACTGGAAACATGGCAATGTTTTCCAATCTAGATGAAAATCTGAAATATGAAGTGATAACAGGGACTGATAGGTTAGTCTCTGTTAAGGGAAAAGGAAGAGTATCAATAATCAGAAGGAAGGGAGAAAAGAAATTTTTGCCAGATGAATATTATGTACTTGGCCTAAAATGTAACCTTCTAATCATTGGATAGCTCATGAACAAGGGATACAATGTATTTTTTAAGAATGATGTGTGCACAATCATGGACATACCTCCAAGTAAAATGGTCATTTCAGAAGTTCACATGAAAAAGAATAAGATGTTTCCTCTCAACCTCATATCAGACTTGAAGGAAGGAGGTGTGGTAGCAACAGTCACACAACGAGTCTTTCAAGAAGAAGTGAAAGGAGAAAATGGGTTATGGCATTTGAGATTTGGACATCTCAATTTCGGAGGTTTGGACCTCTTGCATAGAAAATTAATGGTAACAGGATTACCACTCATAGAGAAACCAGAAAGCCTATGTGAAGGCTGCACCTTGGGAAAACAACACAGAGAATCCTTTCCATCAGGAAAGAGCATAAGGGCAAAGACACCCTTAGATATTGTCCACTCATACTTATGTGGACCAGTGAAAATTTCATCATTAGCTGGAAGTCACTATGTTTTGACATTCATGGATGATTACACTAGAAAGACATGGGTTTATTTCTTGAAACATAAGAGTGAAGTGTTTGAATAGTTCTACCACTTTAAAGCTCTTCTTGAGAAGTAGAGTGGGCACTAAATAAAAGTGTTGAGAACTAATAGAGGTGGAGAATATATCTCCAAATATTTCCTACGTTTATTTAGGGAAAATGGCATACAAAAGGTACACACCATAGAAAAAAGGTGTTGCATAAAGGAATAATAGGACCATTATGGACATGGTCAGAAGTATGGTGAAGGAAAAACATTTTCCAAATGAGTATTGGGCTGAAGCTGTCAATTGTGCAGTGTATATTTTAAATAGATGTCCAACCAAAGTTGTTATGAACAGAGTTATAGAAGAAGCATGGAGTGGAACAAATCATTTTATCACTCACATGAAAGTATTTGGATGTGTGGCATATGCACATATCCTAGATCAACTAAGGAAGAAGTTGGACAACAAGGGGGAGAAGTGTATCTTTGCTGGATACAGTGATGAGTCAAAGGCATACAAACTATATAACCCATCCTCAAATAAAGTTATAATAACCAGATATGTCCAGTTTATTGAAGAAGAAGCTTGGGATGGAAGCTTAGAGAAACCAATGAACATGAAGACATGTGTGTCTCACGAAGAGAAAGAGGAATGCACAGCATAAAATAATTCCTCCATGACGGTTCCTCCTCCACCTACGCAATCACAACAGTGTACACCATAAGGAGGAAAAATAATATCCTTGATAAATCAAGGAAGTGCTTCAGTAAGCACACCACACGAATCAGAGACTCCCCTGAGTTCAAGTGAAACTCCAAGCACACCAAGAATACCAAGTTTTAGAAACTTGAGTGAAATTTATGAGAAAGAAGTTAATAATAATAATGGTTTGAACTCTTTATTTATTTATTTTGTGATGTTGATGACCCAATTCATTTTTAACATGTAGTAAAAGAAGAAAAATGGATTGAAGCAATCAGTGAAGAGATTGGTGCAATAGAAAACAATGATACATGGGAGTTACTAGACCTCCCAAAAGGTAAAGAAGGCATTGGAGTAAAATGGGTCTATAAGACCAAGAGAAATATTTAAGGCAAGATAGAAAGGCATAAAGGAATACTTGTTGTCAAAGCCTAGAAGCGGCAACAAGGAAGAGATTATGAAGAAACCTTTGCACTAGTTGCAAGGATGGAAACAATGTGGACAATGTTGTACATTGCAGCACAACAAAAGTGGAAAGTCTACCAAATGGATGTGAAGTCAACATTCTTGAATGGAGTGTTGAAAGAGGAGGTATATGTGGAAAAAACTCTAGTCTATGAGATTGAAGGCCAAGAGCACAAAGTGTTCAAGTTAAAGAAATCTCTTTATGGGTTGAAGAAAGCACCAAGAGCATGGTGCAAGAGAATTTATGCTTACCTGATAGAAAATGTGTTTGAAAAATGTGATAGTGAACCCACACTGTAAATTAATAAAAATTATGGTAAGATCCTTATTTTTGTTTTATATGTAGATGATTTAATCTTTACTCGCAATGAAGTTTCTCTCATTACTGATTTTAAAGCAGTCATGAAGAGTGAATTTGAAATGACTAATTTGGGTTTATTGAGATACTTCTTCGGCATAGAAGTAAATAAAAATGAAAAAGGAAATTTTTATTTCCCAAGAAAAATATGTTGTAGAAGTTTTAAAGAGATTTAACATGCAACAGAGCAAAGCAGTAGTAACTCCAAGTGTCATTGGGTTAAAGTTAAGCCAAGAATATTGCAGCAAGAATGACGATCCGAAATTGTACAAGAGCATAGTTTTCAGCCTCATGTATTTGACTCTAATTAGGTCTGATATTATGTATGTTGTAAGTTTAATTTCCAGATTCATGGAGACACCAAAGGAGACACATTGGCAAGAAACTAAGGAGATTTTAAGGCATGTGAATGGAACCAAGGAGTATGGTGTTCTATACTCCTCAACTGATAATTTTAAGTTGATTGGTTACACTGACAATGATTGGGATGGAAGTGTAGATGATAGAAATAGCACATCTGGTTATTTGTTTCATTTGGGATCGGGAGCCATTTCATGTGCTTCAAAGAAGCAACCAATAGTTCTTTATCAATAGCAGAAGCACAATATGTAGTAGCAACAATAGCAGCCTGTCAAGCTATTTATATGATAAGGATATTGAGAGATATGTGTCATGAGAAAGACAAGGGAACCACAATTTATTGTGAAAATAGCTCAGCAATTTCATTGTCAAAGAATTATGTTTTCTACAAGAGAACAAAGCATATTGATGCAAAATATCATTTTATAAGAGAATTGGTTAACAATGGTGAGATTGTTTTTGACCACTGCAGGGCATAGGAACAATTCGTTGATATACTCACAAATCCATTAGCACAAAAGAGTTTTGAGTATCTCATAAAATATCTGGGAATGACTGATGGTGGAAGTTGTGATTAAGGGGGAGTGTTGGAATTTTACTCCCAACCACTGCCATGAATAAACAGTGGCGCAACCCACCATCAATTTTGATTGCAGAGAAGGACAACAATAGATCCAAGAGCCAAAGGCATTTTCATGTAACCAAAACAAAAAGAGTACAAAGCCATACTCTGCGTTTATTTCTCAACCACCGCATTGACTTACCATTTTTTTCCCAGACAACACATGTCGCAAATTTTATATTTTAACCTTAATCTCCTTTGCCACAATATTAAGTTTCTGTCAATGCAATACCAGCAGGACCCACCTACCTCACCACATTACGAATCTACTGGGAAAACCTTTTTTATTCCACCTTATTCCATCGCATTTTTCATTTTTTCACATACAATAGTTTACCTCGTCGCCACCCACACTTTGCAAATCTTAAGTCTTAACCTCAAGCCTTACTGCATCTTATGTTATTTTACCAATGATGTGATATCGGTAGAAGCCACCTTTTAAGTTGCACTGAGAGTGCACATCGTAAGTTTTAGGTTTTAACTTTTATGTCACCCGCAAGTTATTTTATTTTGTTTGTGATGAGATCGCAAGAGGGGCACGTGTCAAGCTCAAGAGGGCAGTGCATTTCACATATCGCAAGTTTTACCACTTACCTTTTCCAGAACCACAAGTTATGTTATTTATTTTGTGATGCAATATCGCTATCGCATATTTCAATCGCAAATATTTAAGTTTTCCGCCATGTTATCACTCCAATAATTCTCTAGTTGTGAGATTTTTTTTTTAGTTGAGAAAAATAGAGGTAACCACAGACCAAATTTTAAACTCTAGGATCTAGCCTTCCTAGGGTTCTCAGAGGGCTCTCTCTATAAGATTTGACTTTGTTTGTTTTTATAAAATATTAGGCTAGTTATGATTGTGCAATTGGTTTTGTTTTGATTGGTTTGGTGGGAAAAATAATTGAAAGAGATGGATAGTGGGAAATTCATTTTTCCATTGGGCTAAGGAGTCAAAATTCAACCATACAGAGCTGGGATCAAGGTAAAAAAGTCAAATTTTTTTAGGGCAAGATAGATAACCCTTGTATATCTTGGAAATTTGTTTTGTGAGATGGTATGATCTGGATAAAGAGCAATGAAGGGTTATTTGATCCGGAAAATGGAAGTAGTAGGCAGAGGTCAAATGAGAGAGGGAGAATTAAGGGTTCCCTACACTGGAAATCAGATGAAAACATATAAATGACAAATATTTAAGACATGGTACTTTTAACATATCCTCAAGTAATCCTCCTATTCATTCATTCAGATTCATAATTCATAATGGATTGCATGTAACAAAGAAAGATAACAATGACAAATTTGAAAATACTTCACTCCAAATAGCTCATCACATGAATCTTGAAATATGATGCTAGTTGATCTAATCCAGTTTGTTACTTGAAATTTGAACACAAAAGAGCCTTCAAGTCCAAAAAAATTTCTATAGAAATCTTCAACAATTTATTCCACAATAATACTTCTAAAGATGAAGTATTTATACATAATTGTTTACAAAATATCCTACAATGTTTCTAGGAATTGTCTAAGGAAAATAAAATATCTTTACAACAATAATAGAGACAGTTGCTTAACAAATCAACAAGTTGTCCTATCTATCCAAAAGAAATAGAAACTGATTGAGGATAAGAGGCAGTTGGCTGCCTTGTTGTCTTCCTATCTGGCTCTAGATATTTTAAGTCTATTTTGAAATTTGATCTGCTTATCTGATACACTTTCACTGATAATATTTAATATCTAATACTCTTTAAAATATGTAAAATATCTTTGGTGCTATAAAAATCTGTTTGACTGCAAATTTCAGAAATTTGTTTTCACTGTTGCCTTTCTGCCTTTTTTCTTTTTACAGTAAATCTGTCAATGACTCCCAAACTTCATTACTTGGAATTTGTATTTTCTTCAGTTTTCTAAAATTTTCATCTTCTTCTGTGTACCTGGAGAAAGTTGGCTTGATGACAAACAAGTGTTTAATTTCATGTTGTAAATACAATAAGTCCTCAAAACATTTCCTATTGGAGCCTTGTCCACTGCCTGCTTTTTCAACTTGTTCTTTGGCATGTTCTCTCATCTTTTTTTTTTATAATCTTCCTGAGGCATCAAATTCTCATTTATGACCAAGATATTAGGAAAACTCCTTTGCCTTAAGTTCTCAAATTTAACCATGAACCTAGTTATGGAAATGTTCATGTTCTCACACTTTTCCTCCAACTGCTTCATCAGGTTCTTTTTGGTTATAACCTTCTTTATCTCAATGATAGTTTCAGTTCTATCAGTAATTTCATGTTCTTCTAACTCTTGCCTATTCTTATTTTTTAGAAGATTTATTAGTTCTAAATCTTGTTATGGTTTGTTATGCAATTCCTCTTTAGTCTTTTGGATTTCTTCTAATGCTATTTTCAATAATTCTCTTTGTTGAAAGATCACTTGGATGGAGGGCCATACATCATTGATGGCTTCTATGATTTTGTTCCACAAATGATTTTTCACATAGGAAATATGTTCTTTCAAGGTCAATTCCTTTTGAAATTTCTTCAATTCTTCATTCAGTCTAATCGCCTTTTTCTCATGTGTCTTTGCATTTATCTAAGCCAATTTGTTTGAATTATCAATATTTTCTACTATCTGTTTTAATATGTTTATTTCATTTGTTTTAAGAGACATTTATTCCATGGCCTTTACCAGTTTGTTGGCTTCATCTGTATGGTGCACTTCTATTGTAAATGATTATGTAGTTGAGGTGGTGGATGAATTTATTGGCACTGCAGTAGCCAGTGGTACTTTAGGTGCCAACTCTGTAGCTAGAGTAGATGGTACAGCTGTGGTAGCCATAGGGATGACTGTAGGTGCTTCCTGTGTCTTTGGTGCTTCTTTTTCCTAGACAAGCTTGTCCATCTGAATCTCCATTTTCTTAATTTGGGCTGTGAATTAAAAAATCAATTTCATGATGTCATCTTTTTCTTTCTTTCCTTCTATTATTTATTTTGTTTGAGGATGTTCACTTTGAGGAAGTTTAAGGTGTTTCCTCAAAGCTGCAATATCTTCATTTTTATTTTTCACTAATAACTCCCTTGCTTTGACATTAGTAGGGTCATATCCCACCTATAAAACTAGATCTTCCAAAGATTTTATTCTTAGATCCTTAGCATATAAAGATGATTTATCTATTTTCATCTGATATTTCATGTTAGAGATGGTGTTTTGGAGTTTTTGAGCACTCATGGCTTTATTTGTAACAGTAGAGTACAACATTTCTAAATTCTGTCTATGGAATTCAATTTGATCCAAAGCATGAATATTTTCTGTTTGAACTTCCAAATCAACCTTCTTATAATCTTCCACTATCTTTGGGTATTTGGCTGTGGGTTGCAATAATCACATACTCATATTTTGTTTTGAATAATCAAATGCAGACATAATTTTTTTTTGCACACTTGGTGTCTGCTTGAGATATTGAGAATAAATATTGTTTTTGATCTCTTCATTCTTTAATTTGATCAGTTTGTATTTTTCTTTGATGTCCATATATTTCTCTTCAGCTTCCTGTGAGGAAGAGGCTTCCATACTATGCTTTCTTTCTATCAATTGGGCATCTTCATTATCAACTTGTTCTTCATTCTAATTCTTAGTAACTGGCTTATTGATGTTCACAATGGAAACATCTATTTCTGGCAAATCAGTGTTTGTATTTATAAGATCTGTTTCTTCCACATCAATTGTTATCTTCTCTTTACCTATTAAATTTAACTTAGGCCTTTTGTTGTATATTAAATTGAATTTAGTTTCAGTTTTAGTTTCATCAACATAGGCTCCTTCTTCCCTTACTCTCTTGGTGGATTTTTCTGGTTGTTTTGCAGTCTCTAAAGTGTGACTAGTATCACTTTTATTTACTGCATCTATTAAGGTATTCTCTGTCCACTCAGTCTGATTTGCATATTTTTCTATCTCTAGCTTTGTTTCATAAATGAAGGGTGTTAATTTAAATTTAACCCTTAGTTTGCTTAGGATCCCTTATGGATCATAATTCCAAGGAAAGCTTTCTTCAAATTTGAATTCCAATAGTTAATTTGTTGCTTCTTTCTCTGCATCCCTATGACTGCAGATAAATGGTCCTATATAATTTTTTAATTTGAGATGAGTTTTCTTCTTTGTTGCCATAAAATTTATAGAATCATACTTTAGGATTTTCCTGATATACTCCAGGGAAAATATCCTCATTGAAACATGTTTGGGTAGCTTGTAAGGTAACAAATTTGACCCAAAAAATTTGATCTCAGTATGTTTTTCGTATAGGTACCAGTCACCAACTTGATTATGCTCTAAAAGCTGTAATATTTTCTTCATTTCTTCATTTATCCTTGGATGCTCTATTTTTGTTAACATTTTGATCACTGGATGTATGAAAAATTCTGAAAATTTTGCATAAGTGAAACCTGCACATTCTTTCATGAGGAAAGTAGTCCAAAAAATGACAGAGAGAGGATTTCCCTCTATGTCAAGCTTTTGAAGAGTAACTGGAAAATTATCTGATTGAAAATATAAAAACATGTGGAAGAGGAAGGATGAGTATATGAACACTCCTTCAATTGGAAAATTGGTCAATTGATGATGAATATTCTCTGCAATGAAACCAACATAATGAAAGATTATAGATGGGGGTTTTCCTGGGGTAAAAGTAGATAAGAAACCCAATATGGATTCATCTGTGTGTTCATCAGTAAAGTAACCTAGGATGAAGGAAAGCATGGAAATCACATGTCTTGAACATTCTAGGAATCTGGAAGTGGAATATGGGGGATTTATTTGAGAGATTTCTACATGCAAAGGCGTAAATGTTTGGAAAATCATGAGAATATTGGGAAACTATAGGCCAATATACAACATGGTGAGGGCCTCTATAGATAAAAGGACTCCTTGAGGATGAGGCTTTAGTTGTAGCATTTTGTTAATAGATTCAATAATAATGGTAAGAAGCACTTATTTGTTGGCATTTACTATGGCTCTCTATTCAGGCACATAGTACTGTTGACATAACGTAATAACTTCTTGACATGGATGAGTTAATGTAAGAACATATTTTGGCAAATTGGATTCCCAAATATGGAATTCTTCTTGATTATCTAAAGACTTCTCATAGCTCCAGTTATGAATATCTAGTAGATTAAACTCAACAATTGGGTCTTCTATCTTTTAATTAGTATCATCTAATGAAATGTGTTCAATGCCGATGACAGGGGGTTGCAAAGGATTTACTAAAATAGCATTCTTAGAAGTCATGGATGGATTTAATTTTGGTACTTTGGAACTTTAAGGATTGCTAGAGCTCTGCTTTTTGGGCAGTTTGGCTACTTCTGCAAGTTTAGACAGTTTGCAGAAGTATTTTAACTTTAGTAGAGGTTCCTTTTATAAAAATGGGTAGACTATGGGCTTCTCTTAGTTTTTTCTTGTCAATTTTGAATTCTTAATAGGATTTATAGGGTTTTACTGGTTTAGACAAAAGAAACGAGGGTTTATTGGGCTTTTTCAGTAAGTAATTGGGCTAAAAATATTTTGAATTTAGGGACAAAGGCTTTGGGATACCTTCAGAGGACTTCTAGCTTAATTTGGAGTTTAAAAAGTTTATAAAACTATTAAAAACTCATGAATTCCCTTAAAAATATTATATTTAGTAAAACAGGGTTTTGTAGAAAATTTGACAGGGTTTGGCCTGTTTTTTGGGCTTTTTGATAGGTTGATGATTTTCAAGTTTATAAATGAAATCTGTCTTTTAATAAGGCTTCTTCAATTTGAAACAAGTTTAATTTAGAAGAAAAACTTGTTATTCATAGGTACAGGGTTTGGAATGGTTTCTGGGGTCTTTGAACAGGTCGAACAACTTCTGTCTGATCTTTAGAGAAACGCAGAGCTCCTAGGCGATCTTCAATGGCTGCAAGTTTCGAATTTGTGGTCTTCTTGGCTCGAAAACAATGTAAAAAGGTTCGTTTTAACAGTCGAGGGCTTATACATATTTTATGCACAATAGGAATGGAAATGACCAAATTTTCGTATGTTTATTAGGCATATTTAGGGCTTAACAGGCAATTTTGATAGCAGTCACATCGGGTGGGAAGGTGGTTTCAGTCTTCAAAGGATCAAAACAGGAGTGGTTATCACGCAAAATTTGGGCGATAAGTGGTTTTGGAGCAAATCGACGTGATCCTATAATAATCGACCACATGGAGGAGAGAGGAAATCCAAATACCGGCCATTTTGCGTAGAAATGGAATGGGGAAATACATGCAAGTTTATTTTGCGAATTCCATTTTTAGCCGTCAAATCCTGGGATTGGACTGGGAATGGTCCAGATCAGTCGGGGAAGTTACTTCGGGATTTGGAGTGGGGCAGGGGTCGGTTAATGTGGCGGGGATTTTTTATATTGCGCAAATGGGATATAAAAACATCAGTTTAACATAAAATAAAGGGTTTTTTGTGGGTTTATTTAATATAGAAGGGATTTAGTAATATATGGGAGGGTGTAAATTTAGCGAATTAATATATATAGTTAGTAGATAGCATGAAATAAAGGGTGGAGTGTAGGGTATATGAAAAACACATGTTTAACCCTAAATAAAGTGTTAATAACATAGTTTTCCTTTGTTGTATTACTTCACACTTTAACTTTGAATAAATGTATTTTTGAGGGTTTACAAATGTTTTTTTGAAGGAATGGAATTAGTTATTTAGGGTTTTACTTTTACTAAGTAAAAAATGGGTTTTTACTTATGAAAAAGAGATTATGATCATGAATGAAGGATAAATGCTGATGAACGTGGGTTTTGTGTAGGAATTCAATATTTTTTTAACCAATCAGTCATCGAGCCTTGGGTCCGGTCCCAATAGAAGTCAGAGAAATGCTCTAAGCCTTTTTAACTGATAGTTTAGAATACTGAATATTTGTAGGGGATGGTAAATTAGTGATTTTTACCTGATGATGCTTTATTACATGCTTTCTCAACTACTTTCTACCTACCCTTCTTTATTTCTAACATTGTTTCTTCATTTTCAAGGGTGCATTTAGACATGAAACCCTAAATCAAATTTTCTTTTAAAGCATAAATCTATCTAAGTCTAACATTATTTCATCTGAGGGCTCAGATTAAACTATTGAGCTCCTCATTTATTCTCTATTTTAACTACTGATTTGTCAAGTTTATACTTTTTGAAATATCTTTATTCTCTATCTAAAACATAAAATTCAAAGCATGAAAAGTTAAGTTTAAATTGTTTAACCAATCATGGATTATGGCCTTTATTGACAATCTGCACATCATCATTATTCTTGCAGTAAAGTGAAAGTAGTGCCATTTTTACTTGCTCACCTTCATAACTTATTTTATCTCTTTTTTGGGGGGGGGATCCATTCTTTTTTTAAGTCCTTTGATCCTTCTTTTAGGACTTTTACTCTCTTTTCAATTTTTTTTTATATTATTTTTCATTTTTCAAAATATGGGAAAAAACTTGCAGAAAGCAAGGTATGTACATATTTACAAGACTATCAAAGTCAATTAAAAAATTATGAAACCTATTATTATAGGACCCTAGCAGTGGCTCCACTTAGGGATGGCATTTCCTGGTGAAATGTCAAGAACTTTTAGATCTATAGCCGTTGGAATTTCACTGTGATGACCCTGTAAATGTCTTCTAATATTTGTAATTATTCATACTTATGATATTAACCTTTAAAAGATTAGGGCCTTCTCTCTGAGCTTCAACTTTGTTGGGAAAACATCCAATCCAATCTAAACATCTTCAATGTACAATGATAAAAAATAAATGAAAACTAACAATTTGTTAACTTAGGAGAGTAGTAATGATTCAACATTCTGCCATTTACTGCTGCTTCTCACATCTCTGACCCATATATTTATTTTAGGAAGAAAGCATTATTGGCTCTATAACCATAAATGAAATAAGGCCCTTTCCATAGAAAATTGAATTTTCCATGTTTACCTTTATCTTCCCTTCTTGAATCCCATTTTAACACTTTATCTCCAACATATAAATCATATTATTTACTCTTATTATAAAAAAATTTCTTGATCTTCTCCTGAATAACTTGAGACTTGATATAAAATTCTTCCCTTGTTTGTTGCAAGTGAATAGCTTGATTTATCCTTCTTTGAATTTCATTTGTTTCAACTTGTAACTCTTGGATAATTTTCATCACTGGTACACCTAGGGAGGATTGAAAAACAACATCCATTCCATAGACAAGTTGGTAAGGGGAGTATGTTATCACTCCAATAATTCTCTAGCTGTGAGATTTTTGGGTTTTAGTTGAGAAAACTAGAGGTAACGATAGACAAAGATTTAAACTCTACGATCTAGCCTTCCTAAGGTTTAGAGAGGGATCTCTCTATAAAATTGAACTTTGTTTGTTTTTATAAAATATTTTTTTTTTCTGAATTGGACTAATTCTATTAAGCAGAAATATGGTACATAAGAAATTACAGCCTAGAGAAACAAGAATTCGGCCAACCGAAAATGATAAAATATCAACTTCGGTCCCCGAAGAGAGAAAAAAGACAAGTAAGGAGCAGCAACAAGCGACTAGATAGCAGGAAGGAACCGACTCCTACCCAGAATTGGTAGAGTTTTCCACACGAAGTTTCTTCCCTTTCTTTTTGTTGACTTTAACCCAACCATCCTAGTGAGTATGTGCTAGGACAATTTGAAGACTGGAGTTCTCCAAAAGAGGGACCTCCTTATCTGAATCAGAGGAGGGGGACTCATGACTACGCTTCTGAGTGACAGTAGAATCAGGGGGATGCTTGGGAGCATCGGTGGACAAGTTCTTTGTCTTAGGAGCAAGATATGATTCTGTGTCACTCCCATCATCATTTGAGCTTGAGCAAATAGAGTCTGCAGCAGGCGGCGGGGTACATGGAGTCCATCTTTTGGATTTGGAATTTGTATTATTTCCTTTAGTCTTTTTTGCAGGGAGAGTGGGGCAAGAGTTCTGCAGATGCCCTGTTTGGTGACAGTGGTGGCAACGGAATGCAGTGTTCTCGTAGTCTAAGATCTGAGTCCAAACAAAATCACCGACCTTGATGATGATTTGATCAGGAAAGCCATTGCTGATGTCAACCTCCACGCATATCCTGGCATATGTATAGAGGCCCTGAAGTTCCCTATCATAATCTACAATGAGAAAGCAGCCCAAGGTATTTCCCATCCATCTGTAGACTGCCAGATGCCATAGATGGACAGGTAAGTTGGGAAGCCTAACCCAAATAGGTGTTCTGGTGATGATAGCTATAGCAGGGTCGAAATCTGGGAACCATGGGGTTAAGAAGAGCCCAGTATTTCCAAAAAACCAGGGACCTTCCTGTAAGGCCTATTCATAATGCTTAGAGTGATCGAACAATACTATGAGGAATCCTCTTGAGAAGAAGCTGACCTTGCATTTTCTAGTCTGGTTATCGTGGATAAACTCATAGAGTTCCTTTGTTTGCGTCCAAAGTCCATTAAATCTGCAAATGATGGCTTTATCTACAAATTTTTGAAGATCTTCTGCGAGAGCTGGATGAGAGATCTCAACAGAAGGTACTTCATCCAACTTGTCAACTAGAAAAGGCTGGGGTCTGGGGGCTTCAGGGGGTTTGGGGTTCTGAGAATGTACAACGTCTTTATATGATAAGGTTGGGGCTGAAGAAGACTGTCCAGCAGCACCACCTCTCAAACGAAGGGTAAACACAATAGAATCATTTCTGTTAATGTTGTAAACAGAGAGGGGAAGAAGATCCTCAAGTTGTTTACCTTGGAAAATAACTCTCTTGTGTAATGAGGGAATCCCAGTCCGTCATTCTAGATTTAGCTTAAGATTTTGTATCAGATCTGAAGAAGAAACCCAACGCAAAATAGTTTTTCCAGAGAGCATCCAGAGTTGGATCTAAAATGAGGTAGGGTGCTTTTTAAAGGTAGGATCTGCGCAGTAACTAAGGGCGTATCTGCTTTTGCGTGCATCTTCAAACCTCTACAGAGATAAGCTGTGAGGGTGGTGAACGCCTGTAGACCAACTCCGTAACCCAAATAAGTTGCCACAGGGGATAGCGACCAGAGCTCCATTCAAGGCAGCGGTGGAAATTTTTGCTGCAGGGCTCGTATTAGCCAGACTCTTCGAGCTGAAGATAGCCCCAAAGAGGCATGGTTAAAGGTACCAGGGCTGGACTCCTTTATGCGCTGCAACCAAGCTTGTCCCCTACATCCAAGTGAAAATAACCCCTGAAACATCGCCAGCGAATGCCCCCACGCGATAGCAGGGAAAGACTGCATGGGGAAGTTGAGCAGGAGCAGGACCCGCAGAATCGTTGACGGCGGCATCATAGCTGAGCATAACCCTATCAGCGGCCAATTTCTTCTCTCGACTAAAAAGATAACAGTCGCGGTGAAGCCAAAGGGACAAAAGCTCATTCCAAACGCAGAGTGCAATCGCACCTCTTGCTGGAATGAGTAAGTGAGCAGTGAATGGAGGCCTGGCGAGTGCCGAATGTAAGTCTAGTAAGTCCACAAGCCATTGTGAGCAGAGATTTTCAAAACCAATCGGCGTCTTGACTGCATCGGTGAACAGGGGAGCGGAAAAAAAAAGGCTAGGGTTCATCTTGATAATTCGAAAACTTCCTTGAGTTGAGTTTTCGTCTTTTTTTTGCAAATTGAAATCTGTTTTTATAAAATATTAGGCTAGTTATGATTGTGCATTTGGTTTTGTTTTGATTGGTCTGGTGGGAAAAATCACTGAAAGAGATGGATAGTGGGAAATCTATTTTTTCCATTGGGCTAAGGAGTCAAAAGTGAAGCATACAAAGCTGGGATCAAGGTCAAAAAGTAGAATGTTTTCAGGGAAAGATAGATAACCTTTGGAGATCTTGGAATTTTTTTTTGTGAGATGGTATGATCTGGATAAAGATCAATGAAGGGTTCTTTGATCCGGAAAATGGAAGTAGTAATAAAATTCCAAACGAGAGAGGGAGAAATTAAGGGTTCCCTACACTGGAAATCAGATGAAAACATATAAGTGGCAAATAGTTAAGACAGGGTGCTTTTAACAAATCCTAAAGTAATCCTCCTATTCATTCATTCAGATTCAGGATATATAATGGATTTCATGTAACAAAGAAAGATAACAATGACAAATTTGAGAATACTTCACTCCAAATACCTCATCACATGAATCCTGAAATATGATGCTAGTTGATCTGATCCAGTCTGCTACTCGAAATTTGAACACAAAAAAGCCTTCAAGTCCACAAAAATGCCTATAGAAATATTCAACAATTTATTCCACAATAACACTTCTAAATATGAAGTATTTATACATAATTGTTTACAAAATATCCTAGAATGTTTTTAGGAAATGTCTAAGGAAAAGAAAATATCTTTACAAAAATAATAGAGACGGTTTCTTAACAAATCAACAAGTTATCCTATCTATCCAAAAGAAATATAAATTGATTGAGGATAAGAGGCAGTTGACTGCCTTGTTGTATTTCTAGCTAGATTTAGATATTTTAAGTCCATTTTTATATTTGATATGATTATTTGATACAATTTCACTGATACTCTTTAATCTCTATAAAATATCATTACTACTGTAAAAATTTGTTTCACTGTAAACTTCAGGAAACTGTTTTCACCGTTACATTTATTCCTTTTTCCTTTTTACAGTAAATCTGTCAATGACTCCCAAACTTCATTACTTGGAATTTGTACTTTCTTCAGTTTTCTGAAATTTACATCTACTTCTATGTACTTGGAGAAAGTTTGCTTGATGAAAAAAAAGTGTTTAATTTCCTGTTGTAAATAGAATAAGTCCTCAAAACTTCAAAGTATGACTTTTCCTGTCGGAATGCCTTGTCCACTACCTGCTCTTCCAACTTGTTCCTTGGCATATTCTCTGGTATTTTTGTTATAATCTTCCTAAGGCATCAACTTGTCATTTATGACCAAGATATTACGCAAACTCCTTTGCCTTAAGTTCTCAAATTTAACCATGAACCTAGTTATGGAAATGTTCATGTTCTCACACTTTTCCTCCAACTGCTTCATCAGGTTCTTTTTGGTTATAACCTTCTTTATCGCAATTATAGTTTCAGTTCTATCAGTAATTTCAAGTTCTTCTAACTCTTGCATGTTCTTGTTGTTGAGGAACTTTATCAATTCAAGAGGTTGTTCTGGTTTGTTATCCAATTCCTCTTTAGTCTTTTGGATTCCTTCTAATGTTGTTTTCAATAAGTGTCTTTGTTCAAAAATCACTTGGATGGAGTGCCACACATCATTGATGGCTTCTGTGATTTTGTTCCACAAATGATTTTTGATATAGGAAATATGTTCTTTCAAGGTCAATTCCTTTTGCAATTTATTCAATTCTTCATTCACTCTGATGGCCTTTTTCTCATGTGTCTTTGCATCTATCTAAGCCAATTTGTTTGAATTCTCAAGATTTTCTACCATCTATTTTTATCTGTTGATTTCATTTTTTTTAAGAGACATTTCTTCCATGGCCTTTACCAGTTTTCTGGATTCATCTATATGTTGCACTTCTGTTGTAGAGGATTATGTAGCTCAGGTAGTGGATGAAGTTACTAGCACTACAGTAGACAGTGGGACTTTAAGTGCCAACTCTATAGCTAGATTAGATGGTACAACTGTGGTAGTCATAGGGGTGACTGTAGGTGCTTCCTGTGTCTTTGGTGCTTATTTTTCCTAGACAAGCTTGTCCATATGAATCTCCATTTCCTTGATTTGGGTTGTCAATTGAAAAATCAAATTCATCATGTCATATTTTTCTTTATGTCCTTCTATTATTTCTTTTGTTTGAGGATGTTCACATTGAGAATGTTTAAGTTGTTTCCTCAAAGCTGCAATATCTTCATTTTTCTTTTTCACTAATAACTCTGTTGCTTTGACATTAGCAGGGTCATATCCCACCTGTAAAATTAGATCTTCCAGAGATTTGATTCTTATATCCTTAGCATAAAAAGATGCTTTATCTATTTTGATCTAATATTTCATGTTAGAGATGGTGTCTTGGAGTTTGTGAGCACTCATGGATTTAGCTGTAACAGAAAGAGTACAACATTTCTGAAGTCTGTCTATGGAATTCAATCTGATCCAGAGCATGAATATTTTCTGTTTGAACTTCCAAAGCAAACTTCTTATAATCTGCCACTTTCTTTGCAGATTTGACTATGGGCTGCAATACTGACATTATTAGCTTTTCATTCAAATAATCAAATGTAGACATAAGTCTTTTTTTCCAAATTGGTTTCTGCTTGAGATATTGAGAATACATTTTTTATTTGATCTCTTCATTCTTTAGTTTGATTTGTTTGTATTTTTCTTTGATGTCCAAGTCTTTCTCTTCAGCTACCTATGAGGAAGAGGCTTCCATAATCTGTTGTCTTTCTATCAATTGGGCATCTTCATTGTCAAATTTTTCTTCATTATGATTCATAGGAACTGGCTCGTTCATGATCACAATGGCAACAACTATTTCTGGCAAATCATTGTTGGTATTTATAAGATCTGTTTATTCCACATCAATTGTTACCTTCTCTTTACCTACTGAATTTAACTTAGGACTTTTGTTGTATATTAACTTGAATTTATTTTTAGTTGTAGTTTTAGCAACATAGGCTTCATCTTCCCTTACTCTCTTGGTGGATTTTTCAGGATGTTCTGTAATCTCTAAATTGTGAATAGTATCACTTTTATTTACTGCATCTATTAAGGTATTCTCTATCTACCCATTCTGATTTGTATATTTTTCTATCTCTGGATTTCTTTCATGAATGAAGGGTTTTAATTTACATTTAACCCTTAGTTTTATTAGGATCACTTGTGGATCATAATTCCAATGAAAGCTTTCTTCAAATCTGAATTCCAATAGTTGTTTTGCTGCTTCTTTCTTTGCATCCCAATGATTGCAGATAAATGGCCCTATCTGATTTTTTAATTTGAACTGATTTTTCTTCTTTGCTGCCATAAAATTTATAGAATGATAGTTTAGGATTTCCCTAGTATACTCCAAGCCAAACATCCTCATTGAAACATGTTTGGGTAACTTGTAAGGTAACAAATTTGATCCAAAAACTCTGATCTCTGTATCTTTTTCATATAGGTACCAATCATCAACTTTATTCTTCTCTGACAACTGTAATATTTTCTTCATTTCTTCATTTATCCTTGGATGTTCTGTTTTTGTTAACATTTTGATCACTGGATGTATGAACAATTTTGAAAATTCTGCATAAGTGAAATCTGCACATTCTTTCCTGAGAAAAGTAGTCTAGAAAATGATAGAGAGAGGATTTCCCTGTATGTCAAGCTTTTCAAGAGTAACTAGAAAATTATCTGATTGAAAATATAAAAACATGTGGAAGAGGAAGGATGTGTATCTGAACACTCCTTCAATTGGAAAATTGGTCAATTGACGATGAATATTTTCTGCAATGAAGCTAGCATAATCAAATATTATAGATGGTGGTTGTCCTAGGGTAAAAGTAGATAACAAACCCAAGATGGATTCATCTGTGTGTTCATCAGTAAAGTTCCCTAGGATGAAATAAAGCATGGAAATCACATGTCTTGAACATTCTATGAATCTGGAAGTGGAATATGGGGGATTTATTTGAGATATTTCTACATGCAAAGGCGTAAATGTCTAGAAAATCATGAATCTCTTGGAAAAATATAGGCCAATATACAACTTGGTGAGGGCCTCTATAGATAAAGGGACTGCTTGAGGATCAGGTTGTAATTGTAGAATTTGGTTAATAGAGTCAATAGTAATGGTAAGAAGCACTTCTTTGTTGGCATTTACTATGGCTCGTTGCTTAGGCACATAGTACTCTTGATATAACCTAATAAATTCTTGGCATGGATGAGTTAATGGAACAACATATCTCGGCAAATGGGATTCCCAAATATGGAATTATTATTGATTATCTAAAGACTTCTCATAGCTCCAGTTATGAATATCTAGCAGATAAAACTAAAAAATTGGGTCTGTTATCTTGTAATCAATATCAGCTAATGGAATGTGTTCAATGTATATGACAGGGGGTTGCAAAGGATTTACAACAATAACAGTCTTAGAAGTCATGGATGGAGTTGATTTTGGTACATTGGAACTTTTAGGGTTGCTACAGCTCTGATTTTTGGTCATTTTGGCTACTTCTGCAAGTTTAGATAGTTTGGAGAAGTATTTTTACTTTAGTAAAGGTTTCTTTGATAGAAATGGGTAGAATATGGGCTTCTCTTAGGTTTTTATTGTCAATTCTGAATTCTCAATAGGATTTATAGGGTTTTACTGGTTTAGGAAGAAGAAACAGGGGTCTCTTGGGATTTTTCACTGAGTAATTGGGCTAAAAATATTTTGAATTTAGGCACAGAGGCTTTGGGATACCTTGACAGGATTTTTGGCTTAATTTGGAGTTTAAACAGTTTATCAAATAATAAAAAAACTCGCGAATTCCCTTAAAAATAGTATATTCAGTAAAACAGGGTTTCTGTAGAAAATTTGATGGGGTTTGGCCTGTTTTTGGAGCTTTTTGACAGGCTGATAATTTTCAAGTTTATAAATGAAATATGTCTTTTCATAAGGCTTCTTAAATTTGAAACAAGTTTAATTTAGAAGAAGAACCTGTTATTCATAGGTACATGGTTTGAAATGGTTTATGGGGTCTTTGAACAAGTCGAACAACTTCTGTCTGATCTTTCGAGCAACGCAGAGCTCCTAGGCGGTCTTTAATGGTTGCAGGTTTAAAATTTGTAGACTTGTTGGCTCGAAAAGAATGTAAAAAGGTTCATTTTAACATTCAGGGGCTTATACAGAGTTTATGCGCAGTAGGAATGGAAACTAATGCATTTTCGTATGTTTATTAGGCATATTTAGGGCTTGACAGGAAATTTAATGGCAATCACATCGGGTGGGAAGTGGTTTCAGGCTTCAACGGATCAAAACATGAATGTTTGTTGCACAACATTTGGGCTATAAGCTGTTTTGGAGCAAACCCATGCGATCCTATAAGAATCGACCATCCAGAGGAGAGAGGAAATCCAAATACCGCCCATTTTGCGCAGAAAGGGAACGGGGAAATACACACAAGTTTATTTTGCGAAATATGTTTTTAGCCATCGGATCCTAGGATTGGACTGCAAACAGTCTAGATCAGATGGGGAAGTTGCGTCGAGATCTAGATTTGGGTCGAGGTTGGTTAATGTGGCAGATATTTTTTATATTGCACACATGGGATATAAAAACATTGGTTTAACGTAAAATAAAGGGTTTTTTGTGGGTTTATTTAATATAAAAGGGATATAGTAATATATGGGAGGTTGTAACTTTAGGTAATTAATATATATAGTTAGTATTTAGTATGAAATAAAATGTGGAGTGTAGGAGATATGAAAAACACATCTTTAACCCTAAACAAAGTGTTAATAACATAGTTTTCCTTTGTTGTATTACTTCACACTTTAAATCAGGATAAATGTATTTTTGAGGGTTTACGAATGTTTTCTTGGAAGGAATGGAATTAGTTATTTAGGGTTTTAATTTTACTTGGTAAAAAATGGGTTTTACTTAGGAAAAAGGGATTATGATTATGAATGAAGGATACATGCCGATGAATGTGGGTTTTGTGTAAGAATTCAATATTTCTTTTACCAATCAGTCATCGAGCCTTGGGTCCGGTCCCAACAGAAGTCAAAGAAATTATTTGAGCCTTTTTAATTGATAGTTTATAATACTGAATATTTTTAGGGGATGGGAAATTAGTGATTTTTTCTGGATGATGCTTTATTACCTACTTTCTCAACTAATTTCTACCTACCCTTATTTATTTCTAACATTTTTTCTTCATTTTCATGGGTGCATTTAGGCTTGCAACCCTAAATCATTTTTTATTTTAAAGCATAAATATATCTAAGTCTAACCTTATTTCATCTGAGGTCTCATGTTGAGCTCCTCATTTATTCTCTATCTTAACTACTGATTTGTCAATTTTATATTGTTTGACATATCCTTATTCTCTATCTAAAACATAAAATTCAAAGCATGAAAATTTAAGTTTAAAATGTTTAGCCAATCATGGATTATGGAATTTTCTTGACAATATGCACACAATCATTATTCTTGCAGTAAAGTAAAAGTTGTGGTATTGTGACTTGCTCACTTTTAGGTCTCATTTTACCTCTTTTTGTTTTTGTGGTCCATTCTTTTTCTAAGTCCTTTGATCTTTCTTTTAGAAATTTTACCGTCCTTTCATTTTTTTTTTCATTTTTCAAAATATGGGAAAACAACTTGCAGAAAGCAACGTATGCACATCTTTACAAGAATATCAAATTCAATTAAAAAATTATGAATATTATTATTATAGGACCCTAACAATGGCTCCACTTGAGGATGGCATTTCCTGGTGAAATGTCAAGAACTTTTAGATCAGTAGCCTTTGGAATTTGATTGTGATGACCCTGTAAATGTCTTCTGATATCTGCAATTATTCATAATTATGATATTAACCTTTCAAAGCTTAGGGCCTTCTCTCCATGCTTCAGCTTTGTTGGGAAAACATCCAATCCAATCTAAAAATCTTCAGTTTACAATGATAAAAAAATAAATGAAAACTAACTATTTGTTAACTCAGGAGAGTAGTACGGCTTCAGCATTCTTCCATTTACTGCTCCTTCTGACATCTTTGACCCATCTTTTTCTTTTAGGAAGAAATAATTGTTACCTCTATAACCATAAATGACATAAGGCCCTTTCCATAGAAAATCAAATTTTCCATGTTTACCTTTATCTTCCCTTCTTGAATCCCATTTTAACACTTTATCTCCAATGTAGAAATCATCTTCTTTACTATTTTTATCAAAACATTTCTTGATCTTATCCTAAATAACTTGAGACTTGATATAAAATTGTTCCCTTTTTTGTTTCAAGTGAATAGTTTTATTTATCCTTCTTTGAAATTCATTTGTTTCAACTTGTAAATCTTGGATATTTTTCATCACTGGTACACCTAGGGAGGATGGAAAAACAACATCCATTCCATAGACAAGGTTGTATGGGGAGGTAGGAATGGATTTTTTAGTAGTAAGTCTATCTGCCCATAAGGCATTGACAAATTTCTTATTCCAAGTCCTTTTATTATCTTCAAGTAACTTTTTGATGATGTTTACAAGGCTTTCATTCGAGGATTCGGCTAGACCATTACCTTGGGGGTAATATGCAGTAGAATGGCCTAGAGTAATATGGTATTTGTGGAAAAAGTCAATCATTTTCTTGGATTTTAATACTGCTGAATTATTAGGAATTATCTTTTGGGGACATCCAAATCTTGAAAGAATGTTACTTTCTAGGAAGAAGATAATGGAAGTATTTGTGGCTTGCCTTGAGGGTATGGCTTCAATCCACTTGGTAAAATAGTCAGTGGCTATCAGAATCCACATATGTTGGGATGATGATGGGGTATGATTTTTTCCAATTAAGTCAAGACCCCATTGTTCAAATAGAATTTCAGTAGAGATGGGTTTTAAGGGTAGGGGTAACATCCTTTTATTACCCTCAAAGATTTGGCACTTATGATAGGAGGTCGCACATCTTTTTACATCAGCAAAGAAGGTAGGCAAGTGAAAACCAGCTCTCAACAAATTCTCTATAGTTGTCTCCCAGTAAATATGTCCTCCACAATCACCTGCATAAAATTATTATAGTATTTTTTCACCTTCTTCTTTGAACAAACAATTTAATAAAATCCCACTATGATCTCTTGAAAAAATTACATTGTCTAAAATACAAAATCTTATTGTCTTAAGCTTTAGAAATCTTGATTTTGTTCTTGATAAACCAGGAGAAGCTTGTATGTTTAGTAATACAAATATAATATCTGCATACCATGATGAGTCTAAAAAGGCTGCACTGATCTCTGGAGTTGCCATCTCTTCCTGATCATCAACTTGGGAAATAAAATTTATGTCTAGGGAATTGCAGTTTGTTTCATCTATTAATCTGGCTAAACCTTGACCTTTTATTAAATTGGTGGGTTTTATCTCTATTTCATACTCTAATATGGTGGAAATCCACTTACCACTTTTTCCATCAGGACCATGCTGAGTACGAATGTCTTTTACTACAATATTAGGGACATAGGAAATGATGTGAGAATAGAGAATGTAAAATCTGAAGTATTTAATGGCATTTACCAAAGCTAAGGCTTTTTTCTCCATGATATTGTACTTCAAAGATGCATCTCTAAGTTTTCTGCTAAAGAAATATATGGGCTGTTCATAACCCTGGTCATTTTTCCATGATAAAACTGCAGCAATGGTGTGTTCTGAAGTGAATGAGAAAATGACGAAATCTTTTTTGAAATAAAGACTTATAAAGACAAGATTTTTGTGTTACTCATCAATATTTTTCACTTGTTGGTGCTGACTAGTTGTAACAACCAAGTTTTCTAGCAGCTGATTTAAAAAATTGTCAAATTTTCTAGCTAGAAAACACCCATAAACATTATTTTCCCTCCTACCTTTTCAATCTGCCCATGACTAGATGAAACATCATTATCAAGCTCTATCTAGCCTCAGCCCTACTAGCCTGTCCATAAGCTCTAAAAGAAACAATCCAAATCTGTCCAAAGAAGTCTCCCCTAAGTTAGGTAGTGGCGCTTTAGGCATTTCTCTCTTGGAAAACTATCCTAAAGCCAAATAACCTCTATCTATTGTAGACCATTCATAAAAGACCTTCCTATTCTACAAATAAAGTTGGTTAAACCCTTAATTCATGCCACTAAAAACCCTAAAGTTTCAGCAATACATGTGCCATAGGTCAAACTGATATTCGGTGGTTTTACAGTGTTTTAATGGATATTTCAAGAGTAAGAGTATACCAGCATTCCAGAATACAGTATTTGGTTCCACATGAGAAGACAGCTGCTTCTCATGTGATTTTGAGCTTGGGATGCAGCCACAGGGTAGAGCGTTATTTCATCAAGCTCCTGCAATCACAGTTAAAGGTTAGTGAATCATAAATGACAAGAAATGTTTTGCAAATACTAGCCAAATTGATTGTGATGTCTAAAGAGATACAAAAGTATTTGAAAAGCAGGATTAATTGTATTAGAAAACTACCCATCATGACTTATTATCAATTTTTTTGCCATCTTCATTCACTCAAGCATGAATAGGCAGTGAAAGGGAAGGTAACACTATTTGGAGAAGCTGATGAAATGGCATCACTGAGAAAACCTCCTTCATTTTATAAGCAGAGGGTTGAAGACTGAGAAAACCTCCTTCATTTTATAAGCAGAGGGTTAAAGGCACTATGATAAGCGCCTCCTTCATTTATAAGCAGAGGGCCAGGGATAAAGTTTGTTTTTAAGTTTTTCACTGACTGTAAGACAATTTTTGGGTAGAGTGAGACAACAACTGAGGGTTTCTGAAATAAAAAAGATGTTAAAGGCAGAGGCAAAGCAGTGGTGCTTTTAAAAATTGTTTGTATGAATTTCAATGTTATTGAATTACAATGAGAAGCTAGTGGGTTGATTATCAATGAATAAATATTATTAAGAAGATGGCCAAAGGAGTCTAGTAGTCTTCGTCTCAAACTAACTTCTGCCATCATGAATAAAGGAAACCACTATCAGTATGTTCATTAAACATTCTTCATTGGGGTGAAACGGAGGTTGAAAGTAAACCAGGCATTTTTCAAAGTAGGCCTCCTTCATAAACAAAGTAAAGGGGCTCACCATTGTTTGAGGATGAAAAGCAATTATCGCATATGGAAAAGATTCCAAAAAGGGACTGCTCTCAAAAAGGATGAAATGAATGAAAATTCATGTTTCTTGCAGACCTCCTTCACAGAAGAACAAAGGGACAATTTTCCCATGTTCACATTTCAAACCTCAGTTCATCATCCCCTGTTTTATCTCTTTAAAGTTGAAGACTGGATTATTTTGTCAATCTAAGGTTAGTTAGTGGCTTTGGTGATGGGGACCTTTTGTAAACATGATTTTCACTTATAGTTTCAAGTGAGTTTTTTCACCCACAGTCAAAAGAGAAGATCAAACAACACCTACCAGCTAAATCAGTTTCACAATGGGGATGACCACCTCCAAAGCATCAAGAGCAGACACTATCAGTTTAAGTTTCAAAAGGGTGAAGCTACCTCCTTACAAAATGCCAAAGAAAACCTCACATAACACAATGTGTCTTTCTACAAGTGTCCTTTTTCAATGAAAAAAACACTAAGTGATGTTGTTATTCCAAAGGTGTTGCTCTTTCTATTCATAAAGATCTTTTTTAAACTTTTCAAAAGTGACACAAAATGAGCAACACAAAGACAAGAGGAGGAAAAGGGATATGGAAATTGCAGCTAAGTTTTTCCCCCAGTGAAAAAGGGCAGTATCATTCAAAAGGCACCCCTACAGTCATTCACATGGCTCGGAGCTGAATTTCTTTCTACAGTACAGATATCAAAAGGAAACAATGTCTCATTCCTTGGTGAGAAACAGTGGAAAGCTTTTAATTCTTAAAAGGGCTACTTTGTTTCAAAAAGGGTCATGCCTATAAAGGAAATGGTTCTTGCCACTATGTCATTTATCTAAACAAAACAGAGTCTCGGTTATGTTTTAAAAAAAGAGTCATGGGCTCATGTTTTCATTTCAACCCAAAGGTATTTTCAAACGTTTTCAAACTTTCATAAAGCACTTGAAAGGGTAATTGACTTGTTCACTTTCAAAAAGAGTTAATGACCATTGCCAAGATCTATTTTGCCTTTCAAACATGAGCAACACTTCCTTTTGATGTTCACTAGACCACCAAATAAATTCTTGAGCGAAAATTTGCAGAATTTAAGGTTTGGAGACTATGCGGTGCGTTCAGGAGTCAGTTTGCAAACATTTTGTATTGTTGCGCGGCGCGCCTGTAGCGGCATGCGGCACGCCTGTAGGTGCCGGTCACGACTACCCACCATCAACCCGACACCTTTTCTATTGAGCGGCGCCTTCCCATTTCAATGCGTTGCGCATGTTTCAATAGTCCAAATGCCCTCAACAAGCCCTGAAGGCTACTCAAAATTTTCAAACAAGGGCTGGCATCCATTTTCAAGTTATTTTCATTTAGCTCCTTATTATTTTTGAGCTGCTAAGTGGTGATTAAAAAAAAGTGAAAATATCGGTATAAATCAAGGTGTGTTGAGGTAAATAGTTTGAATAAGATTGTTTCAGTTGGACGAAAGTGGAGTAGTTTTTGTTTTTTTGTTTCAAAAAGCCTAAAGCCACCCTCAAGACTATGGTAAACCATAAACTCTGTCAGCTATATTGTAGTGGTGAAAACAGTGGTAAGAACAGTTGAAATTTATGTTTAAGATCCAAGATTGTTGTGGCTATGATTTCCCAACACTGACATAGTGAAAGTGGTGTGTTTATATTGATGTCAAAAGGCCTAAAAAACTGACCTCAAACAATGTTAGAAGGTGAAGCAGTTTTTTGGAGGAAAACACAGTATTCCTGAGTTGAAATAGTAAGCCTAATTTAACAGCAGTAATCATGCAGGAATGAATTTGTCACTTTCAAAAGTCTTCTCTGTGTCATGAAAAAAAAAATCAGTGCTACCTCTTTATCCATGAAACAGACTATGGTGAATGAAGCTGTTAAATCAGTTTGAAGGTGTTTTTGTTTACCTGTGTGTGAGAAATAGTGAAGACAAGGAGGGTATTTTTTATTGGGAGGAGTTTTTTGCCTTTGTCTAAATGCAAGGCTCTCTTGTTTTTATCAAAACACAAAGAGCTTTGTGACCTTACCCAAACACAATAATCATTTGATTGTGTGTACCTTTCTGTTTGACTGTGTGCTTGTTATTATAACTACTTGTTGATTGGCATACAAAGGAAGACCGACAGTGTTTTGTAAGGAACAAGAAGTTTTGTGTTAAAAAATCATTCCACGTAGCTTTTGAGGAAATTCGCCTTGGTCAAACAGTGACTAAAAAAAAGGATAGATTTATGTTTGAGAAATCATTTCAAAATCCATTTGAGGCAGCTTGGTGTTGCAGAGAGCATTCAAAACAAGATGCCTCCCAGGCAAGATAGTAGGAGTGGCTTGCATAAGAGATTTGATCCTATTTCCACTGAAGAAGTGAATGCCCACCCATCATTCTTGTTCAATTTCCATTAGGTTGGGTGTTTATATTTTTTTCAAAGAGTGCAAGAGGTGAAAAGCTTTTCTCCTTTGACACATCTTTGCGCTTTGAGGTTTCAAGATAAGCATTTCTAGTTGGCAGGCCTAGACTTCAAATTCTCTCCAAGGTCCATCTCCAAGGCCACTAAAATCCCTTATATTGGGGAGAAGTGGTTTAAACAAAGCCACCTGGACTCAGAATATTAGAAGCCATTTCTAAAGCCTGAGCACAAAGATTCATGTCCTGCCATTTTCCCCTTCTCATATCTTTTGACTAGCTACGCCCCCCTCATGAAGATCATCATGAAATACTTTACTTGTGAGGGAAGATTCTCCCGAGTCTATGCCTATCAAATTTGACTGCTCATGCATTTCACTAGGGACAAATTGCTAAATATTCCTTTCTTCTTACGCAGGATTATTGAGAAAATGGCCTCCACTATTCAAAAGAAGCCTCCTTCACATCAAACAGCATGCCTCTTCCATCACTCTCTCATCAAATTCATCATTCTTCATTAGCTTGAAAAGATGGAGGTCTCTTGGGATACTTTCATCACCCATCTGGATTTCTCCACTGTCCCGCCAGTTCATACATCCCCTACACCTCCTACTCACCATCCTTCGCCTTATTCTAGCAGACCTATTCCCAAAAAGCTCAAGTTTACCACAGTACAAACAAAGGAGCCTGAAGAAGGAGAAGAGAATGACCATGATGAGGAAGAAGGACATGGGCAGGAAGAGGAAACTGATGATGAGCAGCAGCAAGGGGATGAAGAAGAAAGTGCTAATGAACAGCATCACAGTGAGACAAAACAATAGCATAAAGGTGATGAACAGGGGCAGCCAAAAGGTGATGAACAGGGGCAGCCAAAAGATGCTGAACAGGGGTAGCCACAACATGATACACAGCAGCCACAACATGTCACACAACAGCTACAGGATGAGGGACAACAACCTCATAAAAAGGAACAACAACCTCAAGAAGAAGAGGGGCAGCATGATAAACATATGAAAAATAGCGAGGAGCACAGCCCTCAAAGATAGATGCAAAAAGACAGTCTAGCCATCCATGAAGAGATCCAAGACATTGGAAAAAATAAAGGGCAAAGTGACAAGGGTAAAGAGCCCATGGAGCATGTGCTAGCTACCTCTCCTAGGCAAGGGGCCATGCTCTCTTCTCCAAAAGTCGCCAAGCCCCAGACAAAAAAGAAAAGGGTTCTTAGAGTTGTAACTCCAAATGTGACTAGGGCCGTCCGAAGCAAGGGAAAATTGTTAAAGAAGCCAATGGTCGAATTTCCCAAGAGGAAGAGTACTAGAAGAGCCACCCAAAGCTAAGGGAAGGTCAAGGAAGAAAGCAGCCATGAACAAGAAAGGGAATTCGACATCATCCATAGAGAAAGCCAAATTGATGCCTTGAGGGCTGATCTTCATAGGCTAGGAATTTCAATCACTTTTTGCAAGTCCAAAACAAGCAAATGAGTGTCCATATGGCTGTTTATGAGACACGGGCAATCAAATACAAGAATGAGGTCTGCAAAGCACAAGTGAGGTTGGAAGAACTCATGGGTGAGTTCGATGAAAGTGAAGGCGAAGATCAGCCTAAGCGAAAGAGGCCAAGAACCATGGGGCTAAAAAAGGCCCTTGAGAAACAAAAAGAAGAAGAAAATGCCCTTCTCCAATCTACCCCTCTCACTGCACTGTTCGAACAAGAGATAGAGAAAAATCGGGAAGCATGGCTTGAGAGAGTTAATGATCACTTGGAGAAGAAATTGGAGAAGGTAAACAGGGACTTGGACCTTCGACGGAGGATGATCGGGCATTATAAAAAGCTCAATCAGTTTGCTTGGCGGAAGTTGAAGGCTAGTCAAGAAAAACTGAAGGAGGCTAAAGGGAAGCGCTCGGCGCCAAAATTGAGGAACGACACCTCAAGGCTCTATATTTTTGCCTCTACTTCACAACATATTTCTGAAAATCCTTGAGGGTCATGCTCACCGATTTTGGGCGAAATTCGACATATTTTGGTTTTTTGTCATTTTTGGGTTTTTGGCCAAAAATCATGGGCATTTCCATTTCAGCTTGGGGCATCATAAAAGGATGAAAATGGTATCATTGGATTCCATATTTTCAGGGGCACATACTAAGTGATTTTCAGAACAATTGAAGATATTTTTCTCCCCCAAAATAGCGAAAAACACTCTCTTTTTTTACACTCTGCCCCACATATCAGCAAGGCTTATTTTTGGGTTTTTACACATAGGAATGTTTTTTAGGACTTATATTGGTTATTTGGGTGAAAAATAAACATTTTTAGAAAGTAGACACTCAGAGCTTTCCAACGAGCTATCATGAGCCTCATTTCGACATCGGGAAGGCTTCCAAAGGTTGTCGGCAAGTCAGGGGACCTTTTGCTGATGTATTTTTTGAGTATTTTTGTAAAAATTGAACCTTTCAAAACTGCTTTTTCCTCATTTGCGTTTAGCTAATTTTTTACATGAGAAGTTATGAAAAGTCAATTTATTTCCCTCTTTTAGCATTTTTTAGATATTTTAAGAGATATTTTGTGCCTTGGGCTTTGCAAAGCCTCAGGGACAAAATAATATATTTTGGATAGGCCAATGAGATTGCAAGTTGAACTAAGAGGTTTTCCTCACTTTGGCCTATATATTCCAAAAGATTTCATTGTAAACAATACTGAACTTGATGAATAGAAGAAATATATGGTCATATAAGCTTTGGAAGAAATACTTGTCTCATTCTTTTGGATAGTTTCTTGGATGTTCTTGGATGATGAAAGAGGATTGTTGTTGGATTCCATGACTTGGTAGAATGGTATAATGTCTCTCTCTTTGTTTTGTTTCCTATTTTTCATTCATAAATCCATTCTCTTGCTTGATGTAGGACAGTAGAGAAAAAATTTGAGACATGCCCTCGGAGGCACCTCAAATTTTCTGTTTCTTCATAGCTTCCATGTTTTCTTCATTCTTAGTCACATTAAAGAATTCTTGATTGCTCTTTAATAACTTAAGGATATTGTTGCTTGTTTCATTCATGGTTTTATGCATGCTAAGTATGGTTTCTAGTATGCCTTGCTTACTCATGTCTAGCCATAGCTCCACCTATGAAATTTCTCTTTGACTGATTAGATTGTCATTTTTTGAACCAAGGAGGTCGTGTTCTGATCTTGCCCTTTGCCTAAGACTATGAAATCTTGTTTTCAATGTGACCAATAGCTTGAAGTATTGTGTTTAGGCATTATGACATAGTGATTTGAGTTGTTTGTATGTCTTAAATGTATTTCCCCAAAGTCTGATAGTCATTTCCTAAAGTTATAGAGTTATATATCTCTATGCATGGCTTGAATGTTTATTTCTATGCATTGATTAGCTTAAAGTTACATTTCTCATGATTAATGGTTTGCCCTACCATGTTTATGTCAGCTTTTAAACTATTTATGTTTGAAATCCTTTTTTATTCACAAACTTGATTTCCATCTTACTCCATTTTGCCCAAAGATCCATTTTACCTCGAATCAAATCAGCCCCTCAACAACCTTGTATCACCATCTGATAGCTTTCTTGACCTCTTTGACCCCATAGCCCAGTTGATCTGACATATTTTTACCTATCTTATATCTTTGATCAGTTTCCATCTCCTTCTAAACAAAACCAAGCTTATAACTTTCTTCTTTAAAATCAGAACACAATAAGCAAACACACATATATCCCTTACACAAATAGAGAGAGCCCTCTCTGAGTCCAGGAAGGCTAGGTCCTCGGGCTCCAAAGATTGGTTTGATGTTACACTATCATTTGGCTTGCCAATCAGCCAAATTACGAGACCCTAACATTTTGGTTAAGACCTGTTTGATGGATTCAAATGATTGTTTGGCCTCAATAGTCCATTTAAGAACTAAATATTTTTTTAGAATATCATTTAATTCTCTAATTATCATAGCTAAGTTAGATATAAATCTTCTTAAAAAGTTAATCTTACCTAGAAAGGCTTGTAACTCTTTTATGTTTCTTTGTGGAGTGATGTTAAGAATTGCTTCTATCCTAGAAAGATCTATTCTTATTCCTTATTTTGATATTGTGTGTCATAGTAAATTGCCTTCTTCTACTCCGAATAAGGTTTTCATAGGATTTAAAGAGATGCCAAACTTTCTGCATTTTATAAAAAATTGTCTGATATGATACAAGTGTTCATAATCAGTTTTAGAAAATACAGTCATGTCATCTAAGTAAATTACTAAGAATTATTTAATTTCCTTCACAAACACTATATCCATAGCTCTTTGAAAGGTTTCCCCTGCATTCATTAAACCAAAAGGAATTTTTGCATACATAAAAGTACCCCAAGGAGTAGTAAAAGTTGTTTTTGGTTGATCCTCTGGTTGGAATAAGATCTGGTTGTATCCTAAAAAACCATCTAACAATGAAATCCTAGAAGAACCAACTACCCTTTGTGTAGGTTTTAACCCTGTACAGAAATTAGCTGCAAACAAATCTTAAAAAATAGAAAATAAACAATAGCGAGAGTATAAAACATAAAATAGATATACACAGAGATTTTCCCTTGGATCCCAAATCGAGACGACCAACTTGATTTTTCATTATATTTATTTTAGTGTTAGAACACATATATATACATGCCGAAGCATACATAAACCACAATCCATTAACCCTGGATTAGAACATAACCGTAGTTCCCTTGATTGTATCTACAAAATACCAGGGGCTGAAAACTATCATGCCCCAAAACCATGTGGAAACGCATGCACAAAACCATGGGTGGGTCCACCCACTGGAAAATAAGGACCAAAAAATATTTCCCGGGGTGGTGCCCCGAACCTCGACAGGGGGTGGCGGTATTACCCCCCCACGCGTAACTAGTATTGGAAAGAATATAACACAAATGCAACATTCTCCCACTTGTTGTTTTATTTCTGGAGGGGGCCACAAAAGAGCTGAGTCATTAGCCCAACTTTGCAACACCCATTGTATCTCTACACCAAGAGAACTTCTGAGTGCTCATAAACTTTTTCAATGCATCTGCAACATTCTTCAAGGTGTCCACCTTTACTAGCAACACCCCTTTAGCCTCAACCATATATCTCACAAAGTGATATTGAACATCAATGTGCTTTGTCTTTGAATGATAAGAAAAGTTCTTAGCCAAGAAAATTGCACTTTGGCTATCATAGTCTATACTTATAGCTTGCTACACCAACCCCATACTTTAACACAATCTCTGCAACCAAACTACTTCCATGCTTGCATGAGTGGCTGTCATGCATTCTGCCTCTATAGTTGAAAGAGCCACTACAAACTGTCTTTCACTCACCCAACTGACTGCACCTCCAAATAGGCTAAACACATATCCACTTGTAGATTTTCTTTGGTCCAGATCTCCAGCCTAGTATGCATCAACAAAAACATGAATTTCCAACACTATTTCCAATCCTGGTCTTCCGTGGTAGCACAAGCCATAATTACTAGTGCCACACAAATATCTGAAAACCCACTTCACTGTTGTCCAATACTCCTTCCCTAGGTTTAACATAAACCTACTCAATACTCCCACTGCATGTGCAATGTTTGGTCTAGTATAGACCATTGCATACATCAGGCTACCCACTACACTTGCATATAGAACATGGGACATATCCTCCTCTTCTTCTTGTGTCTTCAGAGATTATTCAGTAGATAGCTTTGTACCTATAGGAATCAAAACATTTACGGGTTTAATATCCTAAATATTGAACCTCTACAATATAGTCTCGACATAATTCCTATGGTTCAACCAGAGCTTCCTCTTTGCCTGATATCTATTAATTTGCATGCCCAAAATATAGTTTGCAACACCAAGATACTTCATGTCGAATTTGGAGAATAGTTGGGTCTTCAAATCTTGGATAATTTCTTTGTCGTTTCCAGTCAACAACATATCATCCTCACACAAGACCAAATAAATAACATGGTCACCAATTAATTTAAAATAAACACAGTGATCCTCCTCGGTTCTGGTGAAGCCAAGTCCCCATATATAGGTATAAAATTTCTGATACTACATCATTGGTGACTATTTTAACCCATACAGAGACTTCTCTAACCTGCATACCAGCTCTTTCTTCCCCTTCACCATAAAGCCTTCAGGTTGTTTCATGTAGATCTCCTCTTCCAGATCCCCATGAAGAAATTTTGTCTTCACATCCATCTTTTCTACCTCAAAATCAAATGCAGCGGCAAGCGATAAAAGTAATATAATATAAGTAACTTTGGCAACAAGAAAAAAAATATCACCAAAATCAATTCTCGGCACCTGGGAATAACCTTTTTCTACCAACCGAGATTTGTATTTATCCACCTTTCCTTCTACATTTATCTTCTCCTTAAACACCCATTTGCTCCTGATGGGCTTCCTTCCAGTCGGTAACTCCACCAAATCCCATGTCTCATGATTTTTATGCAAGGATGCCATTTCATCAACCATGGCCTTCTTCTAGAGTTTTCCATCCTCTAAATTTACTTCCTCCCTAACGGTTCTAGGATCATCATCAGTTACAATTAAAGAAAAGTTTGAACAAAAAGCAGATGGACTATACCTTTCTGGTTGTCTTCTTTCTCAAACTGATCTTCTCATAGCTGGAGTTTGTGGCTCTTCCTTTTCTGAGTATTCTTCTTTTGTAGAGTCTGATTCATCCTCCTTTAGCTCAAACTATATCTTCTCAGGTTCCTTTGGTACGAATTCATGTTTAACAATATCTTTCACCTCTCTAAAGGCCACATCTTGGCTGTACACAACCTTCCTTGTTTTCGAGTTCCAAAGCTTGTAACCCTTTAAACCATCCTTATACCCAATAAAGATGCACCTTTCAGATTTATTATCCAACTTTCTCATTTTCTCCTTTGGAACATGTACATATGCATCACATCCAAATACCCTCAGATGTGAAAGAGAGGGTTTCTTACCAGTCCATAACTCATGTGGAGTCTTATCCTCCAACGTTGATGAAGGTGATCTGTTAACCAAGTAACATGCAATGTCCACTGCCTCTACCCAGAATACTTATCCTAACCTAGTACTAGTGAGCATGGTTCTTTCCTTTCCCATCAGCGTTCTGTTCATTCTTTCTACAACTCCGTTTTGTTGAGGTGTGTATGGAGTAGTCTTCTTTTGTGCTATACCACACTTCTTATAGAACTCTTCAAATTCCTTCTTGCAAAACTCCCCACCATTATCTGTCCTCACACCTTTATCTTCTTCTCTGCCTAGTTTTCCACCAAAGCCTTAAATTATTTAAATCTGTCAAAGACTTCATATTTCTTCCTCAATAAATATATCAATGTATTCCTTGAGAATTCATCTATGAATGAAACATAGTACACAGACTTACCCAATGATGGAACTGACATAGGTCCAAACACATCACTATGCACAAGCTCTAATATCTTGTTTGCCCTGTTAGCACCAGAAGGAAAACTCACTTATTTCTGCTTCCCATATACACAATGTTCACAGAAATAGAAATCTAGAGAGCTATTATACATACCTTCTACCATACCATTTCCATGTAGTATTCGAAGGCCCTTCTCTCCAATATGTCCAAGCCTTTGATGCCATAGCCTGGTCTTTTCTCCAGACCGCTAGGCTTTTCGCTCCAGTTTTGGGAGCCATAGAACTGTTGCACGCATCAATAATAGTGCTGCCCTAAAGCTTGTACAGAGTTCCAATCCGAACTCCCCACATTAATATCAGTTCTCCCAGAACCATCTTACAAGCCTATTTCCCGAACACTGTTTTTTACACCTGCATCATCCATCTTTCTTATAGAAATTAGATTTCTGGCCAATGCAGGAATGTGTAGAATGCTAGGAAGTGTTCTAATCCTTCCACCTTGCAGCTTCAGCTTGAATTTTCTACGTTCGAAAATTATGGCCTTCGTATAATCCTCTAAGAAAACACCACCACCATCATATTTCTCATACTCGCAGAACCACTCCCTATGAGGAGTGAAGTGAAAGGATACACTCGAGTCAATGAACCCTGACTCATGATCTAAATGTGTATTTGAAGAAGAAGCCAAATACACATCCCCACCTTCATCCGAAGTGGGTTTTTCCTCTATAGAAGGTGCATCATCATATCCCTTTCCTTTATTAGGAGCTTTAGATCTGCAGTCCTTTTTGTAGTGCCCTTCCTTTCTGCATTTCCAGCACACCTTTACAAAATTTCTAGGAGATTTAGATCTCCCTCTAGATTTAGATCTCCCACTCGAAACCTTATTATTGTTTCTATTTTGGGACCTTCCTCGTACAGATAAGGAATCTCCATTCTGGACCTCCATATTTCTCCATCTCATTTCCTCCAACATCAAGGCTGAGACTGTATCATCAAAATTCAAGGTAGTTGTATTACTACCTATTGCAATAACTATATTTTTCCATGAGTCTGGTATAAAACAAAAAAAACTAATGCACTTATCTTCATCTGAGATTTTAATATCAACAAATGACATCTCACTTACCACAGTATTGAAGGCATTCAAATGCTCTGTCACCGAGTCTCCATCCTTCATCCTCAGGTTATATAGCGTTTTCCGTAGGAACAATTTATTCACCAGAGACATAGATTGGTACAAAGTCCCAAGTTTTTCCCACAAGGTATTAGCCATAGCTTCCCCAGATACATTCAACAATATTGAATCTAAGACACACAAACGTATTGTTCTCTTTTCCTTCCGATCCAGTTTCTGGCGGTCTTCATCTGACATTGTCGTTGGTTTAGTACCTGGATCTACCACAATCTACTGGTCCTTATCCACCAGCAGATCCTCCATCTTGAGCTTCCACAACTCAAAACTATGACCATCAAATTTCTCAATCTCTATCTTCCCACCGCTCACCATCTTCTTTCACCACAATAATTGATCCCGCAGACCTCCCACTGAACAAGGTCTACCTTAGGCTCGAGCAAAAAACCCCTCAGCAGCAAAGGCATCCCCTTGAAGCTGAACCTCGCTCTGATACTAGATGTAGGTTTTAACCCTGTACAGAAATTAGTTGCAAACGAATCTTAAAAAATATAAAATAAACAATTGCGAGAGAAAAAAACATAAAAGATATATACATAGAGATTTTTCCCTGAATCCCAAATCGGGACGACCCGCTTGATTTTTCATTATAATCCTTTTAGTGTTACAACACATATATATACATGTCGAGGCATACATAAAACCCAATCCATTAACCCTGGATTATAACATAACCGTAGATCCCTTGACCAGATATACAAAATACTAGGGGTCGAAAACCATGTTTCCCCAAAACCATCTTCAAACCCATGCACAAAACCATGGGTGGGTCTGCCCACCAGAAAGTAACACAAACCCATGGGCGGGCACGTGATTAGTCGTGGAAAGAATACAACAAAAACCCTACACTTTGTAAGATGTGATCCATTTTTAGTAGAGGGTAATTATATTTTAAGGATACTTTATTTAGATTCCTAAAGTCAACACATAATCTAATCTCTCTTATTTTAATTCTTGTTGGAACTAGGTTAGAAAACCAATCAGAATACCCAATTGGTGCAATGATCTATGCATCATACATTCATTTCACTTCTTTTTATATTAAGGGCATCAAAATAGGGTTGATTCTCCTTAAATTTTGTCTAAAGTTTTTTTGATCTTCTTTCATAGAAATTTGGTGATGAATTATGTTGGTGTCATAGGATTTAAGGTCTTCATAACTCCCAGCAAAAACATCTTGGAATTCCTTAAAAAGAGCAATACAATTTTCCTTTTCTTGTTGAGGTTAAGCTTTTGAAAGTTTGATCATTTTGGGTTTTGATTCTGTGCCAATATTGCATTCCTCAATATCAGATCTAACTGGCTCCATTTTGGGTTTTCTAGCAACATCATTGGAGTAAACTAGATCTTATAAAGGAGTTAAACCTTTGGGTAAGAGTTGTCTTTGAGATTTAATATTTCAGATTCTTCATCAATTATCTCATCAATTTATACTCTCTCTAATTTATCTATATCTGATTGACTAAATCTAGTGGGTTTAGCCAACTTTCCTTTATTTACATCTACATTATTTACATCAATCTCACTATATAAATCTTAATCTATGGTACAATCAATGTCTATATTACTGTTGTGAAATTCACCCTCATTATTCAAAAAATTATAAATTTGTTGGTCTTGTGAGAAAATTTGCCAATATTTGAGGTTTTTTGGAATTATTGGCATGTGTTTTACTTCTGCAGTATACATATGATTGGGTTGAAAAGGTAAATTACAAGTACTTAGAAAGGTTGCTAAAGAATGTGATTGTAAGTTTTGCCTTCTTGGTATTGCAGAGAAATTACATTCCAGTAAATCACTAATCAAATCTAGTACAACCTCTCTATATCGGCCAAGTCTAGGATTGTAAACTAAATATTCACCTTTAATTTGTTTAACAATCAATTCTGAATCTCCCATTATTGCCATTCTTTTTCCTCCTAAATTTCTAATTATTTGTAGTCCTAGAATGAGGGCGTCATACTCAGCCATGTTTTTTGTGCATTTGAAATTCAGTCTGAAAGCATGCCATTATGCATTGTTTTGATCTATATTTGTTATCGATACTCCTACTCCTACTCCTGATTTATTTACTGAACCATAAAAGTCTAAATGCCATAAAGATTAATGAGAAATATTATCATCGTCTGGTGTTTTCTTTTCTTCTCTTAGTTCAATTTCATTATCATTTTCTGCATTACATCGGATGAAAGAGTCTAGATCAGTAGGTGTGGTATAGATTTGGTAATTTATTGACCTTTCAACACTACTTACCATATATTTCATTAATGTTTCCCTATATAATTTCTTAAGTTGACCAAAAACTGATATAGTAGCATAAGACATGTCCAATTGTAGAGATCGCTGTAACTTTTCTCCCCATGAGCGAGATAGTAACATTCCATATTTATGTGGGATATCAGCTACTACAATGTCTATTAATATGCTCTTACTAGGATATTGAATTAAAGTTACACACATATCTTTGATTAAACCTAGGAATTTTACTTTACTTGAGTCAAATGAAAATAAATCTTTATAAGGTATTGTAATGTCTAAGTTCAAGTTTTCCATTATAGCTTTGGGCATTAAATTATGTGAAGCTCTTGAATCTAGCATTGCATTGTGTAGGATCTGATTATGAATAGTTAAACTAATGTAAAATGGAGGAACTACTCCATATAAATGATTTCCATTCACATCTGGGCCAAAAATCAACTCTGGATGATCATAATTCAGATTTATGGAATCCTCTCCATCATTTATGTTTAATTTTTCAGTTATCGTTGACTTATACAAGTCATGTTTTACCAATTCTATCAGTGGAATTGGTATTTTTAGCTTCGAAATTTCAGATTGTATGTTGAATGTTGGTTGTGATTTACTTATTTTTTTCAATTCTTCTTTGGTAACTGTAGTTTGTGTTGGTTTATCTTGTCTTTCTACAGTTATGTTTTCAGTTTTAGTTTGGGTGTCTTGAGTCTTACTTCTTTTTATTTTATTAGGAGTGCTTTGTGAAGTAGTAGATGTTTGTTCAGATTTGGAGTTGTCAAATGTGGTTTTTGTAGTGGCAACTTTTGGATCTGCTGATTTAGAATCAACATTGAGCATTTCAGTGTATAAGGTTATTGTTTTATTAGAATTAAATGCTTTATGAGAAACAAATTTTAGTGAAACCTTTGCATATTGAGCAACTTCATCAATTATGTCCATAATCTTAGGACTTTGTGAAATATTTTGGCAGGAAACCTTTTTGGAAGAACCAAAGTTTTACTTATTTTTCCTAGGGAGAATTTGCAGAACTTTTTTTTGGGAGCTTCTACTATTTTCTTATTTGGTATTTGAGAAGTTTTTTTAGTAGAAGACTCATTTTTTTTCTTAATTATTAATTTATACTGACTGTGTACTTCGTTGATGGAAAATTGAAAACACTATTTGCAATCAAAGGATTCCCCTGAATCGAATTTAAGATGTTGAAGTTTAAATAACTCCTGATCTTCCTGTGTGAGAAATATAGTGTTATTATCATATATTCCCAGTAAATTTATGGTATCCTCATCATCATCATTGTTGTGAGAACTCTTAGCATATTTCTTTTGAAAGGGAGGTCTTATTGTTTGGTTTGGTGCCGAGTCTTTTGATTTTCTTGAATTTGTGTTTTTTCTGAAATTGGGATTTTTGATTTGTTGTTGATTATCCCATTGAGGTCTTATTTCTGTGTTATCTAACCTATACATCATCGTTTCTAAGGTTTTACCTAACATATCTATTTTTGTGTCTAAACTAGAGGCTTCTTCTTTCATGGTCACTCTCCTCTCATTTCTTATCTTGCTTTTCTAGGTAGAATGTTTACTTCTACACTTACTGCATCAGTGTGCATTCTTTCTAATGTTTCTACATTTCTTTCTCTTAACTGATACGCCATGTCAGTGTCAAATCCATCTGGGAATTTTAGTACAGCAAAGTCAGGAGTGGGCTTTAGATTTGCAAGAATTGAATTGTAAACATTGTTATATCTAGTGCAGTAGTCTTGTACAGATTCATTTGGAGCTCTTCTAATTGCATCAAATTCAGACAAAATTTGTAGAGGGTTTTTCTTCTTTTCCCATTTATTTAAAAATAATTTATGAAAAATAGCTAAATCGACTATACTACCTGCAATAAGACCTTTGAACCATTTATTTACTTCTCTTGTTAAATTTTGTGCAAACAACCTCATTTTTACATTTGATTCATCTATCTCAAGTAGTTCAAAGAAATCAATCATTTTGATTATGTGCTGCTGTGAAATATAATGTGTAGTAGCATCAAACTATGGTATTTTACTTTGGTAGTCTTGGGGCATATCATGAAGTTTTCCTGGAAGAACAAGGGGAGCATACCTAGCAGCCATAAATTGAATTCTTGCTTGGCTACGAGGTAAAGTAGAGGTATTTGGAGCTGAAATAGAAGTAGTGGCTAACGAAACTGTATTATAAAGTGTTGAAATAGAAAAAGTACTTGAAGAACTAAAGGCTGAAGCTAAGGTACTGGGAAGTGAAACTGGAATATATATGGAACTACTAGGAAACGAAAATGATGTGGCTGAAAAAGTAGTGGTGAAGCTAGTGGATGAAGTGGATGAACGAGATGAAGGAAGTAAATTTCTAGGATGTAATGGTAATATAGGACTAAATGGATCTGTGCATTGAATGGTAGTAGAAACTATAGATAATGTATTGGTCTCTAAATGGGGAATAGAAGGTTTAGATTTATAAGCTAGCAATTGAGCTAATTCTATGGCTCCATCAATTTCTTTAAGAATAGTAGCATTAATTTATTCAAGTCTGTTTTGATTATTAACCTTCTTTAATTCAGAATCTACTACAATAATTTTATGTTTTGATTCCAAAAAAAGAAATAAAAATAGGGTCTAAAACATCAGTACTTAAAATAATTTCATATTTGGTCCTGAATAAAGAATTTTCAAATTCTAAATCAAACCCTATATCCTGCAGACTTACTAATTCTTGGGGAAATGAATTGACTCTTATTAATGAAAGTTTAGCATCTAAATCTTCTCTCTATTTTTTTCTTTTTTCCTATTCTATCTGGGCTGTCTACTATAACATCAGGTTTATGGTCTGGATTAGACCTGGTATAATAAACTTTCCTAGAAGCCAGAATTACAAATTTTTATACTCACAACTAGTTAAACAATCTTAAAGGAAAAAAGATAATAAGAAATGATTTCTTTTAAGGTTTATTGAACAACTAAGGATTGGTTATTCCCCAGTATGGTCGCCAGTATGTTATCACTCCAGTAATTCTGTAGTTGTGATATTTTTCATTTTTAGTTGAGAAAACTAGAGGTAACTACAGACCAAATTTTAAAATCTAGGATCTAGCCTTCCTAGGGTTCAGAGAGGGCTCTCTCTACAAGATTTAACTTTTCTTGTTTTTATAAAATATTAGGATAGTTATGATTGGGCAATTGGTTTTGTTTTGATGGCTTTGGTGGGAAAAATCACTGAAAGAGATGGATAGTGGGAAATCTATTTGTCCATTGGGCTAAGGAGTTAAAAGTCAACCATAGAGAGTTGTGATCAAGGTCAAAAATTAAAATGTTTTCAGGGTAAGATAGATAAACCTTGGAGATCTTGGAAATTTGTTTTGTGAGATTGTATGATCTAGATAAAGAGGAATGAAGGGTTATTTGATCCGGAAAATGAAAGTAGTAGGCAGAGGTCAAATGAGAGAGGGAGAAATTAAGGGTTCCCTCCACTGTAAATCAGATGAAAACATATAAATGACAAATAGTTAAGAGAGGGTGCTTCTAACAAATCCTGAAGTAATCCTCCTATTCATTCATTCAAATTCAGAATACATAATGGATTGCATGTAACAAATAAATATAGCAATGAAAAAATTGAAAATACTTCACTCCAAATAGCTCATCAAATGAATATTGAAATATGATGCTAGTTGATCTGATCCAGTCTGCTACTCGAAATTTCAACACAAAAAAGCCTTCAAGTCCACAAAAAAGTCTATAGAAATCTTCAGCAATTTATTCCACAATAATACTTCTAAAGGTGAAGTATTTATACATAATTGTTTACAAAATATCCTAGAATGCTTCTAGGAATTATCTAAGGAAAATAAAATACCTTTACAACAATAATAGAGACAACTTCTTAACAAATCAACAAGTTTTCCTATGTATCCAAAAGAAATTAAAACCGGTTGAGGATAAGAGGCAGTTGGCTGCCTTGTTGTCTTTCTAGCTGGCTTTAGATATTTTACGTCTATTTTGAAATTTGACCTGCTTATCTGATACACTTTCACTGATACTCTTTAAACTTTGTAAATGATCTTTGCTGCTGTAAAAATCTGTTTGACTGCAAATTTTGAAAAACTGTTTTCACTGTTACCTTTCTGCCTTTCTACTTTTTACAGTAAATCTATCAGTGTCTCCCAAACTTCATTACTTAGAATTTGTATTCTCTTCATTTTTCTGAAATTTTCAGCTACTTCTTCGTACCTGGAGAAAGTTGTCTTGATGACAAACAAATGTTTAATTTCATGTTGTAAATAGAATAAGTCCTCAAAACTTCTAAGAAGGACTTTTCCTGTTGAAATGCCTTGTCCACTACCTGCTTTTTCAATTTGTTCTTTGGCATATTCTCTGATATTTTTGTTATAATCTTCCTGAGGTATAAAATTTTCATTTATGACCAAGATATTAGGCAAACTCCTTTGCCTTAAGTTCTCAAATTTAACCATGAACCTGGTTATGGAAATGTTCATGTTCTCACACTTTTCCTCCAACTGCTTCATCAGGTTCTTTTTAGTTATAACCTTCTTTATCTCAATGATAGTTTCATTTCTATCAGTAATTTCAAGTTCTTCTTACTCTTGCCTGTTCTTGTTGTTGAGGAACTTTATCAGTTCTAGAGATTCTTCTAGTTTTTTATCCAACTCCTCTTTAGTCTTTTGGATTTCTTCTAATGTTGTTTTCAATAAGTCTCTTTGTTCAAAAATCACTTGGATGGAGGGCCATACATCATTGATGGCTTCTATGATTTTGTTCCACAAATGATTTTTCACATAGGAAATATGTTCTTTCAAGGTCAATTCCTTTTGCAATTTATTCACTTCTTCATTCAGTCTGATGGCATTCTTCTCATGTGTCTTTGCATTTATTTGAGCCAATTTGTTTGAATTCTAAATATTTTCTACCATCTGTTTTAATCTACCGATTTCATTTGTTTTAAGAGACATTTCTTCCATGGCCTTTACGAGTTTGTTGGCTTCATCTGTATGGTGCACTGTTGTTGTAGATGATACTATAGCTGACGTGGTGGATAAAGTTACTGGAACTGCAGTAGCCAATGGGACTTTAGGTGCCAACACTATAGCTAGAGTAGATGGCACAACTATGGTAGCCATAGGGGTGACTGTAGGTGCTTCCTGTGTCTTTGGTGCTTCTTTTTCATGGACAATATTGTCCATATGAATCTCCATTTCCTTGATTTGGGTTTTCAATTGAAAGATCAAATTCATCATGTCATAGTTTTCTTTCCGTCCTTCTATTATTTCTTTTGTTTGAGGATGTTCACTTTGAGGAAGTTTAATTTGTTTCCTCAAAGCTGCAATATCTTCATTTTTCTTTGTCACTAATAACTCTATTGCTTTGACATTAGCAGGGTCATATCCCACCTGTAAAACTAGATATTCCAAATATTTTATCCTTATATCCTTAGAATAAAAAGATGATTTATCCATTTTCATCTGATCTTTCATGTTAGAGATGGTGTTTTGGAGTTTCTGAGCACTCACGGATTTAGTTGTAATAGTAGAGTACAACATTTCTGAAGTTTTTCTATGGAATTCAATCGTATCTAGAGCATGAATCTTTTATGTTTGAACTTCCAAATCAACCTTCTTATAATCTGCCATTGTCTTTAAGGATTTTACTGTGGGCTGCAATATTGAAATAATTAGCTTTTGATTTGAATAATCAAATGCAAACAGAAGTCTGTTTTTCACACATGGTGTCTGCTTGAGATATTGAGAATAAATATTGTTTTTGATCTCTTCATTCTTTAGTTTGATCTGTTTGTATTTTTCTTTGATGTCCAGATCTTTCTCTTCAGCTACCTGTGGGGAAGAGGCTTCCATACTTTGTTCTTTCTATCAAATGGGCATCTTCATTGTCAACTTGTTATTCATTCTGGTTCTTAGTAATTGGCTCATTGATGATCATAGTGCCAACATCTGTTTCCGGAAAATTAGTGTTGGTATTTAGAAGATCTGTTTCTTCCACATCAATTGTTACCTTCTCTTTACCTGCTGAAATTAACTTAGGCATTTTGTTGTATATTAACTTGAATTTAGTTTCAGTTGTAGTTTAAGCAACATAGGCTCCTTCTTCCCTTACTTTCTTAGTGGATTTTTCTAGTTTTTCTGCAGTCTATAAAGTGTGACTAGTATCACTTTTATTTACTGCATCTATTAAGGCATTTTCTGTCCACTCAGTCTAATTTGCCTATTTTTCTATCTCTGGATTTGTTCCATGAATGAAGGGTGTTAATTTACATTTAACCCTTAGTTTTCTTAGGATCCCTTGTGAATCATAATTCCAAGGAAAGCTTTCTTCAAATTTGACTTCCAATAGCTTCTTTGTTGCTTCTTTCTCTGCATCCCTATGATTGCAGATAAATGGCCCTATCTGACTTTTTAATTTGAAATGAGTTTTCTTCTTTGCTGCCATAAAATTTATAAAATCAGAGTTTAGGATTTCCCTGATATAATCCAAGGCAAAAGATCCTCTTTGAAACATCTTTGGGTAACTTGTAAGGTAACAAATTTGACCCAAAAACTCTTATCTTAGTATGTTTTTCATATAGGTACCAATCACCAACTTTATTATGCTTTGACAACTGTAATATTTTTTTCACTTTTTCATTTTTCCTTGGATGTTCTGTTTTCGTTAAAATTTTGATCACTATATGTATGAACAATTCTGAAAATTCTGAATAAGTGAAATCTACACATTCTTTCCTGAGCGAAGTAGTCCAGAAAATGACATAGAGAGTATTTCCCTTAATGTCAAGATTTTGAAGAGTAACTGGAAAATTATCTGATTGAAAATATAAAAACATGTGGAAGAGGAAGGATGTGTATGTGAACACTCGTTCAATTGGAAAATTGATCAATTGATGATGAATATTGCCTGTAATGAAACCAACATAATAAAAAATTATAGATGGGGGTTATCTTGCGATAAAAGTCATTAAGAATCCCAAGATGGATTCATCTGTGTGTTCATCAGTAAAGCACCCTATGATGAAGTCAAACATGGAAATCACATGTCTTGAACATTTTGGGAATCTGGAAGTGGAATATGGGGGATTTATTTGAGGGATTTCTACATGCAAAGGCATAAATGTCTGGAAAATCGTGAAACTCTTGGTAAAATCTAGGCCAATATACAACTTGGTGAGGCCCTCTATAGATAAAGGGACTCCTTGAGGATCAAGCTATAGTTGTAGCATTTGGTTAATAGATTTAGCAGTAATGGTAAGAAGAACTTCTTTGTTGGCATTTACTATGGCTCTCTGTTCAGGAACATAGTACTGTTGACATAACCTAATAACTTCTTGGGATGGATGAGTTAATGGAACAACATATTTGGGCAAATGGGATTCCTAGATATGTACTTCTTCTTGATTATCTAAAGAATTCTCATAGCTCCAAGTATGAATATCTAGCAGATTAAACTCAACAATTGAGTCTGCTATCTTGTAATCGGTATCAACTAATGGAATGTGTTCAATGTCTATGACAGGGGGTTGCAAAGGATTTACAACAATGGTAGTCTTAGAAGTCATGGCTCAAGTTTATTTTGGTACTTTAAAACTTTTAGGATTGTTAGAGCTCTGCTTTTTAGGAATTTTGGCTACTTCTGCAAGTTTAGACAGTTTGCAAAAGTATTTTTACTTTAGGAGAAGTTTCTTTGATAAAAATGGGTAGAATATGGGCTTCTCTTTGGTTTTTCTTGTCAATTTTGAATTCTCAATAGGATTTATAGGGTTTTACTGGTTTAGACACAAGAAACAGGGGTTTCTTGGGATTTTTCACTGAGAAATTGGGCTAAAAATCTTTTGAATTTAGGCACAAAGGCTTTGGGATACCTTAAGAGGATTTTTGGCTTAATTTGGAGTTTAAACAAATTATAAAACTATAAAAAACTTGCGAATTCCCTTAAAAATAGTATATTCCGTAAAATAGGGTTTCTGTAGGAAATTTGACAGGGTTTGGCCTATTTTTTGGGCTTTTTGATGGGTTGATGATTTTAAATTCTATAAATGAAATGTTTCTTTTAATAGGGCTTTTTCAATTTGAAACAGGTTTAATTTAGAAGAAAAACCCGTTATTCGTAAGTACAGGGTTTGAAATTGTTTCTGGGGATTTTGAACAGGTCGAACAGCTTTTGTCTCATCTTTGGAGCAACGTAGAGCTCCTAGGCAGTCTTTAATGGCTGCAAGTTTGAAATATGCGGTCTTCTTGGCTCGAAAACAATGTAAAAAGTTTCTTTTTAACAATTAGGGGCTTATACAGAGTTTATGCGTGGTAGGAATAAAAATGAATTCATTTTCGTATTTTTATTAGGCATATTTAGGGCTTAACAGGTAATTTAATGGCAGTCACATCAGGTGGGAAGGTGGGTTCGAGCTTTAACAGATCAAAACAGGAGTGCTTATCATGCAAATTTTTGGAATGGGGAGATACCACCCATTTCGCGCAGAAATGGAATGGGGAAATACGTGCAAGTTTATTTTGCGAAATCTGTTTCAAGCTGTTGGATTCTGGTATTGGACTGCGAATTGTTCAGATCAGTCAGGGAAGTTGTGTTGGGATTTGGAGTGGGGCCAGGGTTGATTAATGTGGCAGGGATTTTTTATATTGTGCACATGGGATATAAAAACATTGGTTTAACATAAAATAAAGGGTTTTTTGTTGGTTTATTTAATATAAAAGGGATTTAGTAATATATGGGATGGTGTAACTTTAGGGAATTAATATATATATATATATATATATATATATATATATAGTTATTAGTTAGTATGAAATAAAGGGTTGAGCGTATGGGATATGAAAAACACACGTTTAACCCTAAATAAAGTGTTAATAACATAGTTTGCCTTTGTTGTATAAATTCACACTTTAACTTAGGATAAATGTATTTTTGAGGGTTCAATTTTTTTTTTCGAAAGGAATGGAATTAGTTATTTAGGGTTTTACTTTTACTAAGTAAAAAATGGGTTTTTACTTGGGAAAAAGGGATTATGATTATGAATGAAGGATAAATGCTGATGAATATGGGCTTTGTGTAGGAATTCAATATTTTTTTAACCAGTCAGCCATTGAGCCTATTGGGCTACTAGTTTTTCATTATTATTATCACTTTTTAACACATATTTCATCCATTTCTACCATTATTTATCACGTCATTTATCATGGTTTATCATATAATTCCATTTTATAATTATTTATGATGTTATGGATAAATATTATTTCTTCTCCTTTATTTTTAATAAATTGATGATTATTATGCATGATTTTACCAATGATAGTTTATTAATAAATTTGTTGTAACATCACTCACCATTTTAGCCTCCAAGATATTTTCTAGATTGCAGATTTGATCTCCAGCTCATCATTAAATATTCCAACTTAGAAATTCGCTAGAATAAGAAGTGACAATTTTGTATTGGACATTGTGGGCAAATGGAGAAGAATCTGGAAAATCTGAAACATGGGTATTGTCTAGAACGGACCGAGTTAACTTTATTGTAGAGAATTTTGGCCAAATTTGGTTCGTATTAAGAGAAACAAAAGGTTTCCTGAAGACTATTTTCCAAGATTTGTTGTTGCGACCACTTTCCAAATTATCTCAGTTGCAATACCAAATTCGACTTGTTCATGTTGAATGATTGATGAAAAGATATTTCAGAGATGATCTTGTTGATTAATTGGTTATGAACAATCCAATTTTGTTATTGGAATCATTTTGTAATCATCTCTGTTGTAACTTCTCTCTGCTCTATGTGTATTTAAATGAAAAAACAAAGATCAAAGAGGAGAATTATGAAAGGGAATATAGATTTATTTATGAGAATAATTATGGATAGAATGTAGCTCTGAAAAGACAAAATTATATTTTAATTATACTCAATTTCGATGATTAATATATAATTGAAGTTATTGTTCTCTCGCATTATCTGAAATAACTTAGCAGTGCTCACTGGCAGCTAAGGGCCCGGCCTCTAGTGGATTTAACTAATTCTTTGTATTATGCTTCTGTTGTTTCAAGCATTTAATTGGTTTGATAATTTCCTATTTCTGTGAATCTATTTTATTCAACTGTTTATTATTTCCTTTTATTGAGATAATATGTATTCTTCTTATAATTTGTATTGTTATCATTTGATCACAACGTGAGTTATCTAGACAGCGCATTGCGTTGATTTAATCATCTGTAAGAGTTTGGTTATTGCTATTGAACTCTTAGATTGATATCATTTCCATTTTCATTTCTTTGTAGAGATTGAGTATGATTTGGATTGAATCAGCTAAGAAGAGATGAGTTATTTCTACTGTGCTCTCGGTTGATGCTATTATTAATTAAAATTGGTTGTGTGAGATTTAGTTATGATTTTAGTAGAGGTTTGAGTCTTGAATCTTAGATGTATTATTTCCTTTAAAAGTTACAGCTTGAGATTTATGATTGCATCTGTTTAGTCTTGTACTGAATTTAATAGATTATCTCACATCATTACTCTTTGGATTTATAGCTTGCACATATTGTGTACACTCTTGAAACAAAAAGACTTACCCAGGTTGATAATTAATGTGAGGCAATTAGGAGTTTTAAAAGACACCTTTTAGCACCCAATAGAGCCTTGGGTATGGTCCCAATAGAAGTCATAGAAATGCTCTGAGCCTTTTTAACTGATAGTTTAGAATACCAAATATTTGTGGGGGATAGGAAATTAGTGATTTTTGCCTGATGATGCTTTATTACATGCTTTCTCAACTTCTTTCTACCTACCCTTATTTATTTCTAACATTGTTTCTTCATTTTCATGGGTTCATTTAGGCTTGCAACCCTAAATTAGTTTTTCTTTTAAAGCATAAATCTATCTAATTCTAACCTTATTTCATCCGAGGGCTTAGATTAAACTGTTGACCTCCTCATTTATTCTCTATCTTAACTACTGATTTGTCAAGTTTATAGTGTTTGACATATCTTTATTCTCTATCTAAAAAATAAAATTCAAAGCATGAAAGGTTAAGTTTAAACTGTTTAACCAATCATGGATTATGGCATTTATTAACAATCTGCACATAATCATTATCCTTGCATTAAGGTACAAGTAGTGGCATTTTGACTTTCTCACTTTCAGGTCTTATTTTATCTCTTTTTTGTTTTTGGGGTCCAATAGTTTTCTAAGTCCTTTTATCATTATTTTAGGACTTTTACCCTCTTTTAATTTTTTTTATTATTTTTCATTTTTCAAAATATGGGAAAATAACTAGCAGAAAGAAAGGTATGTACATATTTACAAGACTATCAAATTCAATTCAAAAACTATGAATCCTATTATTATAGGAACCTAACATGCCAAAATTCTTGCAGGATAAGTTATTTTGGCTCCGATGCGATACCTACCACATCAGTATCACACATCGCAATTCACAAAGTTTAAAGGATAGCGCAAGAGTTAAAAGTTATTTTCGTCGATCTGTGTGGATGTGATGTGGAACAGATCTTCATTTCATAAAATTTTAATTCTGCCAGTTTCTATTTTTGAATGCATTTTTGCGTGTTTTTGTGTATAAGGAAGAATATGACCTACATGCCAATTAATGAGGAAATGGGTCTTTTGATGGCCCAAGGACAAATTTTTTTGAACGTTCATTCAAGCATTGAAGCAACATTAATTAGAATTACATTTTTATAGGTTTCGGCCATTTAGATATAAGAAATGTAATTTCAATTGTTTTCAGAAAGAGAGAGAGGGAGAGTTGAATAGAAAAATTGAAGTTTGTTCCTCTCTTGTGTTTTTACACTCCGTATGTGTACTGGCTGTTAATTTCAACATTATTGTTTTTATTCTCAGTGATTGGGGAAACACGTTTCCTCTATCTAATTGTATTAAAAAATTACAACAAAATGACTGAGAGCATACACACCAAATTTGTTTTAGTATGAGGAGTATATATACATCTCAGAAACAATTACAACCAAGAAACCATTCAACTAACTTTCTCTAGAAACAAATTCCTAACTGGCCATTAAACCTTTAACAAGGTCACAATCATTGTTCGACAGAGCAATAAATGCCTATCTAGTATCAAGAAATTTACTTAAACTTTTCTGTGTATTTGATATGTGAATATTATGATATTTTTTAGGATTTTCATACATACTTAGGGTATTTATTGTATCTGATTTAATGGAGTACTTTTCTTCCCTTCTATCATTAAAATACAACATATTGTTTCTCTTTTTTCTTTACTATCAATGACTAGAGTGTGTTTTATTCGATATTTATATTCACAGTTTTGAGATGATAGCTCATATATATATTATCATATATTCATCTTGAATTTCATTAAGAGTGATGGAAAAAAACCAAAAGATAGCGTAATTAGCGACTCTATCTCTTTTTTAGGCTACAGATGTTTGTATGAATCTTAATTCCAAGCATACAAAAAAAATACCACTTTAGCTGCACATAACAAACAGCCCTAATAGTAAATATGGCTGCTAATATCCTCAGATATGTAGTTAGGTGATAAAGATAAATGCTGAAAAAATCTAGATCTATGCATTAGAAGACATTAGGCAGTATAAAAAACAAGATTTACTCCATGCATCCAATAGACAAGACAAGAATATATCGAATGAATTTCGTATTAATGGCACCTGGGAGGAAAACACAAGAGGGTGTTCCCTATTCTCCTCAATGGGATGGATTCTTGTAAGTCCTTAGCACTTCATATCTAAAATTCCTCTCTCTTGATGGTGTAGAAAACCCAGACAAAAAATGGTAGTAAAATATGACTATGATGGTGGATCAATAGTCAGACCAAAAGTATAGATCCAAAGTGATGTTTAGGCAAAAAAAGGTGGTAAATGAATGGGAATACCCTTCTATTTATAACAAAATATTCAGTTAGTCTAGATATTGGTGCATAGTTAAAATATTATTAACCAAATCAAGATCCAACTTTTATGGAATATTTTATTATATTTGTTGGAGGGAACAGGAATTTGACTTGGGTCAAATCCATTTATTTGTAAATAATAAATAAATAAATTATTTATTTATCATTTTAATGATGTGGTTGAGTAATAATCAAATAAATAATGATTTATTTAATTATTTAAGGGTGAAATAGTCATATTTAACAAAGAATATTATTTAAATAAGGTTTAAATAATCATTCTTAGAAAATAATAAGATAAATAATGATTTATCTAATTAATTTCCTTGTTTTGGGTTAAACATAACCAGGAATATTAATTAAATTGATGTTTAACTAATTATTCCTTGAGTAAAATGAAACAAATGTATATTTGTTCAATATTTCCTCATGGGGTTTCCTGTTTAGACCATAAACAACTTAATAAAGCTGGTTTACTAAGTTATTTTCATAGTGAAACAAATTTTAGTTAGGGTAAAATTGGCCTTACATGGTGTACTTGGGTCCATCTAAAATCAATAGGTTAGATGACCAAAAAATGGTGTAACAGATTACCCCCCAGCGTGCAAGCGTTAGGAGCTAATCGTATGACCAAAGTACATTGTAAGAACTCAATCACTAGACATTGAAGGGGAGGTCAAAGAGAGAGAAGTATAAGGTAGATCAAAGTGCCAGAAGAACTATACCGTGAGGAGGTGAGACTTACAGGTGCGACAAGTCTCTTTTATGCATGAGTACTTGTGCTATAGGCAGCGAGGGAGGCATACCTATGCCCGCCGAGGCAAAGTACCAACAATAAGGCATCTGGAAAACCAAGGGACTGACAAATATAGTACATGCTGGCATAAACATGAGCCAGATAAATAACATGATAATTATTCCCACATACATATTGTGCCTGGGATAATAGCGAGGACTTGTACAATAATATCTAAGTACATGAGATATAAATAAAACCCAGATGCCCCTGAACACAGGAAAGGGCTCTGATAATCTGACTAATACATGCAATAAAAAGGGCACGGCAAGTGGTTGAGGTCGACATCATCAAATCTATGGAGCTGCATCGAAATGCTCTAATGGAGAGGTCATCTGGGCATGTGGGGGGCTACCTGTAGGGCCACCTCTTCATGAGGGCTGAGACATCTCACAGATACTTGATAATTTTCGATGTCAACTGTTGCATCACTGAGCCATCGAGTATAGAGATCTCGATCATGTTGAAAGGTGTTGGAGGTGAGAAACAATCAAGTCAAAGGGCAATAAGGAGTCCCTTTCCCTGATCCGAGGCACCGAACAAGAGTGGAAGCTAGAACCGAGGTACAGTGCCCTTTAGACCTGTCTTCTGGAATGAATGAGATGATGTCGATAGAAGGAGGTCTGCGATAGGTGAGGTAATAATGGATCCTCAACTAAGGCATGAGAGAAAATAGTAGAGTGACTGGAAAAATGACACCAATGATCATGATGAAATGGGGGGGACTAAGTAGCGAATGGATGACTTCCCTTGTTAGAGAATAAATGGCATGGATGACTTGGCAGCGACTGACACAATATCATGAGGGATAGGGGACAGTGGGACTGAAGGCCATAATTTGCGACACGAGAGAGGGACCAAGCAATGAAGGATGGAGGACTATAGCGGGATTCTAAGGAACTCGAGATAGATTCCATGAATACAATGATGACTCAACTCGGATGCTCTAAACAAGGGTGACTTGATGGTGCTGCCACATAGAAAAGGTCCAATGGGGACCATGAAAACATGAGTACAAGATGGTGACTGACGACTAAAGTCAACATGAGCGTGGAAAAGTATGGGGGAAAAGTGGTGCCCCTCATTATGAGTGTTGCAAGTGAAGAAATTTGATTTTAAGGAGGGGTGAAGTGACGCTTCTTGGAAAAAAGTGTGTCTTGGGGAAGTATCAAATCACTAAAAAGTATGAGATGGCTACCTAAAGAAAATAAAATATGCATTTCTGGAAGGAAATGCTAAGGGTAATATTTCTTCAGATAGAGTGCATTTTGAGGATTTTGAAGGGGATGGAATTCGAAGTCCTTTAATAGATATCCCCCCTTACCTAAATCAGTACTGATGATGTAACATCCTAGCCATAATGATTCAAACTTTCCATGACCAAGGACATCATGGGCCTGGTCATACACCAGAACAAGATCACCTTCGTGAAAAGTATGAGGTTGGACTTTTCAGTCATATTGAGCTTTGGTGCGTTTATTAGCCTCAATGGTTTGCAATGCAACATGAAGATCTTCGAAAGCATGCTCAAGCATGATAATTCGTTGTTCTAAAGGTTGGGTGTTAGTGAGAAGTTTGATGGCTAGATGAAGGGAAGGGATTTCACACTCGATCGGTAGGACTGCCTCCTCTCCAAAAACAAGTTGGAAAGGAGTAAACCCAGTGGCAGTTTAAACATAAGTTATATAGGCCCACAAAGCAGGGAAGAGCATAAGGTGCCAGTTGGTTTTGTGCTTATGCACCATTCGTTGAAGCCTGGTTTTAAGAATTTTATTAACTGCTTCAACTTGGCCATTACCTTGGGGGTAATAAGAGGAGGAATATTGGTGCTCAAATCCCAATAACGAGGATAGCTCACACCATATCTCATCTTCAAAATGTCGTCCATGGTCAAAGACCAGTTGTTTTGGAACTCTGAATCGAGCGATCACACGATTAAAGAAAAAGAGAGCTGCGGTAGCTGTCGTGCTGTTAAAAATTGGCATGGCCTCAGCCCATTTAGTGAAATAGTCAACCGCCACGACGATATAATTATGGTTACCAGCTGATGGTGGTCAACACTCCACAAAGCCTATGGCCCACTTGGAGAATGGACCAGCGCAAATGACAGGATGGAGGGGAGCTGGTGGAGCTCATACCTTAGGGGAAAAATGTTGGCAATTGGGGCAGTGTTTGACTACCTTAATGCAATCACCAAAGAGAGAAGGCCAAAAGTACCCAGCGTGCATGATTTTCTAGGTTGTGGTAAAACTGGAGAGGTGGCCACCACAAGCGCTGCTATGACAGGCATTGAGGACTTGCTCTGCTTCATTGTGCGTGAGACAACGAGGAAGGACAAAATCTACAACGCAATAGTAAAGGTAGTCACTGATAAGAAGGTAGCAGGGGGCCTAGTGTCAGTTACGTCGTCGAGCATCAAGGTCAAGATGGAGGGCAAAATTTTGGGTTTGAAAATAAGTGAGGATGTCCCGATACCAAGGGTCATCGGTGGAAATGGAAAACAAATGTTCATCAAGGAAATTATCATTAACTGTTGGATGTTGCGTACCTGTAGGTAGTTTGGAAATGAGTTCAACGAGGACTAAGCCCTTGTTACTTTTTGGTGTGACAAATTCAAGATCAAATTCCTGGAGGATCACGATCCAATGGGCATAGTTCTCACTGATGATTCGACGACTCAATAGGAAGGCCATAGGGTTGGAATTAGTCAGGACCTTGGTGGAACGCATGAGTATGTAATGATGAAGTTTCTGGACCGAGAACACGACAACTAGTGCTAATTTCTCTTCATGTGAGTAGGATACAGGAAGTCCTGCCAAGTTCTTACTGACATAATAGATAACATGTTCAATTCCATTGTCATCTTCCTGAATGAGGACTCCAACGACCGAATGGGTAGATGCATAGATATACAGGATGAAATCCTTATCAAATTCAGGTGGATGAATCAAGGGAGTAGACGTTAGAGCATGTTTCAGGGCATCGAAAGACTCTTGAGCATAGATATCCCAAACAAAAGGGATATTAGAGTGAAGGAGTCTAAGGAACCCATGCGCAGTGGTGGTATAGTCAGGTACGAACTGGCGAAGGAAATTAGCTTTGCCTTGGAGGCTTTGTAACTGGCATAAAGTACGAGGGATAGGAAGCTCAATAATGGCTTGAATTTTTAATGGGTCAAGCGTGATGCCATATTTAAACACAATGAAGCCTAGAAGACGACCGACAGGTACACAAAAGACACAGTTCAGTGGGTTGAGGCAGATATTATACTTGCGGCATCGGAGAAAGATGGTATGCAGGTCACGGAGGTGTTGCACCCCATGTTTAGAATGCAAAGTAAGGTCGTCTAAATATGCAAGGATAATATGATTCAGGTTATGGAAACAGTAAGACATAGCCCGCTGAAAAGTGGCTCCTGCGCTTTTAAGGTCGAACGACATGACTCAATAGAAAAAGGTCCCCCACGGACTAATGAACGTGGTTTTAAGTTGATCAACATGATGAATAAAAATTTGGTTGTACCTGGAGAAACCATCCATAAAGGATAGAACCTTGTGCCCCACACACTCATCAATGATTTGGTCAATGAATGGCGTGGGGAAGTTGTCTTTAGGACAAGCTTTGTTCAGATCATGAAATTTAGTGCAGCCACGGATGGTGCCTTGTTTCTTGAGAATGAGAATTGGATTGGACACCCAAGTGGTGTATTAAATGGGGTAGATAAAACTAGCTTACTTGAGCTTATCGATTTCGGCTTTGACAACTTCCCATCTGGAAGGATTAATGGGTCTCAACTTTTGACGGACATGATTGACATCAGGCCATGTATCGATATGGTGTTTGACAATGGCAGGATTAAGTCTGGGGATTTCTGAATAGGACCAGGTGAAAATATAGTGGAATTATTTGAATATATTGGTGTAAGCCTCAACCTCTTCTGGGGTGCAATGGGCACCCAAGGTGATATTTTCTTCTATCCCTGGTTTGTCAAAAATGTTAATTTTAATGGTAGGGGAGATATTGGCCATATTTCCTTCTTCAAAAGCATCAGGTGCAGGAATGGGATTTCTAAACCAATCGATTTCATTAGGAATGAAGTCTTTAGTTTCGACAGTATATTGGTCATGGGACTGATACGGAAGGAAGTATGCACAGTGGTGCATATCATCCCACATAAAGTCAAGATCAGTCAGTGCTTCCATAATGTCTTCATTGGAGTGAAATATGGGGTGATTGGAGGAAGGGAGACCACCTACCATGGTATAGATACCTAATTCATCATCATGTGAATAAAGGCTCACATGCACAACGTCATGGGGGATGACCAAAGAGTAAGAAGATAAAGTACCTACCAATGTTGAGCCGAGGGTGATTACTGAAGGGAGGTCAATTGAATCATCAGGGGAAGCATCCATGGGGGCTTCCACCAAGGGTCTTATGGATGATGATAGGTAGAAAATGGTAGCCAAAGGCTCTGTCATGTTGAAATCAGGAGAAGGGATGTCAATGGAAGTAGGCAGATCCTCTGGTTCTGCCTAAGTAGAAATTGTGAACAAGGAAAAGGTGCACTTGTTATGCTTGGCCTCGAAATTGCCGAAGGCCTCCAAATAGGGACGATACTCTTTGAGGTGAGGATAAAGGTGAGTGTAGTGGCCATGAAAATCACAAAAAGCACAAGGGTGATTTGTACACAATGGTTTGAGTTTCGGGATTGAATTGAGTATAGTGACATATACTTCTGGGATATCAGATTCTGGAAACATCTCATTGACCATGGAATTAAAGTGAGGTAACTCCGGAGAAGTATGGGTGGTGTGGCCGACAACATCACACAAAGCACACCAGATGGTATGTTTTGGAGGCCAGGAAGGGGCAGGGCTTGTCGGGGCAACCTTGTCTTTTGATGCCCCCTTGCGATATTTTCCCTTCTTACCCGAAGTGGTCGCAACGGGAGGTGGTTCCTGTTGAGGTGACTGAGAAAATATTGTAGCAAGAGAAGCCATAGGGACTGGTTGAACCAGGGTCAGAGAAAGATAAGGTTTGGGTTGACTAGGTAGGGTAGCGACTGGAGGTTCGAGGTACCAGACGGAACCCAAGGGTCAGGTTAGGAAGAGAGAGGGTGGCCATAACAAGTACCGTGTATGCTCCTAGTGGGGGAGCTAGGAATGGTATTTGACCAGAGGGGTACTGACCAGGAGGGATGAATCCAAAATGGTTAAGGTCTGGAGCAACCATTCCAGGAGGATAAATGTTCTCATGAGTACTAGCTGAACATGAAGGGCCAGGAGAAGGTTTAGAAGGCTGATCGGAGGACATCATGAGAATCTGGTAATCGGGGGAACCAGATGGAATAGGTTGAGTGGCCACCTAAACTTTAGGTGGTTGGGTAGTCACAAATACTTGCTAAGGGAAAGGATCAGTAAGCACAGCCGGTTGACTAGGTCAAGGACTGGGAGGAATGGGAGGGACGGCTTGCTATCCTCTCAATGTTTCTTGAGACTCCCATAGTTGTTGCATCTGTGGCAGAAGAGGAAAATCGTGCGTATAATGACCATAAACACCACAACAAGAACAGGGCTTGTTCATATGAATAGGCATATCCTACTTGGGCTGAGTGCCTTGTTGCTGGTTTGTAGTGTTAGGAGAATTACCTTGATTAGGTCCAAGATTACCAGGGGCAGCTTGATTTTGGGTTCCTTTCCTCTTCCTTTTTGAGGGAGGAGGATTATTCATGCCCTGCTATGCATATACCTGCCCCTGAGGGGGCGGTGGTTGCTTTTGCAGGGGTTGAGAAGGTAAGGGAGGAGGAGGTGATAATGCTGGATACTATCGACGAACATATGGGTTAAAGAGAGGTCCAATGATACTATCGGCGACGTGAGATGCCCCTGGTGCATTGGCACCACTGTGTGTAGGAATATCAGGTATAATGGTATAAAAATAACATGACTAAGCATAGATTAGGTCATATTTTAACACAATTTGGAGAGAGGCTTCTTTGGTTTGAGGAAAGTGCGATGCGACATCTTTTCTGATAGGCGGCAAGAGAGACCTAAGGAACCAGTCCATGTAGACATGTTATTCAAAGGTGGGGGCTCGACATAGGCTCTTTCTTCTCTTCCATTCTTGAACATGGTCAGATAGGCGGGTCACAGACAATTGATGGTAAGAGGTCAAGAGTTCGGTACCAGTGTTGTAATGAAGGGGAAGCTAGAAATAACAAAAAAAAGCCCAGGAAAGAGTCACAAAGGTGGTATGAGAGGAAGTGGCCTGATCAACATACCACTTAGAAACATCACCTGTAAGTGTTCGTTGGAACAACCAAAGATGGACAGAGTCATCGATAATGGAGTTAGAGGAACACCACATGTGGAAATATCAAATATGATTTGAAGGATATTCTCCAGCAAGGCCTTCAAACTTTGGGATGTCTGAAGGGAGCTTTATTGGCATAGCAGGCCAACTAGAATCATGATGTATAGGTTCATTTATCAACTGGTCAAAATCAGGGAGGCTGAGGCATGCCATGAAGGGGAGCAAGGGCGCAGTCGGGGTAGTGTCCATTGCGGTCCCACTAGTGGTATTCCTGACGGGAGGGCCGAGGTTACCACCAGCATTACGTCCTGCACCAGACATAGTGAAGGTGTTAGGGGGAGAAACAAAGGCGGAACAAGAAGGAGAAGCCGAAGGACCAGAAGAAGAGTCGGTGTGTAGAATCAGTGGAGGACTAACTCGAACCCTACGCAGAGGAGTAAGTATTCCTACCAAAAACTGAGGATGAAGGCTAAGAAGTCTTCAAGATAAACGCTTTGGTGGCACAATGGTGTGAACACAAACATGACACAAAGGAAAAAGAGAATGACAGGGGCAGGGAGGTGCAGGATCAACTGATTACAATGTTGAAACAAGGGCAGAGAGGTGCATGATCAATTGATTTCAAGGTTTTAAAGTCTTTGCTTGGCGGTTTTAACCAAGCCCTTTTCACTGAGGGTGTGTGTGTAGAAGTGTTTAAATTTTAATTTTTAAACCCATAAATTTGTAGAGAAAATTAAAAAGTGTGTTTTATAGCTATAAAAAAACCTTCAAATGATAGTATATAGGCATGCAACAATAGAAAATAAATATCTAATAATGCAATAATATAAACCCAAGGAGGTGGGTCTCTCAACAACTAGTATATAGGTGAGTAAAAAACTAATCAAAACACACTAAAAAAGCTAATAGATCTAAGGTCAAGAGGGACAGGGATATAAAAGACAAAATATGCTAGAAAGTGGTGCAGAAAACAACAATAAATCATATGAAAAATTGTTGTAAGAAAGGTGGCGAAAGGCTAGCTCCTGAAGGGAAACAGAGTGAACCGTAGAGGAAAACCCAAATAAAGTTAGATTAGGTGATTTGGATGCATAAAAAGCCAATCTAAACTGGATCTGAAGGTGAGGTATCAGATCTGAAAAATGGATGAAGACTTTGAAATTGGAGACAACCCGCAATAGAAAAAACTCTTCCACAAAAGGTGGAGGGTAATGAAGCCCTAGCGGGCTAGGTTGCCACTTAGTTGAGTGAAACAGAACAAGTACAGGTTGAACAAGGGTGGAGACGGAGGTTAGAGAACCTTGAACAGAGGCTCAGACAAACATAGAAAATTTCAGAAAAATCCTTGCAAAAAGTCCAAGTTGCATTTTCTGACCTGTTTTCAGTAGAGGTCACAGTTTTTGGGATAAAAAGTGTGCCCTAAAGTTCAACATCGCACGTTTTAGGCCAAAAAGTGCGACCTGCATTTCCGGCACTCTTGACAGCAGGTTTCAGAAAAATTTGTCGTCCCAGCTGCGGCTGATGTCTATCACCTGTGCAATAGGTCTGAAAACACATAGAAGTCAAAAATTTTATCGTTTTATGGTTTTATAAGTTAAAAACAACATCAAGAAAAGAAAAAACAAGGGGTTGATGATAAATCCTAGTATTTGAAGCAGATGGATATGCAAGGATCAGAAAAATGACAGCGGTTGTAATCATAAACCCGTGTGGAGTTGCTAGTTATTAGTATGAATCTTAATTCCAAGTGTACGAAAAAAAGTCCACTTTAGTTGCGCATAAAAAACAACACTAACAACAGATATGGCTGCTAGTATGCTCAGATCTGCAATTAGGTGATCAAGATAAATGCTGCAAAAATCTAGATCTATGCATTAGAAGACACTAAGTAGTATAAAAAAACTATATTTACTCCATGCATCCAATAGACAAGACAAGAATATATCGAATGAAATTTGTACCTGGGAGGAAGACACAAGAGGGTGTTCCCTGTTCTCCTCAATGGGATGGGTTCTTGTATGTCCTCATCACTTCAAATCTAGAATTCCTCTGTCTTGATGGTGTAGAAAACCCAGACAAAAATTGGTAGTAAAATATGACTATGATGGTGGATCAATAGTCAGACCAAAAGTATAGATCCAAAGTGATCTTTAGGCAAAAAAAGGTGGTAAATGAATGGGAAAACCATTCTATTTATAACAAAATATTGAGTTAGTCTAGATATTGGTGGATAATTAAAATATTATTAACCAAATCAAGATCCAACTTTTATGGAATATTTTATTATATTTTTTGGAGAGAAAAGGAATTTGACTTGGGTCAAATCCCTTTATTTGTAAATAATAAATAGATAAATGATTTATTTATCATTTTAAGGATGTGGTTGAGTAATAATCAAACAAATAATTATTTATCTAATTAATTTCATTGTTTTGGGTTAAATATAACCGAGAATATTAATTAAACTGTTGTTTAACTAATTATTCCTTGAGGAAAATCAAACAAATGTATATTTATTTAATATTTCCTCATGGGGTTTCCTGTTTAGACCATAGTTAAAGGGTTTACATGGGGTATGAATGAATTTAAAACTCATCTTATTACTCTTAGTTAATGCTTCCCAAAGATTCTAACGAATGCGGTAACTATCCCACCAACTCTAACTCGTCATATTCATATTAATGACACGTCCCAAAGTGGTTGAACTCCTTAATTGCGAAGTCAATGTCGTAAGCTCTCGATGTTCATATGCTCAGGATTTTTTTTTTATGGTGGAACAATACATGGCACTTAATACATTTGATGAATCCAACGATGGCCCATGTGAATGGTACTATAGCTTTTAATCCCATTTGAATTTCAAATATCTCTCGGGACTTACTACAGCTTGTGATCAAGGAGACCTAAATGCAGATCTCTAAAACATTTCTCCATTCCTAACCAACCAACACGTGGATGTTAGGATGGTTACCGAGATTAGGGTTTTGCACATTGCTTTAATACGTGGATTCATTCATTGCTTCAGGCTCTGCATTTTCGCATTGTATTTTTTATGTTACAAGGTTTTGTGTGCAGCTCCGAGGCTGACTAAGAGGAAGTAGTAGTGTTTCCCACTCTGCCTTGAGCTCATCATCTTTCTTCCAGGGTAAGTTTTTCTCATCATTGCTCAAATTTTTCGTTGATTCCATCCTCATCTATGCGTAATACTCATTTGAATTTATATATATCTTAGTCTCGGAGAAATTTTAAATGATAGTAGCATAATCTTTGACAATACATATAGCTGTATATGAAATCAAATGCAATTTCCATCTATTTTTTTGGATGATTTCATTTCTAACACTTTGTACGCATATTTATTCTTCATACGTTTGTTTAATTAAGATCAAATTCTAGGTATCATTCTGAATTTGGTCGTTTTGACTCAATGGCTCTTAGTAGCATTTGGGTTTATTTAAAATCTAACCCTCACTCATTAACTCCGTTTCATTTATTTTTCTCTATGTTGCATAAGGGAAACTCTTCTAATTACAGAGGCAACTTTTCTTCCTTAGAGATTTACGATGTGACTCGAGACTAACCCTAGCTTCCATGAAGCACTTGAGAGGTCGTATTTCTCTCTTGGCTCACAATGACAAGTAAAACCCCCAAAACCATTCCTCTGGGTTTATGCACAGAACGCTGTCTTGGGTAACATACTCATCAATATAGTTAAAATTTCTTTTGTTTTGTTTAATTCCATAGGGTATGGAACCGTTCCTCGTTTCACAATGTTCAGGTAAAGTTAAATTTCGTTTTCTGAAACTAATACCATCCATTTTATGAACATGTCCTTATTGTAACCTCGTAGAATTTCTCCCGAATCTAACCTTTTTGACTATTCTCTGTATGCAGGTATAATTGTTCAAGTTTCGTTCAAGTTTACATTTACACAACTTCCGGTTTACCATGGTATGCAATTTAACTAAGTGTTCCTTTGTTTGCATAGGTTATTATCATTTTCCAAGTTTTCTTCGGAGTTAAACACTGGTTGCAGTATTCAGCTGACATGTTTTAATTCACGTTTCTGCTAATTGTCTAATAGTAATTACGCTACAGCATTTTCATGAGAATTTGATCTCACATGTACAAGGACATTATGGATTTGTTTATTGTACCAAGTTTCAACTATATAACTCTAATTTAATTATTTCATCTTATACCATGTTTCTGTTCACTAGATTATATCTAGGGACGAGCCATACTTGACCCTTAAAAACCTTTTTAGTAGATATACAAAATGATTTGGAAGGTTGTAGTTAGCATCTGTATTTTCATTTTCAACTACTTTGCTTCCACTGTGGTGACACCTTTACATGGTTAAGTTCACAGTTAACTAATTGCATTGTATACATGCTCTATATATATAAATCCATGTGTAGTTCTTCTTAGAAATATACTTACTCATTTAGGTTTTTATTTAATGCTCTATATTTTACTTTACTTGCCTCAAGTTTCATAGTAAATGCCTACTTAGTACCCATTATAACTCAACAAATATCTAATTTGTAACTTACATCTAGTATTAATGTCTGAATAATTTCTCGGTTAGACATTATTCATTTCTCTGCTGATCTAAAATTATATTAGAATTATAATATAATTTTTGATAAAGTGCATAACAATTTCGAAGGATTCTAAATTACAATTTGAATACTTTACAGAATTTTCTTATCATTTCTTCCATGCTGAATATATGATGATAGTCTACCAGGACTATAACAATTCCATTTACTATTTTGTTCTTAAGTTTCAGAATTTCTAAGCTTTGATATACATATAGCTAACTGATGTATATGGTTTACATATAATGATTTTCTTATATTGTATCTAATACATATCCGTAATGAAATTTCTTGAAACGGTAATTGGAATTTTATCTTGATACTATACTTTCTATTAATTAATTATGACAATAAGAAAATGTTTGATATATATATATATAATACTAGCAATTTCTTGATATTAAATAGTTTCTGAAATGCACATTCCTTTCTGTTTCTAATGATTAGATATGGTTAAAGTAACAGTAGTATAATTTATTTCACAGAACTAATATTTTTTTGAGAGAGACCTATCATCAGATTTAAACCTTGTTTAGGTTTAGACACTCTGGTAGATGGCTCTCGTCATATAACTCCTATGCAAATAGGAAGAAAATTGAAGTATTTCTACATCAGTAATTCTGTTAAATGCATGGGAATAATTAACTCAACATGTCAAATTCTAACTCATTAATTTTTTCAAAGCTCTATCTATACATTAGAAGTCTAATATTACTGTAAAACAGAGTAGTACGGTGCGCATACCAATTTATTTGACTAGTCCTCCCAACCATAGATTTTTATCTCCTTAACTCACCCCCGAGCTGAGACCCTTTGCTTTCAGCGATCGACAACCCTTTTTCTATCCCGGAGAAACTTATTTAAGCAGTGCTTTGCCAAGCCTGTTTCTAATTTCTACATCCAGAAATTCCACAATGATTTCTTCTTGTTTTTCCTAGGATTCCCTCAATGAGGTACTTTAAAGCTGTCTTTTCCACTTTTCCATATTTTCTTCCTCTTCCCAATTACTTTCCTCTTCATTGGGGAAATTATATTTTTATCTCCCAATCTAATTTATTAATATTCCTTTCAAGGTTTTCTGAAAGGTTTTGGGAAAGTATAACCTTATCCATATCCTCATGGATCAAGGTTTAGGATCTCCAATCTCAATTTTTCATAGTGCACACATAACTTTTCCATTTATTTTTGTTAATAATTATTTAAATAAATACACACATTATTTCTCCATTTGGGTCCACTTCCCCATTTTATTCGTTCAAATGTCAAATTAAAAATCATAGCAACTTGGGGTGTTGCACATTCCCCCTCTAAAAACAAACACCGTCCTCGGTGTTCACAAAATAAAATAAAACAGTTCACTATGAAAACAGTGATGGATATTTTTACATCATCTCAATTTTTCTTTCCCAAGTACCTTCTTCAGCAGTAAAGTGCATCCATTGCACTTTTACTCTGACTACTGTTCGATTTCGCAGTTTAATTTCTTCCCGCTCGAAGATTTGAAGCGGCTCTAGAAGGAATTCCCCTTCTGGTTCCACCTGAATCACATTCCAATCAATAACGTGAGCAGAATCATATACATATTCTTTCAATAAAGAAACACGAAACACATCATGAACCTTAATATATATGGGTAAGGCCAGTTTATAAGCCACTGGTCCCACCCTTTCTAGTACTTCAAATGGTCCACAATATCTTGGAGCTAATTTTTCACAACTACCAGTGTGCAAAGTGCTCTTCTTGGGCTTAATCCACAAATATACGTGATCACCCACATTAAACTCTCGGTGAACCCTATTTTTGTCTGCATAAATTTTCTGTCGATCCTGAGCTGTCTTGATGTTTTTCTGATTTTTTTTTACGATTCTTTCCATTCCCTGCAAAGCTTCTGGCCCGAGTACTAACTTATCCTCAGGTTGGCTCCAGCTTAAATGAGTGTGGCACTTCCTACCATAGAGTGCTTCAAATGGACTCATCTTTATGGAAGTTTGATAGTTGTTGTTATAGGCAAATTTGGATAAATGAAAATAGTCTTCCCATTTAGTTCATTTATCCATCAAATAAATTCTTAGCGTATCTTCCAGAATTTGATATTTCCTCTCGATTTGACCATCTGTTTGAGGGTGATATGCAGTACTAAAATTTGATTTAGTACCCATGCCTCCAAACAGACTCCTCCAAAAGGCTGCAGTGAACTTGGTGTCTCTTTATGAAATAATCATTTTAGGAACCCCATGTAGCCTTACAATCTCTTTCATTTGTGACTTGGGTTGTTCCAAAGGTAGATTTAACAGGTATAAAATGTGCAGTTTTAGTCAAAGTATTTACCACTACAATCACAGAGTCATGTTGATATTTGGTTCTTGGTAAAACAGTTATAAAGTCAACACAAAAAGTTTCCCATTTCTATTCTGAAATCGGTAAAGGATTTAGCAGTCCAGCAGGATGTTGATGTTCAACTTTTACTAGTTGACATTCCATGCATCTTGTTAGGTAGCTTGCTACATCCTTTTTCATTCTAGGCTAGAATAATTTCTTTTTCAAAGCTGTAAGTATCTTATGATATACAGGGTGTCCAAAATAAGGTTTTTTATGATATTCATCAAAAATTTCCTTTTTCAAAGAGCCTACATTGGGGATATACAGTCTCTCTCTATAACAAATCAGTCCTTTCTGATTTTTTGTGTATCCTTTCATTTCCTTTTTCAACAATTAAGTCTGAATTTTTTCATAACTTGGATCTTGATCTGCTACTTTTTGAACCAATCCCTCCAAGTCAAAGTTAACAGTACTCCCAATGTTACTTATGCTTTGCCAAGCATTTCTGCTTAAGGCATAAACAATTTTGTTTTATTTCCCTTTGATATGTTTTATTTCCATGTCAAATTCACTCAGAAAAGACATCCATCTAGCTTGTCTAGCATTCAAATATGTTTGAGTGAAGAAATACTTTAGGCTGATGTGATCTGTCATCAGTATAAATTTCTTTCCTAAAAGATAGTGTCACCACATCTTGAGAGTGTGGATTACCCCAACTAGCTCAAGACAGTACACACTGTAATTTTGTTCATGTTTCTTAAGTTTTCTAGATTAATAGGCAATAACATAATTTTCTTGCAACAATACTCCCCCTAATCCGTCTCCACACCCATCTGTACATACTAAAAACTCCTTGTTAGGATCTGCAATCTTCAGAATAGGTGCTATGGTAAGTTTTAGTTTTAATTGTTCAAAGCTATTCTGGCGTTTTTCAGTCCATTCAAACTTTGTACCTTTCCTTTGCAGTGAAGTTATGGGATAAAATAAAGCGGAAAATATTTCTACAAACCTTCTGGAGTACCCCAAAATCCCCATAAATGATCTTACTGATGCTACATCAGTAGGTGCAGGCCATTCTTTAATTTTTTTAATCTTCTCAGGGTCTACTGCAAACCCTTGCTCCGAAATTATATGCCCCAAATATTGAATTTTATCCTTACAAAACTCACATTTACTAAATTTGGCATAAAACTGATTTTCCTTAAGAGTTTGTAACATGATTCTAAGGTGTTCTTCATGTTCTGCTTCACTCTTTGAATAGATTAAATGTCGTCAATAAATACTAGTAAAAATTTGTCTAATTATTTATTCAAGACATTATTCATTAAACACATAAAAGTGGCAGGTGCATTTGTCAACCCGAATGGTTGGACTACAAATTCATAGTTTCCATACCGAGTTCGAAATGTTGTTTTACTGACATATTCCTCTTTAATTCTTAACTGGTGATAACCAATTCTTAAATCAATCTTGGAAAACATTGAGGCTCCACTAACTCGATAAAAAAGGTCATCTATCCAAGGTAATGGATACCCGTTTTTGATAGTCAACTTATTTAGTTGATGATAATCAATACACATGCGGAAGGTACCATCCTTATTTTTCACAAACAGCACCAGTTCTCCCCAAGGAGATACACCTGGTATGATGTAACCTTTGTCCAACATTTCTTGTAATTTCATTTTTAACTCCATTAGTTCAGGGGGGCTCATTCAGTAAGGGCTCTAGAAACTGTAGTTTCCCCAGGCACTAAATCAATGGTAAAATTGATTTCTCTCTTGGGGGGAAGATGAGGAATATCATCTGGGAACACTTATTTAAATCATTTATCACTGGTAATGTTTCTAACAAAATTTTCTCCTTTTTTTGTTCTAATTCTTCAACATGTACAACATACACTTGATACTCTTTTCTAGCAGTTATTTTTAATTGAAGGGATGAGATTTGCTTCACAGAGATGGGTTTGGGTTTTCCTTTCAGTATGACTGGTTTTCCCTCCATATCTATGCAGTGTAAGGTTTTTTCCCAACAATTCATCATGGCTTTGTGCTTTTCTAACCAGTCCATCCCTATCAGTATATTGTAGGAACCCAATGGAAAAATATTTAAATTCAATTCTATTTGATAATCATTCAATTTTATGGTTGTGGGAGGTAGTTTATAAGTGATATTGAGTTTTTTACCAGTGGCTAACCAGAATAACCAAGAATTATGAAACTTCTCTGTTTTTTAATTTGCATTTTTCTACTATTTGAGGACTGATATAACTCAATGATGCACCGGGATCTATCAAAATTGTAACAGATTGGTCAGAAACCGTACCTTCCATTTTTACCATAGTAGATTGGTTTTCTACTTGCTGATTTTCTAGGGTTGCGCTAATGGTGGGGATGTTCCTTGCTACATCATTGACTGTAGTTGCCTCTCTCAGTACTTGTACTGTCTAAATATTTCTATATGGGCAGTCCCTCAACAAATGAGGTTACCCACAACCCCAACACTTCAAAGGCTCTGGAATTTTAATAGTTCCTTCCTTCTTATTATTCCCATTCATTTGATTAGAACCAATTTGAGATTGAGCAGTTTTATTTTCACTCATTTTACTAAATTTCTTTCACTAATAGTTCCTACCAATTTTTTTCAAATAAGTTGGTTTCTGTTTCTTTCCACTGGAATCACCTTCGTTTGACCATCTCTTTCCTTGCTCAGTCTTATCCCTGAACTGCTGTGTTGACGGGAAAGCTTTTCCGGCCAATAACAGGGGATATCCCCGGTAAAAATTCCCAAATAGACTCTAAACTGTTTGGCGTAGGGATCCCGTCTGGGGTATGGGTTCGGCTACTACTTAAGCCTCCTTTCCTTGGGTCTCAAAAGAAATCAATGAACCTACGGACACACACTTATTCAGACGATACAAGATACATTATTAATGAGTTTAAACACGTATATAACACTATGCATAGCGAGGCAAATAATAAGACATGAAGCCAAAATAATTACTGTCAACAACATATCGTAAGGGTCATGCTTGCACATTATTATAGCCACAGAAGAAACAATTCTTTATGGCAGGAACAACCTTCACTTCCTTAAATGTCTACGATGAAAATATAAATGTCAGTAAACAAAGTTATTAACATTAATTGGGGAAGCATAGATAAACTTAACATCATTAACACAAGTACAAAGAACTATCTTGCATGAATGATGCCATAAAAAACGCAGCTTCATTAATCAAAATATATTTGAAACTGAAAAGAAATACTCATAGTGTTCGCACAGAAAAACACATCAGATCCAAAAGGAGTTTAAAAAGTATATGTATTCATATGCAAAAGAGTGTTATCCTTCTATACAATGCTCTCTAACTCTTTGAGTCCCAAAAAAAAGATCCTTTAGAATTTTCCCTTTGCGCTTCCTGAATTTTCATCTTCCCGGCTGTTGAACTGCCCTCCGACTGTTGAACTACCATGCGACCTGAATGAGAATTGAGACCTGCGACCTAGCTGCAAAATGCGACCTACAACCTAGCTACAAAATGTGACCTGTGACCTACTACCACCCAGTCATGAAAATATGCATGTGATCATGAGATCAGGGGTATCAACTTGTTGTTCTCTGAGGAAATTCTGCCACGCATGATAATCCGTCGCTATAGGGGAAATCAAGGGAACTTCTTCTCTCAACCAATGAATGCACTCCAAAGAATTAGGAATTAAATTTTCTCTTTTCTGCGTGACCAGGTTGGATAGGGAGGTCAGTTTGGTGTAGATCCAAACTGGTGTGACAATGAACTTCCTCAAGTTGTCCTGTGATGCTGCAAGATCTGAAGTGGCAGTGGCTTGTTTGATGGGTTGCAAAAATGTCTGGATGTCCTAGTGCACTTGTTCCCATGTCTTCTCCTCGACCAATGCACCCAGCGATGGAATGTGATGTAGGGTGTGCATTGAATCGATGCCGCTGATCAGATGCTCGTATGTGGCCATCACCTTATCTAGGTCCTTCGACAACTTATCTTTAGAGTACAATTTAATCTCTAGCACACCTTAGCACTCTTCAACATGCCCTTCCACTTCATAGCATGCATAACACACTGTGACACATATTAGCACTTGGCATGTGTTAGTGCTTGGAAAGTATTATCATGTATGGAATATTTTTACATGCCTTGGTATAATTTTTTATGGTTTAAGATTAAATTTATTTGAGATCAACTGTTGGAAAGTAGATTAGAAGAAAAAAAGGAATACTTAGCACTTATAATGCACTAAGAATTTTCACTTGGCACGTATTGGCGCATAGTGTTGGTTTACCTAGCATGCCCCTCTTGGAAAAGGAAAATTGATGACTTATTAACCCTCTTATGTGTTCATTTCCTTGTAGTTTAACTTTTTTTGTCCCTTTTGTTTCCTTGATAGTCCTGGCATGCATTGGCACACCCTTGCACATCTTGGCATGCATTATCATTTGGCACATCTTAGCATGTTTGGCATGCCTTCACATTATCTAACACATCTTAGAATTCCCTAGCACACCTTGGCACTGATGTCCTCATAGCTATCCTTTACATTTTTTCATGACTTGGGAACCCAATCAATTCCTTTGCTACTATAGTTCATGTGAAAATATTATCTTTCTTCAACCGCAACAACTTGACCAATTACACCTACTGCAAGTACATTGTGCCTTAGTCACCAAAGAACTATCTATAAATCATATTATGCCACTCATGTCCAAGCTCAACTTGTCCCACTTGACTAGTTACCAAGACAAGGATCACATGATCTAGCCATAGCCATAAAACAACTAAGCAACATAGCTTACATAGGGAATAATTTCGCATGTATGTTCAGTTCATATAAATAGTAGAAAATTAACAGAAAGTTTGCAAGAACCACAAGATTCACAAGGCACACGAGATATAATTTGAGTTCCCCAAAACTTATACACAACAATGTAAAATATGTAATTATCTAGAGTAGTTTAAAACATGATCATGTAGCCAAAGTGTGCCACATCTCCTATAAAAAAATAGCTAAAGGAAAAAAAATGTTATGCCTAGCACAAAGTGATCTCCGTCTGTCTAAAACTGCTATGTCGAGCCCCGTATAGCAACCATAGGTTTTCCTCATGTAAATCCTATTATGAAATTCTCCTAACACACTTCATCCTTAACACACTTGAGTTCATTGACACTCCCTGACACACACTCTTATTTGTTCCGTTCCTTGAATTTTGAACTAGTTATCCCTTGATATGACCTGAAACTCCCTAACACTCTTCAGCATGCATTGACATTGTCTCACATGTGTTAGCATACCTTTTCATTCGTAATGTGCATGCCCTTACCCTCTCTAGCTATCATGCCCTCACAACTACCCTTAATTTTCAACAAGTCAACCTAACCAACCTCTCTCTTGACTACAAGAGCTTGACCAAGTTAGTTACTACAACTAGACTATTTTTTTGAATTGTGTAGCTTTGGAGGTACTCCGAAAGCCTAGTGATATATTTTTGTGTGAGTTTGGATTTGTGGGAAAAGAAGCCAAGCAAAGGGATTTTGGACCAAAGATGTGGTTTAAAACCTAAAAGAAAATTAAAAAGGAAAATTAAGTTCTAGAGGGTTCCTAAGAGGATAAAACCCATAAGTTATAGAGGATTCCTAAGGTCTAAGTGGATAAAACTCGTAAGTTCGAGAGGGTTCCTAAGAGGTATAGGAAAAACTATTTAAGGAGGCCTTAGGATGAGGGAAAGAACATCAAGTGAGAAGGAGCTCATTTTATCAAGGGGGCAAAGAGAGATGTAGTCCTAAAGTAGGTCGAGTAAGAGGGTCGAGTAAGAGTTGCTAAACAGAGACCATGATCATCCTCCAAGAGAAATATTATCATGTGAAGGTTCACAAGAATGTTGCATACCTTAATAGTCGGTTCGAGCTATGAAGTAGGATGGAATATTGTTGTTTCTCTTATGGAAGATAGAGCTTAACAGAGGTTTCCCATGAGAATATAGGCATGCGATTTCAATGGTGTCTTTGTGTGAAGGCCACATCAAATTTTGAAATGTTGAAATTTGCAACAAGAAACATTGAAATTGGAAACTAGAAAGGACAAAAAAAATGCACCCACGCTAGTGAGGAATTTTGATGCACCAGGAGTGAGGAATGTGGGGTGTCTAATTTATTTTTCCCTTAAATAAATTCGACAATATATTGTAATTTCGTATCATAACAACTTCTGGCAGTTAACTAAGTCATGATGACTAACTTAGCTCAATAAATTCGAGTTGAGCGTCTAAGATGAGGCATGTAGAGGTATTAATCTAATATTTTTGGAGTCCATTTGTAGTTGATGCATTAGTGGGGTGCAGGTGTGAATTAGTTATCTCAATTAAATGAGTTAAAATCAATTTAAAGAGTTCTAAATAAGTGAGGAGATAGTGAGAGGTTGGGAAATGAATTAAATTAGATTTAATTCACAATGAGTGATCAATCAAATAACTGATAATTCACTATTAATAGTTGCATGCATGTTAGTTCTGAGGAAGACCCAGTTGAGATAGAGGTTAAATGGAACATAACTATCAGTTGTATTTATACAAAATTTCCCATGTGAAATTATAAATTCATTGGGATGTAATGATGGATTGTCCAATCAAAGAAGATGAATTTTCCTAATTAATAGGGAGCTAATTCCCTAGGAATTGCATGAGTAAGGCAGGCTGAAGGAAGGCTGGGAATTGGCTAAGTACTAGACCGAGTTTGCCTAGATCAGTGGGAGGTAATTGGCAGAGTGTTGGAGAATCTCATGAGAGATTAAGAATTGTATTATTCCATGATTCCCTGACTTAATACAAAATAGAGATAAAGGGGTTTTGAGTAGTTTCTTTACCCAAATACATCTTGTGTTATGCAATTGATAATTTATTTCTCTTACTTATATCTGATTGTGTGATCATGTTTTGTTTACGAAAATTGCAGGAAGGATTCAATACCTTGTTTTAGTACATTACAAGATCATGTTGAATCTCGTTGGTTAGATTTTCTACATGGTATCAGAGTGGGAAGATTTTGGGTGGCAAGTTTTTAGACAATATCTGAAGATTTTGGTGTAAAATTTTCAAAAAAAAATTAGCATATTTGGATTCCTTGCGAAAAACTACCCAAATGGAAAAATCATTTTGGAGCTACGATGAGGGAGGTATCATCGATTTAAAACCAACTCTTTTTAGAAAATTTTGTAATGGCTGGACAGTTATAATGTGCACAAGTGAAGAACCCATATGCACTTAATGTACCAGATGCATGCAAATATTTGAGGAGCAAAGCATAGGTTAGAGACTTTGCTATTGAGAAGGAGTACAAATAACCTCTCAACATGTAGCCTTAGAAGTAGCCTCAGAAGTTTTTGGAGTAGCCATAATTGGAGAAGAAGAGACAATACCGAGTGGAAGCATCCACTCGAGTAGAGACCTCCATGAGGGGGGAATTTCAAGCCAGATGGGCAGAGGGAGCACATGCAACCATACCTCCTAGTGAAAGGTGGGGTGATATGTAGACATAATCCCAAGATAAAAAATTTGGGCAGCGTCCATTGAGATGGTGTGTCTCATGGATCAAACCTAGCTATGGGGAGTCCACAGTAAATAGCAAGAAGGATCAGTTAGATTGATGGACTCAGATGTCAAGAAGTCATAAATTAGAGTGAAAAATGTCAGATACTAGAGCGCAGATCAGAGTTGGCAACAGTGCAAAGGGCACAAATGCAGATGTTAGCAGCAGTGTAAAGAGTCGAGTAGATAGGTGCAGTAGCTAGCATAAATTAGAAGAATATGATGACAAATGAATTATATTAATTCATTTTTTCGGAGGCTATTCAATTTCAGGATTTGCAGGTGCAAACAACACCAGATAAATGTTTCATACAAAATTCCAAAGGTATCGAATCAGGATAGATTGAATTCATTTATTTTTGAGAGGGAGTGTTGAAATTTGCAACAAGAAACAATGAAATTGGAAACTAGAAACGATAAAAAAAAATGCACCCACACTAGTGAGGAATTTTTATGTACTAGGAGTGAGGAATGTGAGGTGTCTAATTTATTTTTCCCTTAAATAAATTGGACAATAAATTGTAATTTCATCTCATCACAAGTTGGGTTAGTTAACTAAGTGATGATGAGTGAGTTGGATCAAGGAATTCGAGTTAAGGTGATCGAGGAGGATATTTCTGGCCACTCACCTATTCCACTTGGTCCCTCACCATTGCCTCTTTCAGTTTTTCAGTTTCCTTAATTATAGCACAATTTACTATTTTTGTCAGTTTTTTGGGACCTGAACTTCCAGAGCGGTTTTGAGGCCCCAAACGACGTTTTTTGGGCATGAAAGGTTTGGTGACTTCATATAAATTGAATTAGTATTTGTAGTCCTCGAAGAAATATCTTTCTAACGATGTATCATGTGCATCAAACGAAGATCATATGACCAAGTCACGACCCCAGGAAGTTGGTTGCCCAACTACCCCCAATGGGGCACATAAAATCTTGGTGTTACATCTCCTTGGGTTAGGGTTTTCTCTTATTTTTCAATAACAAAAATGCCCTTAAGCCTTATTGTAACACAGTTTAGAGGCATGTAACCCTCACATCTCTTCTCAGAGAAAAGCTAGCTTTTTTTCCATTCTGTCTGTAAGCATTTTTTAGTATTTGATATTAATGAAATGCAGTGATATTCTTAATGCATCCATGTGTTTATGTTTATTTCTGTATTTTATTCCATTCCTGCATATGTCTGGATCATGAGGGTCTAAGTTGAGGCATGTAGAGGGATTCTAATATTCTGGGGGTCCAATTGCAGTTGATGCATTAGTGGGGTGTAGGTGTGAATTAGTTAACTTAATTAATTGAGTTAAAATCTGTTTAACTAGTTCTAACTCACTGATGTGCTAGTGAGAGCTCCATTGAATTAAATTAGATTTAATTTGCAATGAGTGATAAATCAGATAACTAATAATTCACTATTAATAGTTTCATGCATGTCAGTTCCGAAGAAGACCCAGTTGAGACAGAGGTTAAAGGGAACATAACTATCAGCTGTATTTATAAAAAAATTCCCATGTGCGATTATAAAGTCATTGGGATGCCGTAATGGATTGCACAATCAAGGAAGGCTGATTTTCCTAATTAATAGGGAGTTAACTCCCTGGGAATTGTGTGAGAAAGGCAAGCTGGAGGAAGGTTAAGAATTGGCTAAGTACTAGACTGATTTTTCCTAGATGAGTAAGAGACAATTGGCAGAGTGCTAGAGAATTTTTTGAGAGATTAAGCATTGTCTTAATGTTTCATGATTCCTTGAATTAATACAAAATAGAGATATAGGGGTTTTGAGAAGTTTCTTTCCCCAGATACATCTTGTGTTGTGTGATTGATAATTTCTTTCTCCTACTTATATGTGATTGTGAAATCATGTTTTATTTCCGTAAATTGTAGGAAGGATTCAGTATCTTGTTTTATTTCATTACAAGATCAGATTTAATCCCGTTTGTTAGATACTCTACATGTAATAGAAGAGAGGGTTGATACAATCTTGTCTTGTGGTGGTTAGTAGGCCACAAGTCTATGATAAAGACCAACATAAATGGAGGAGGGCTTGTACTATAATTTAGAGCCATAACAGAAGTAGACGCATGCGTAATATTGACTGAGGCAACCCTAATTTGAGGGTCGATATTGAGATCTGAAGTTAATGTCAAGATTCAATCAAAGAAATGCCCCAATCTATGGATCCATATGAGCTAGGTCGATTCCCATATGGAGGCAAGAGTCTTGGTTTTTTCTATGGGTGGATAAGGTTTGTTCCACAATAATTAGAAGTACATAAGTATAGTGCCCTATTTAGAACAGTTTCCTAGCGTATTTAGTTCATAAGGTATGCCCTTAAGACTGTGACAAATTTCCATTGAATAAGAGTAATTGTGACCCTTAGATTGAGGTTTATTTCTGCAATATAGAATACAAATATTGAAGATGGTTTGTTGATTCAGTGTGTATGGAGATAGTAGATCCAAATGAGGGTGGAAACTGAGAAAAATATTCAGCATGAAAATGAAATGTGCCATGTGAAGAATGGATTGACATGTAGAGGAGTTGATTTTTTTGGACTTTCCATAGAGTTTTAAACATAGATCTGAAGCAAACTATAAAAATATTAGTCAAAGGATTGTTAGTGGCTGATTTTTGACCCTAGTTCAGTCATCTACAAATTGTTAGAAGGATGATTAGAGGAGTAGTTCAGATTTTTTCATGTATTGGACAACAATGATCAAATTGTCGATACAAAAGAACAATAATTTTGAGAGGAATCAAACCATTGTTAGGTGGAAGATTTGAAGAGCCCTAGATGAAGACAATATTGTGAGCCCTAGATAAATAAAAATAATTGACTGTGGTTGGGTAGATTGATGGTAGTCCAAGTATAGTTGGAGGGTTGTTAGGTTTCTGTGAAGGAAGAGCCCTAAATCTTGTACTTGTGAAGGAAAACAAGATTGGTATAAGGTCAGGTGTATAGGGCCTAAGGATCTACAGACATTGAAGGATAAAATTAGTAGTCAAGTGGGCCAGCCAACTAGCCCTAGTTAACTATATTGTATAGGATTAATTCAATGAGAAGAAGGGCAACCTCCATAGCCCTAGACTTCTCATATTGGAACTGTAGTATGGAAAAAATGGGCATACCAAAGAGTTGTCCAAAAATGGAGTTGTGAACAACTTGTTACCACTCAAACTAGTAGTGGACCTAAAAGGGGCTCCTAAGAGGGAAACTGTTAGGACAAGGGAAATGGTGGAGGCTTAACCCATTGTCACCACAACTAAGGCTCTTTTCTCTTCATGGAATTTCACCGATGGGAGGATTCCCAGTAGTTTATGAAGTCACTTTTAGTGTATATATTAATGAATATGTGGGAAGTGACCCTAGAAACCCATTCCCTAAGATAAAATAAGGATTGAGACATGCTTGCCTTTTAAGCAAGGGACTTGATCTTCTATGGAGAGAGGAGGGGGATTGAAGGGTTGAGGGACAAGAATAAGACTTATGAATGAAGTTCTCAATCCCTAAAATCCTTTGGGAAATTGGATTCCCAAATTGTCCATGATGAAAGGCCTTTGACACCAAATGGGACCACACGGAGCCAACTGGACCTAGCCCAGGTTCGGGGATGGAATTTAGCAACCAATGGTATTACTATCCTAGAAAATGTGAGGGGAAAGGATCATGCAAGGGTTTTTACTTCGATGGGTCAGATTGATCCTACTAGGTTCTAGCCTTGGGAACAGCTATGCAAAACTTGATCCTAGAGCTAGGGCTTGAGGTAAATCTCAAAATGAATTTAATGTATAAACATTTGTCGGGTTTAGTAAAATTAACAGAGCCAACACCTCAAGACCCTAACTTATTAGTTAAATTTCTAGAAAGGGAAGATAAATCTAATTCCACTATAGTGTAATGTTCCCAATTAGCCATTGCTACTTGGAACATTATGATTGCTCCATTTTTGAAATAAGAAGTAAGAAACAAAATAAAATCTATCCTAGTGTGAAAAAGGATTGAGGTAGGAGCATAAAATAAAGCCTCTTGAGTGTGAAGAGGAGAAAAAGTAAGGAGCTGGCTATAGTTGACCAAGTCAACAACGTTGTCACAAGGGAGGGAAAAGCCACTAGGGAAATGTAGTTTTGAAGGAGGAAACTTCTCAAGGAAGCTACATCACCAATGAGTGGGGCCTGAGATGGGAAAGCTCACTAAGGATAAAAAGGAAGGAGTAGCGGAAAAAGGATTCATTCATTCATACTTCGTGTTTCAGTCTTATGATTTATTTCCAGCTTCAGCTGTTTAGCCAGAGTTGCAGCACTGTTTAGTGCAAGAGTTCTCGTGTGACAATTCTAGTTTCATCATTGTTATAGTTGATTAGGAGATCGAAGGAGGAGGTCTTGAGTTCCATCCTCATCAACTATCTTGAGGAAATCCAACCTTTAACCTTGACAGCATAGTCACTTCCAGTGAATGCGTTATTTCTGCAGTAGCTGTAGTAGTTGGGGTTGTATCTATCCATTTGTGCTTATTTTAGAAGAGGAGGGAGTGATTTCCACTCCAGGAGTCTATTGAGGGAGGGATTGAGCCAATTATTTTATTGTGTGTCCCTTTTTTAGCATATCAGATATTTCTCAATACAGAGTTCCTGGGTACAATGTTATTTTGCTGCAGTGTTGTATCTTGTGTTGTTATTTTGCCGAAAACCCTTGCCGGGAAGTCCTAATGTTCTTGTAAAAGAGGTCAATCCTCTTATTTCTGATCTTGCAATGAATTAAAGCTCTAGATATATGTTATTCCATCTATTTTTATAGTTTTCATCATAAAAATAATGTTGTTGCTGCTTCCGGCATTTCCATTTTATGATGTACTGGGGTTGTGCAGCTTTTCGGCATATCTGAGATGGGGAGATCTGTTTAATGTAGATAAAGTTATTTTTTTCTGATGCAATTCTATATTTAAGCTAAATTCAACATATTCTAGAGGATCCAAGCTCTGGATTACGTTATTCTTTCACTGGTTTCCTTATACAACGTCCTCATTGGAGATATTTCTGAAATTCCTGAAGAGGAATATTACAGTGGTATCAGAGCTCTGATCTTGGCTCAGCTTGTGGGGGGGCTTTATCTTTAGCATGGAGAAGGAATACATCACAAGGCTCATAATTCAAACCCTACAGAAAATTGCAAGGGATCTCAAGGAGATGAGGCAGGAAGAAGACTCTTTAGGGTTATTCCATAAGGAAAGCACCAACACTACGAATGGCATGGAACATCCAACTACATTAGAATGCTCCACCATGCCTTAATTTTTAAATAAAGGAGTTGTGGAGGGTTCTCTAGGAGAATATTTTGAAGAATATGAGCTCCAGTCTCAAAGGTTCAAGGAGCACCTCAACTTTCAGGAGTTTTTTCGGATCAAGGATGGAAGGAGGAGTGATCCTCATCGAAGGGATGATAACTTGATGCAAGAATCAGCCCTAGAGATCAGTATGGTAGGGTTATTCCTACTCACATTTGATGGGAAACCTAAGTACACAACAAAAGCATGGGTAGAGAACCTGGACACATACTTCCAGCTCCACAAGGTTTCTAAGATAGAAGCTATCAAGATATATGCGTTGCACCTGGAAGGGGAAGCTCAAAATTTGTGGTTTCATGGACTGACCACACTTGGCCATTATAATATCACTTCATACTCAGCTTTCACCAAGAATCTAGTGGAGAGGTTTGATCCAAGGGATCCGGAAGCCCACTTTGCCAAGATAACCAAGCTCAAGTAGGAGGGAGATGTTGAGGACTATATTGCTGAGTATCTGCAGCTTTCAGTGATGGTATACAAACTCACTATGAGCACGAAGGTATGCATGTTTTTGAAATGTATTTTTGAACCATTACAACGGTTGGTCAAGTCTACCAAACCAACCACACTTCTTGAAGCTGTGGAGAAAGATAGATATCTACAAAACATCTTGCCCAGGGAAAGAACCATTTTACAGCAGAAGACCCACTCAAGGCCAAGGGAGACAATCCCTATTCAGGAATTGGAGGATAATTGTGTTATGGAGGAAGCACATCATAACCAGACCTTCTCCAAGAAGGATGCCAGCGCTGTACAACCTATACAAGACTTTTCTCCAAGAGGAAGAGTTGTTACAGTGTTAAGAGGGGTCCTAAAGTATCTAACCTTAAGGGTGAGAGGCACCATCATGGGGAAAAGAGTATCTGTATTGATAGATAGTGGAGCCACTCATAATTTTATTGATGCACAATCGGTACATAAGAGAGGAATTCCCATGGAGGAATTTGAGGGATTTTCAATTTTGGTCCTAGGAGACATGACTCTGCAATGTGCCAAGTATGTTCCAGCACTGACCATTACTATGGGTACCTACACCTTGACAGACCAATTCTTTGTGGTAGATATTCCAGACACCAATGTCATATTGGGAGTCCAATGGTTAGTAACTCTTGGGAGATTTACCACTAACTAGAGAACTTTGGAGATGGAATGGACTAGACGTGAGGATGGCCAGCAACAAAAAATCAAGGGTATGAACACATATCGCTGTCAGGTTGTTTCAGCACATAGGATGGAGGAAGATCTGTAGAGAGGAGATGTTGCATGGGTAGTGGAGCTGCATATATCTGAGGTGAAGGGCAAGGACTCACCGATGCATCCAGATGTTCAATCTCTTTTGGAAGGGTATTCTACAGTATTTGGGGATATCCCATCCAAGAGACCTCCTGACCGGGGGTTTGAAAACACCATTGAGTTGGAGCAAAGGGTCCAAGCAGTGATCACCACTCCTTATAAACATTCCAAGGCCTATAGGGATGAGATTGAAAGAGCTATCCAAGAGCTGCTAGCTTTAGGGCACATTCGACCTAGTACTAGTCCTTTTGCTTCCTCGGTGGTTTTGGTAAAGAAGAAAGATGGCACATTGAGGATGTGCATTGATTATAGGGCCTTGAAAAAGAAAAATTTGAAGAACAAGTACCCTATACCCAAGATCGATGAACTCATGGATGAGATAAGGCGATCCAAATATTTCTCCAAGATTGATTTGAGGTCCGGGTACCATCAAATCAAGGTCATGGAGCAAGATATCCCCAAGACAGTGTTCAGGTGTCACTATGGGAATTTTGAGTTTCTGGTAATGCCCTTTGGATTGACTAATGCTCCAGCAACTTTCCAATCCTGTATGAACCATATCTTGTTGGGGCATTTGAGAAATTTTGTATTGGTCTTCTTTGATGATATTACGATCTACAACCGCACTTGGGAGGAGCACTTGCAACATATTGAGACAGTCTTACATATCCTCAAGGAGAAGCAATTCTATGACAAGCTCTCCAAATGTGAATTTTGCCTCATAGAGATGTTGTATTTAGGGCATATAATAGGAGTGGATGGAGTGAGGATACATGAGGAGAATATTCAAGCTATCAAAGATTTACCTAAACCTAGGAATGTTACAGAACTCAGAGGGTTTGTGGGCATATGCACTTATTACCAGAAATTTGCGAAAGGATTTTCACAATTAGCAGCACCAGTTATAGACTTGACAAAGAAGGGGGCTTTCCATTGGACACCTACAGTGTAGAGAGCTTTTGATAAGCTCAAAGAGGTAATGAGTAGTTGTCCTATTTTGGTTTTACCTGACTTCTCTCAACCTTTTGTGTTAGAATGTGATGCATCAGGTGAAGGTATTGGGGCAGTCTTGATGCAAGGAGGGCATCCTATAGACTTTGAGAGTAGGAAGCTGCTCCCTCATGAGAGGCTATACCCCATCTATGATAGAGAAATGTTGGCTATCATACATGCATTAGCGAAATTTCGGCAATACTTGGTGGGGAATAAGTTCAAGGTAAAGACTGATCACAATAGCATTAGATTTTTTCTTGAACAGAGGTAACATCAGGAGAGACAACAGAAGTGGGTGAGAAAAATCCAGGCTTATGACTTTGACATAGAATATGTCAAGGGGAAGAGAAATATAGTAGATGATGCACTTTCCAGGAGGCCTACAGCGCTGTCCTTGAGGGGCATGGACACATATTGGAAGGCTCAACTCTTAGTTGAGTACTCCAAAGATGACTTTGCATTTGGGATACTTGATGGGGTGGTATCAGATGAGATGTTTAGACTAATGGATGAGGTTATCTATTACAAGGACCAAATCTACTTGGCTAAGAATTCTAACCTCAAGGAGAAGATCTTATTGGCCTCACATGATTCACCACTTGCGGGGCATCAAGGTTTCACAAAAACTTACAGGTATATCAGGGAGAGATTCTCTTGGAACAGTCTCAAGGAGGATGTGCTCCGGCATCTCAAGGAATGCACCATTTTCCAATAGAATAAGGGAGAGCACACTTATCCTATTGGGTTTTCGCAGCCACTACCTATTCCGGATGGGAAGTGGGAAAGTATCTCTATGGACTTCATCACCGGCTTACCAACAGTGCAGGGTAAGGACTGTATCTTTGTTATTCTTGATAGAATAACAAATTACTCTCATTTCTTTTCCATTTCTGCACATTTTACTGCTTCACAGGTAGTTGAGCTCTTCTTCATAGATGTATTTAGACTCCATGGTCTCCCTAGGACCATAGTGAGTGATCCGGACAACTGCTTCATGGGTGGTTTTTGGCAGGAAATTTTCTGATTATTGGGGACTGAATTGACCCCCAGCACTAGCTATCACCCCCAAACTGATGGGTAGACTGAGATAGTGAAAAAGTGGCTAGAAGGCTACTTGAGGAACTATGTGGCAGGGCAGCAAAAATCTTGGTTGCATTGGCTCCATTTGGGGAAATATTGTTACAACACTACTCACCACATCTGTATTGGCATGACTCCATTCCGAGCCTTGTATGGATATGCGGCACTTTAATTTACTGATGTTATGTTTGGGGAAAGTAAATCTCCAAGGGAAAGGGATTGGATTCAAGAGAACCAAGACATACTCAGGGCACTCAAAGATAACAATGCTACTGCTCAAAACTAGCAGAAGATATATGCAGACCGTGGTCGGATAGAGAGATAGTTTGAGGTGGGAAATCTTGTCTACCTACACCTTCAACCTTACAAACACTCCACACTCAAGGTGAAGGGGGCTGAAAAGCTCAAACCACGTTTCTATGGGCCATACAAGGTGAAAAAATGTATCGTAAGGTATCATATGAGCTGGAGCTTCCTAAGGGGAGCAACATCCACAATATCTTCCATGTATCTTGCCTCAAGAAGGCCATTGGGAGGAATGTAGTTTCCAACATGGAACTTCCTCCTATTGATGATGAGGGCCATTTTATTTTTCATCCAGAAGCAATCTTAGACACAAGGGAGAGGCAGTTGAGAAACAGAGTCATCAAAGAAAATCTAATTCGATGGAGGAATCTACCAGATGAGGACGCCACTTGGGATGGAGAGAGGATCTTACCGCATCCTTATTTACTGTTGCTTGTCGGCTAGCAAATTTTGGGTGGGGAGGACTGTAATGTTCCCAATTATCCATTGCTACTTGGAACATTATGATTGCTCCATTTTTTAAATAAGAAGTAAGAAACAAAATAAAATCTATCCCAGTGTGAAAAGGGATTGAGGTAGGAGGATAAAATAAAGCCTCTTGAGTGTGAAGAGGAGAAAAATCAAGGAGCTAGCTATAGTTGACCAAGTCAACAACCTTGTCACAAGGGAGGGAAAAGGCACTAGGGCAGCACAGTTTTGAAGGAGGAAAATTATCAAGGAAGCTACATCACCAATGAGTGGGACCCAAGATGGGAAAACTCACTAAGGATAAAAAGGAAGGATTAGAAGAAAAAGGATTCATTCATTCATACCTCTTGTTTCAGTCTGATGACTAATTTCCAGCTTCAGCTATTTAGCCAGAGTTGCAGCACTGTTTAGTGCAAGAGTTCTCATGCGGGAATTCTAGTTTCATCATTGTTATAGTTGATTGGGACATCTAAGGAGGAGGTATTTAGTTCCATCCTCATCAAATATCTTGAAGAAAGCCATCCTTTAGCCTTGACAGCATAGTCACTTCCAGTGAGTGCATTATTTTTGCAGTAGCTACAGTAGTTGGGGTTGTATCTATCGATTTGTGCTTATTTTAGAAGAGGAGGAAGTGATTTGCACTCTAGGAGTCTATTAAGGGAGGCATTGAGCCAATTATTGTATTGTGTGTCCATTTTTTAGCATATCAGATATTTCTCAATATAGAGTTGTTGGGTACAACATTATTTTGCTGCAGTGTTGTATCTTGTGTTGTTATTTTCCCGGAAACCCTTGCCTGGAGGTCCTAATGTTCTTGTAAAAGAGGTCAATCCTCTTATTTATGATCTTATAATGAATGAAATCTCTAGATATATGTTATTCCATATATTTTTGTAGTTTTCATAATAAAAATAATGTTGTTGCTACTTCCGGCATTTCTATTTTATGATGTACTGGGGTTGTGCTTCTTTTTGGCATATTTGAGATGGGGAGATCTGTTTAATGTAGCTAAAGTTATTTTTTTATGATTCCATTCTATATTTAAGCTGCATACAACATATTATAGAGGATCCAAGCTCTGGGTTGCATTATTCTTGCACTGGTTTCCTTATGCAACGTCCTCATTAAAGATATTGCTGAAATTCATGAAGAGGAATATTACATATAGGCCTCTCAATGTGAGATTCAAAATTTCATCCAATAGAATTGGAAAAATATTTAGCTCAAATATGGGAAGAGTTAAGAAAAATAGTTTGGGAAAAGTCTATGAACGAAAAATTTTGTTCACAAGAAATATCCATGATAGTTTACGAATCACCCCAACATATATCCTTTATGCAATTCATATGATGATATATATTCACACTTATTTATATCTTGTCCCAGCACAATGCGGGTCATCATCACCACCCTTGAAAAATTGAACATGATAGGCTTGTGGTCCTATCCAAGATTGGAAGAAAATTTCAAAACTTAGTTACACAACATCATGGAAGATTATTAAAAAGGTTTCCCATGCATTCTAATCAACAATATTTGGTGGGATTGGAATAGAAACACATTTGTTTCATGAGAAATATCCATGTTAGTTTAAGAATCACCCCAACATATATCCTTTCTGCAAGTCATATGATGATATTTCTTCACACTTATTTATCTCTACTCCGAACACAGTGCAGGTCATGACCAACACCCTTGCAAAATTGAACTTGATAGGCTCGTGATCCTATCTAAACTTGGAAGAAAATTTCAAAAATTAGTTACACAACATCATCAAATATTATTAAGAATGTTTCCCATGCATTCTAATCAACAATATTTGGTGGGATTGGAACAACAACACATTTTGTTCACGAGAAATATCCATGATATTTTACAAATCACCCCAAAATATATCCTTTATGTAAGTCATATGATGATATTTCTTCACACTTATTTATCTCTTGTCCCAACACATTGTAGGTAATCACCACCACCCTTGCAAAATTGAAGATGATAGGCTCATGGTACTATCTAATATTCAAAGAAAATTTCAAAACTTAGTTACTCAACATCATGGAAGATTATTATAAAGGTTTCCCATGCATTCTAATAAAAAATATCTAGTGTTATTGGAACAACAACACATTTTTTTCAGGATAAATTCTAACAAAGATGAAAATTGAATTGATAAAAATAGTGTTTAGAAGACAAGATTCATCCTAAACCACAAAAATAATGGATTCTGGTAATTCATCCACTCTCTCTTGGATGCCCCTGTGACTTCTTGGATGGTGTTGCACAAGTTATCCCACCTAGATCCAAAGTGGGTGTGGTACTCTTCCTCTCCCAGTCTTATAGCAAGAAAGTAAGATATACCCAAAGTCGAGGCTCCAACAACTCATTTGATTCCATTGCTCTTTGTACCCTTCTAGAAATTGCATCCATCAAAAGAGTTAAATCCCTATAGATCATGGGGGATTCAAAAAACATGATCAATTGGGTCAATAATTCATGATAGAAAACATCTACCTAAATCCCATCCTACAGGATATCATAGATTCCCCCAGCTCTTTGGACTAGTTATCTTTTAGACATATTCTCAAGGAGCTAAATACCACAACACACAAGCATTCAAAATAATCTTACAAGTTTGGTTCAATGTTTTTATGTGACCCTTTGCAACCTTCACTTGACTATTAAAATATGTAAGTAAAATTTTGTTCCCCTTCAATATTGAATTTAAAGGTATTAATTGTGGTTGACCCTGCCAATAAACAAATTCTTGTGAGATTCCATAGAATAAGAACATAATATTAAAGAAGAAAATAAACAACCGTAGAAATTACCTGTGTTATTGAGTCATGAATTGGATCATGGATATGTTGTCTCAAATTCAATGGAGTTTGTTTTGGTGAAGCATGACTAGGACTCAAGGAGCTCTACTAAAAGATAAATAGTTTGCATGAGATACCATGAAATCAGAGGACGAAGTGTTAAGCTACAAAAACAATGTTTCTTTAATTACACATCCTACAACAATACAATCATGTTCATATTGACGTTGTGCTTTTAAAATCCCAATATTCAAATATGTTATACATCAAAAATTAAATTGTCTACACATGTAATTATTACATTATTGTCTAGGTTTGGATCAACTTGACCATTTTCTTTTCCCACCTCCGTAGCAGCCTTCAATTCCAAGAATTCTTCAACAACTACTTTCAATATTCTAATTTCGTTGTCTTTTTCTCTCAATTTCTCTAATTTCTTCCTGTAAGCATGCTATCCATTGTTTTTTGGTTTAGTGGAACTCACATGAACTTGAGGTTGTGACCCTTTTCCCCTCTCTTAATATAGTGTGATTTGATTAAATGACTACCTACCATCCAATATCATTTTTGTAGGTATCATGCAAGGAGATTTTGATCTAGAAATTATATAGCAACGTTCTTCCATAGGCCTTGAGTAATCTGGCCCCTTAGGCAATACATAAGGTATTGAGATCCCTCCCAATCAGCTTTCATTAATATTAATAATAATTTTTTATTTTTTTAAAATCTATGTTTTGTTAGAAAAGAATGCATTTCTTAGATATTTGGTGGGTTGAATGCCACCAAGGCTCGGGGATCCTATGGATGGATTTGTTTCCATATACTTCTTGACCAAGGGGGGGAATCCCTTCTCTAATAATAGGCTACCACCTGTGCTTTGGAGGTAAGGTAATGGAGACTAAAAATAAAATTATAGTTAAGCCATCCTATAAAATTCTAGTTAAGGCATCCCATAGAATGGAGATTATAAAATTATTACCTTGCATTACATCCTTAAAAGAGGAAATCCACTAGGGTATTTGATGCTCAAAGCTCCTCCACACAACCTGATATTTAGAATAATGGTATATTTCCTTGAAATATCACATTATGTCATATGGTTGGAGTCCCACATTATCTTCCCTCCAAATAACATACATTGAGACATTGTAGAGATGCCCATATTGTTCTTGATGTGTTGTTACAAAATTTCCACCAATTCTCAATCCCTAGACCATAATAGGAAAGACTTCCCATTGATATTTTTTATGAATATCTAAAAAAATTGTTTCTCCATTTCAGTCTACCTTTCATCCACACAATAGTTTGGTGAGTGGGGGATTGCCATGGAATCCATAATCAATATGGTGGGGCAAATGAATAAGCATGTGATAGAGATAAAACATAGTTTAGACCCTAGACCCAGTATAGAGCTTTCCCCTTGCAAGCTCCCTAGGCTTAATGAGCCCCTGTCAGACAAACGAACTTTGGAACAATTGTACAAATTTTGTACCATGACACCTGACATGACTAGGGCCCAAATGAAGGAATATTTAATGAGGCAGAGCCGTTGCTCATCTGTGGAGTCTAAGAGAAAAATATAATAGAGAGCCACTCGTTCTTCAGAGAAACAAAACCAAAGCATCCATTGTCCATTTCCATGGAGTTTAGTGGGCGAGTCAACTAGAAACCTTTTCCTTTCATCCTTGTATGTCGCATACTCCTAACCAATGACAATTCCAAACAAAAAATTATAGAGAGAAACCCTAGAGCATTCTGCAGATTTCATTTTTTCTCGACGTGTCAGCTTCCAAAAGTGTCTCTATTTTCTATTATTGAATTCATGCAATTCTTTTCAACACACTTATCACCATTTAATAATAGTTGCAATGAAAGTAAACAAAATATGTCAAAAAAAAAAATTTCAAAATCATCCTTTGTTGTACTATACTACGTAATACATATCCCAAGAAACTCACTAAGTACTTCTCACTTTGAGAATGATACCTGAAGTAAACTATATTTATTAAAAGGTCAAGGATCTGCAAAATGGGGTTGAAGGCCATTCTAAAAATATACTTGTTAGGAGCTCAACATCTCACTCGTGGGAGTAGAATTTAGGTGGGGATGATAAAAATCAATTCTCCCCATTTAAGACCTGAATAATTATTTCTTGCTAGTAGACACTCTAAAGTGATTCTTAGTATTAATTTACAAAGCATGGAAACTAATGAAAGATGTGTTTTTTGATGGCTTCATCTTGTTTACTATAATATAATCTATAATATTTATAGATTATCATCAACCTTCGGTTGACCTTTACATTTCATTTCAAGTAAAGACGTAGGGGGCTACATGTCCATTTTTCCTATCCATAGGCGTTCTTTATTTGGCCTTTGTTGGGGCTAAATGTGGGAATTTTTATTGCCTAGGTCCATGTCTTTCGTTATTTGATGTGTTTTGTTTTCTTTATTGAGGTATTACTGAGCTAAATTGACTCACATTATGTGGTTAGATGAAGCTAAGTGTGATCCTTTATCATTATCGAAAACCATGTTTCTTAGCATGAAAATATTCTATTTCCAACATTTTTATTTGTTACTTTTGTTAAACTAGGGTGTCCATGACCAAAGCATGTTGATAAATACATTGATGTTCGTTTTCACAAACCTTGGTGGTTACTAAGAAAATTGAGATTCTATTTTTTTTATAGATTTCTCATGTCTATAGAGCTCTCTATTAAATTCCTGGGTTTCATGTTATTACATCTTTAGTAATATTGCCCAATTCGGAGGGAACTATGAAGTGCCCAAAAATGAGAGTCCTAGAAAATAATCTTTATATTTCTTTAGGGTGTACTTGCAAACAAGAATTACACTAGGGGGATAGAGTAGGGTAGGCAAGGTATGGTATGTAGATTCCAACAACTAGTCCAAACAACCCACAAGAATCCTGAGGCCACAAACACCTAGAACCTAGACATCATGAAAAAGATAGTTTTCTCGAATAAAACATTGATAGGGTATCAAAAAACCATCAAAACCTTTACCATAAGATAAAAGTTCTAAAGTAAAAGCCATAGACAATGAGAAGTTCTTACCAAGAAGGCATATAGGTTTAAATCTAATTTCCATCAAACTATGTCGCCAAGACCACTCACAAACTACTCCATTATCCCACTTGAGTCCTGATATGTGACACGAAAGGATTCAAAATGCCAATTAAGAGTTAAGTATAACATGTATGAAAATGGTGAATACGTCTCTTTACATCTCATTCCTTGCTTTGATATCACATGAATTGGGAGTATCGTGACATGGTTTGATTATGAATATCACAACATTCCTTCATGTTTGATAAAACACAAGTGAACTTCAAGGATGGCTTGAACATATAAACCCTCATTTTTTTTAAGGACCTCCATTTACTTTATTTCTTTGTTTGCAAGCCACATAGCTTATCCACTAAATACTTAAAGATTTGAAAAGAAAAACCTAGGGAATATGATTTTGAATCCTTATAATGAGATGCTATAGAGGTATAAAAAATAATTTTATTTTAAACAAAGAATGGTACTTTAATTTCATTTTAAACTAATTAGAATGGTACTCAAAATAGCTAAAAGCTAAATAACATTCATCATCCTTACTCTCTTTATATTTACTAAAATTAGTTCCAAACCAATACATATGATTTCGATTAGTTAAATCAGAAGGAGGGATTGTGTATCATTCCGAGAAGAGATAAAGAGGGAAAAGTATGAACCAATTCATCTATAGCGGAAGGTGGGTTGAGCTTCTCAGACATGGGGATCGAGAACCTGTACGTGCAGTGGTGCCTCCGCCTGATTTTAACAATAACACGTCATGGTTTATGTATCCCGGCATGTGGACGACCTAAATTTTGATACTCTTCTTCACATGGATCACGTTAATCTCTCTATTCAGATGCACTGCTCACACAACTTCGACCATTTTCAATCTCACACATTTCGCAGTCAGTATTCAATTTATTTATTTTTTGTCATTAATTTCCTGAGAATTAACACTTTATGGATTTTATTTTTGGGCCACAATAGGTTCTATGAAAACCAATTAATTTTCATTATGTTTTTCTTTCCCATGAGATTGAACCCTGGGCGATTTCAATCCCCTTCGTTTTCCCTTTTTTTGGCGGTACGATTGCTTAAATTATGATGGAATAATCTCCAAAAAAAATTCAAAAACTGTTGTTCCCAAAATTTATTTCTATTAACACAAAAATAAGATCACTGTGATTTAGGAGGAAGAAATTTCCTAAAAATACCACATCAATTCGCTACCAAAATAGCTACAAATTGCATATGTAAACTGGAAATTAAAGGAAGATATCTGTAGATTCTTAATACGATTTAAATTTAAAACAGAGGTCTATGAGCCTTACATTGTGCTCTCCATAGGAAGGGGATAATAGGCTAATCAATGCATGTAGAGGCCTCATAAATAGTGCATGGCCTTAGAAAGTGTCTCTTGAAGAAACTTGTTGGTCTGTAATATGTGTGATGTTCTTAATACGAATCTAGTTTCTTGTTTAAAAGTAATTTTAGGGGAATTGGGTAGAATTCATTTTTTAAAAGCATTTGGAATGCTTTTGATGAGATCGATAATCTCACGAATATGCAAGATATTGAAAATATTTTCGAAATTTAAGTGGAATACATTCCATGCACATAATATATTTGTGTGGTATAATGGAATCAACGCTGAAAAATTTAGCTTGGAAAAGGACTTGGTGAGGTTGGAGTGCAAGAGTTGGCAGGAAAAATTAGTAAAAAATGAGGGTTTTTCATCTCCTTTTTGGTGTTTAGTTTGATGCAGGTGATTTCACCATATTCCCACAAGTTGGATTTGTCAGGTAGTGAATAACTTGCAAGTTACTTGCAACTTTAGGTTGTCACCCATGAGTACTTGCAAGTTTGTTGTTCCTGTGTAGGACTTGTCATTAGGAGTCAAACTTTTCTTCAGTAGCAAGGCCTTGTAGGTTTGTTGTTTCTGAGTTTGAATTGCCATTAGGGAGTCAGAATTTTCTTCAGCAATAGGGCTGAGCTGAATTATGAGCTCTAGTATTACTCTCAAAAATTGACATTTTTTCCCAACTGTGAATGGAATTGTTCTAGGTTTGTGCTATTTTTTACCTAGGAAGATTATAAAGTTAAATGTTTTCTAATATTTCTGTCAGTTAGTTTGCTTATCTTCTTTAATTAGTGAATCTGGATATTGATTATATGGTTTACTTATTTAGTGCTTTATAATAGGGGTTTTTTCATTTTTTATTTAAGTTTTAAAAGCTCATTTTATTCTGATTTGATATTTATGGTGGATGTTTTCCTGTTTTCCAAGTAGTCGTGTTAATTTTAGATAAAAATGGCATTTTCTATACTTAAGAGAAATTAAATTCAATTTTCATTATTAGCCCAATATCAATTTCTAAATTAGAAATCACATTAACATTGATAGTAAATGCAGATAGACCATAAACAATAAGCATAAGACAAGCCAAGACAAGACACATTATTTGGCAGATTCCAAGGAAAAACCACATTGTGGGGAAAACCCTTTGATCAAATTCTTCTTATTATTCTTCAATAATTCAATAGAGAGATAAAGAGAGTACAAAATAAAATTTTACATGCCCAACATTTTCAAATCAACCCTGACATAATGATAACAACAATATATAGTATTTAACCGGAAGCCCTAACCAGAAAGATAATGCTAGTCAAATCAGCAATAAATCCTCCTCCATGCAACTCAGTCAACAGCAAATAAATTCGGTCTTCCAGGAGAGAGAAAGTTAGCCCAAAATAGGGAAGTCAAACCCAGTCAACATTGCTATAATTTATGTGGTCAAAATAGAAGTCAACGTTGAACTCAACTTTGGTCAAACTTCTCCAAATGCCTCGGGATATGTGCCAGCTAATGCGGCCTCAAGAAATGGATGAAATGCATAAAGCCATACTCAAAAGGGAGGAGTTGGCCCTTTGTCAAATCTAGTCAACACTCCTGCAATCAAGCCTAAAAACAATCCTGAAATCCTCCTACAATTTTCAGCCTTTTGATTTCACACGTGAGGGAGAGCTTCCCCTTGTTTTACGACCCAATCAAGAGAGGAGAGAGAATGTTGTGTGATGAGATGATATCCAAATTAGGGGAGGGTCTCTATTATATATACAATTATTTGAAGGTCGAGACGCATCTTATTGGGGCTTCAAGAGCCTACATTAGATTCTAGCAGACCTTGACAATTTCCACATGTGTGAGAAAATAAATTCAAAATCACACTTCTGCTCATCCCAACAAGATGATATTTAGATCAATATTGCATCTCTCAGAAACAGGAATCCAATAAATATATCATATCCATCATATGAGTTGTACAAGGTAGATTTTTTCCCCAGTTCCCAATTTTAACATTGCATTTCAACTAGGGAGAAATCCACTTGGCAATCCATCTGTCAACCTGTACCATCTCTGTCATCCCTGCACTGCTCTGTTTAACTATGAAGAAATAATGAATACAAATTGATTGAGAGTGAGTCACAAGACCTTACTAGTCTCCACTGACCCAAAGTCAGTCCAGAGGTAAAACCTCAATCAGACTTGATCCTAAATCAAATTGTTGAACACCATGCATCCTAGCATAGAGAGTACGACAGTACACGATGTGTCCATCGGTAGTGCTATGGTATCTATCCTAGTTTCCCAAATCATTGACCAGATGAGAGGTAATTCCCATGAGTCTCAGACTACATGGGTAGGATTTCTGTTGGGGTATCCCAAGGAGAAGGTGAACCACTCATCCTACCCATACATCAACCAAAAAATGGGGTATCACAGGGGAAGGTGAACCAGTCACCCTGTACACAACGCACCACTAGGGAAAGGTGAACCATTCATCTTATCATTACTCATAGCTCCAAGAAGTACCCCCAAGCCCCCCCCGGGGCTCCTAGAGCTCAATGTCCAACTCAAGCGGGACCCTCATAGGGGGGTCTTTCCACAACTCCAAGTCTCTCACGAAAGGTTAAGAATTTGAAATTCCCTAGGGGATTCATGAGAATAACTATGATCTTCTCATAAGTTCCAATGTGATGGAGCCTTACTGCTCCCCATTGTACCATATCCCGAATAAAGTGGTACCTGATATCAATATCTTTGGAGTGGTCATGGAACATGGAATTATCTAAAAGGAGAATCCAACTTTGGTTTTCAGAGAATATCACGGTGATATCAAACGCATGCTCAAGGAAATCACTAAATAGCTTCCTCAACCAAACAACTTCACAACATGCCATACTAGTTTTAATGTATTTGGCCCCAACGGTGCTCAAAGAAACCGATTTTTGCTTCTACTCATCCAGGATATCAAAGAAGAACCTAATGAGAAGCAACATCTAGATGTGTTGTTAGCCTGTTACAATCCATGACACTACTAGCCCAGTCAACATCAATATATCCATGGAGCCTCAAATTACCGACACTGTATGTCAATCCATAGTTGATTGTGCCTCAGATATATCTCAAAAGGTTCTTTGCTGCAATGCAGTGTATGTCATGAGGCTCAATCATGATTGACTCAACATATTCACTAAAAATCATATGTCTAAATAGGAGTTCACCAAGAATATCAGGCCCCCCATGAGTTGACGATACTTGGAAGGATTTCCCAAATCGGGCCCAAAAACACTTCCTCATAAGAGTTGCAGTCCAACATCCCAAATCTTTCGAGCAACTTCACAATATATTTTCCTTGAGAAAGGAAAATCTCACATGGATTTTTTCAGACATCCAAGCCTAGGAAGTAGTGCATCAGTCCTAGGTCTTTCATCTCGAATTCATATGCCAACTTCCTCTTGCATTGATGAATGAGAGGGTCTACACCTGTCAGAAATAGACTGTCCACATAGAGCACAAAAATTAAAGGCCTATCATTTTCAACCTGGAAGTAAAGGTTCAGAAAAATTTCGCTTCTTGTAAATCCCAACTTCATAAGATAGTTGTGGATCCTCTCATACCAAGCCCTGGGGGCTTGCTTCAAGCCATATAGGGCTTTCTTCAACCTGCATACATCTGAATCTCAATCTAGAACTTCAAACCTTTTGGGTTGTTCGACATCAACTTCTTCCTTAAGTGAGCCATGTAAGAAATCAATTTTGACATCAATTTGATGTAGATTCCATCCCTGGGAGGCAACAAGGGAAATAATCGAATAGATGGTGGTATATCGGGAAACCAATGCAAATACCTCATCATAGTCCACACCTTAGATAAAAAAGGGCTTCATTAAGTTTCTTATCGAAAGTAGTAGATATTGTGGAGGCCAATGTGGGAGAGTAGAGGATATAGATTGTGAGGAGAAAAGACCATGGATATTGTATGTATGATTTCATTAGGGATCATGATGTCATGAACCCTATTTCATAGGCCCGGTGGGTGATGAAATTGTTTCTAATTGTGCCTTTTATATGCCAAACTTTTTTCCCCTGCCACTATCTCACCAACAAGCACACATGCATACATATTCTTACATTATTATTGGTACGATACATTTTTTCTTTTAGGGAATGGGTTTATTGTTTTGCTCAATATTGATCCAAGAAAAACATTATATAGATTCTAAACACTTTGGTATCTGAGGTTCATGAACAACAGAAATACATGATGTCTTAGAATAGGAGAGGATACAAGGAAGGATCCTATTAAGGTGATCTCACTTAGTGTCCATTGTTCTTTGTTATTTATTTTTATGCATGGAGAAATATTTATCATCATTTTGGATTTTTATACAGTCATTTTGGCTTTTATGAATCTATGACCATTGATTAGCAAGTGGTTAAATGAAGTATCAAATTGATTTTTCTTGGACATTATCTTAGGAGGAGCCTTATCTTAACGATTGTATATAGTTGATAAGTTTTTCTCTATGTATCTTGTCAACAATGGGGATATATGAGTGTGTTATATATTGGATTCTACACATACACATGCCGAGTATGAAATTCTTTGGTGAGGTTGATGTGCCTTACATGGAAGCGTTTTGGAAGTTTCTACCATCCAGTGCAAATTTCAAGTCTCATTTGATATGGGTAAGAAATTTTATAATGGGCATATCATTCACATTGGGTGGACAACAGTTGCCTACTGAGTACATTTTCATTATTTATCATGTTTAAAATTAGAATTGAGTCTATGTCAATGAGGGCTATAACCTTTTTTTTCCTACTCAACAATGACTCGAAAACTATTAGAAATAACTCTCGTATTCTTGGTTCATGTCCCCATTTTTTGAGTGGAAATCATGTTTAAAATGGTAGCAACAGGAGGGATGATTTGTTTGTAGGAATTCAATAAGAGATTCAAGAGTTTGGGTTACAAAAACTGTAGGATTTCCTTTGTGTAGTACTATTGATCTTTCATTTCTTGTTCATGCAAGCATTTCAAAAATTTTCTTCACCCCAAGCAATCTTCAGTGACTTCTAACATGGGTGTAGGGATTTTTTTCTTAGATGTTTGAACCATCTGGGTACTAGGGATTAATAGTTGCGGTTTTGTTTTCAGTTATTTTTACATTTTGTGTCGTAGTGGAATGTAGTTTGTGTCATAAAATGGTTCACTGGATCTCATTTCTTTATTTAATTTTATAATGAATTAATTTGCTTTGGTTATTAGTTGCATGATCTAAATTATAGATACCTTTTGTTGATGCACTTTGCATCTCAAAATTCATGTCTGACTATTGGGATTTGTTTAGTAATTGGTTAAGAAACATAATTTTTGAGTATGATATATTGACGGGGTTACAAAAATATTCTTGCAAGTTTGCAACATCTCATGCACCATTAAAATCAAAATTCACATATTTGAGACTTGTTAACTTACTCAGCTAGTTTGCAAGTAGATCCAAAACTTGAAAGTAAGATGAAAACATGATGTCGGCTTGAAATTCTGATTCTTCTTTAAGTAATTTCCGAAAATACAGATAGGAAATTGGGATGATAATGGGATTATTCCAGGAATGTCAAATTTAATTTCCATTCCTGATTGTTTTCCCACCTTTTGCCCTGCATGTGTGTATTTACATGGACGTTGGGATTATTTTGTTACTTTGATATCTTTATGAAAAGTTATACAATTTTAACTTTTTTATATGAATAATGGCCCATGATAGATATGGCTAAAAATAAGTTTGTTGAAGGATTCAAGCTGGCGAGGACCTCCATAGTAACAGTTTTGAACAACAACACATTCATTGTAATCTGAACCTAATTACTAAATTGTTGATTGGGCTATCCATAATTTGTCTTAAAAAGCATTGATAGTCTGAGAGAGGCTATTTCTAAAAGGAACTCCTTTGGAAATGAAGGGTGGAGACCTTGACTGCATTTATTTGACAAGGTGGCATGCTTAATACTACTTGCAACTTTGTGGCCTACATATCGCTAGTCACTATATGGAGGTGGGATTGTTTCATAAAATAAATTGTTCTTTCTATTCTACCAAATTGTGTAAGTAGTGTTCTTGTGGGATAATTTTTTTAGGCTCTTGGCTTGATTGAGCCTCCCCATCCTCTCTTTTAAATTATCATAGATTTGGGAATGTGGAAAATCTCTAAAATATTGATTTTCTTAGAATGCTTTCATTCCTAGGTTTTCTATATTGGAAACTTCAAGCCATCTGTATCATAGAATTTGGGTCCAACTGCATCCCCAAAGGACTATATCAACTAGATGGAGTGCTCCTCAAGAAATTCTTGGTAAAGCTTCCAACTTTTTCAAAGTAGAAAGATTCATTATGGACTCTTTCTCCAATGTGAAACTGCCTCAATAAATAATTAAATAATCTTTGAGTTCCTTACAACTCCACAAGAATTGTGCAAGGAAAGAGTCAACAGCAATAAATTAATTAATCTCCGACCAACTTCACATGAGTAAATCCCAAGCCACCAATTCCATGGATGAATGTGCAAGATGAAATAGGAAAATCCCGAAGTTGTAAGTGGGAAAACTCAAACAAAAAAATCCAGGGAGAAAAGGGTGAAATAAGTGTATTGATATTTTGGTACTTAGCAGTTGTATTGAACTATTTTTCGTCATTTGTTGGACATTAATAGAATTTTATTATCTTATTAACAAGTAGCACAAATATGTCTATTTTCTTATCTACAACTAATTTGGAATCCTACATTTTTTTAATATAAATGCATTATAATATATTAAATATATTATATAAAAAATGGTTCTGCTCCACCTTAGACACTTCCACATAGCTCAGTGCTAATTTCAACAGTCAAGCCTCCTCCTTCATTGTCTTTCGTCAATATCTTGCGGATTGATCTAGAAATTGTTTGTGTTCGAGTGGTCTGTTTTATGCATAATGGGTAATATCATTTGGATAGACTGCCTAGCTAGAATTTAAGTTTTATCTTCTGTTAGTATTTACTGCCTCACATGCTTTTAGATGTTTGTTAAAAAGTAAAACCACTTGTTTTAAACTTTATAGCGTTGTATAGTGATGATTTAATGTGAATCTAGGAATGTGTTTTCAGAGGAGCATTCATAAAATTATTGAAGTTAGTGTTCGTAAGGTTAGATTTTTCAGATTGCATAATTAGTTGACTTGCAAAATCTATCTCTCTACTAATAGATGAATTGGATGCTATAAAGACTGAACTAATGGGACTTCCACTTATCTTTTGATGAAGTGCAAGGTGCTAGTGAAGATTTTGCTGAGCAGATGGATATAGGTCATAAAGCTTCATGTCACTAGAAAGGAAATAGTTGTTCTCAATGCCAGTGACAATTTTCCCCCACCCCTCCATCCGCAATAATTGGAGGTTCTAATGATCAGTGTGAAGCACTTCTACAAAGGCTGATGTATTTATGTAGGTGGTAACCTCAATTTCTCCCAAAGGTGTTAGACTCTGAAGAGCATTCAGCTCAGTCAACATGAAATTCATGTTCTGTTGGTATAGATCAGGGTCAATTTCATCCAACATGTGAGCCAGGCCCAAGCATGTTGTTGTTTTCAAGGTCATTACTACCTCAAAAGAGAGACATCACAAAAAAAATTGTTTCCACATTTGAATCTCAACACAATCTTTCAATGACAGTTTTAGATTGTAGCTTATGTGGAGTGATTTTTAGGCTCTGGGATTTTGTTACAACCCCTTGTCCATATCATGTTATTTATAGTGGGAACGATCTGCCAGAGATGAGAAAAATGTTAGTACTTGCACGTGGGGTAAGTGCAGCGAGTGGAATTGGATGATGGTATGATATTAATTCAAGGGATAGGGAAAATTTTGAAGGTCGAGATGAAGTAGAGGAAGATGCAAATACATTTGATGGGAAATCAAACTCAAACATAGGTATGTACTTAAATCTAAAAATATATGCAAGGCCACCTATGACACATTTCAACACTCCTGCTATTGTTGCACCCTTTGAATATCCTATAGAAGACATGGATCCAATGTTAGGGAAACCTACTGGCAGTTAAGTTGGAGATCATGCAACATCATATGAGTCATGACGTCCTCACACTCACAAATGAAATATGGATGAAGGAGGAAGTACAATGGATAGGTCGATAATCATGTTCCAATGTGATGATAGTGTGGAAGGAACTGTGGTTAATCGCGATGCCGATGAAGTCAATGATTGAAGTCAGTATTCTGGTGGAACATCAAAGTGCACACAGACAATAGAGAGCTTGGATGTAGATCGAGCATCCTATGGCAGATATGTTTCATACACAGGTCCCAGCTATTCAGCAACACTTTAAATAGACATTGAAGTAGGTGGTCTCAATCCTTCTAAAAAAAGTGCCATGGAAGCATTCAAAAATCAACAACGAATTGGTGGTCATTTTACAAGATATTTGGTTCATGTATCTTCTATTATTTCAATGGATACATTTTATCATAGTCTACAAGATAATTCTATGGAAAGTGTAGACAATTTCCCAACAGATAATTATGACGGTGTACACGGGCTTTCTCCCAATATTGATAAGAATGCTGAGCTAAATGAGATGTCAGAACTGAATTTCAGAATTCAAGCACAACAGAGTATATGTCTGCAGCCTAATGCTAGACACACTTTGGAAGAAAAAATCTTGAGCACTAACGATGAAGGTGATGGTACATTAAATGTTGAAATGCTACTTTTGAAGCACTAGGTGGGTTTATTTTAGGAATAAGTGGTGGAAGTATTGGGATGTCTACCAACCATGAAGCTGATGTACATGAGGTTCAGGTTTCTGTGGATAGAACTAAGAGCATTGTAGGTGAAGTTGAATTGGTGGTTGAAGTAATAGAAAATCAATGACAAAAAGATGATTTTGTTCCTGATCGTGGATTAATAGGTGAATTTTCTCCTAATGGAACAAAAAGGGAATATGTTCATGGGGATAGTCATCATATCACGATGTCTCATTTAATGGGAAGGGTGTTTAATGGTTCTAAAATTGTGGGATCAACAGAAGGGGAGTCATGGGAAAGTGACCAAAAAAGCAGTCACACAGTTCACTATGATGAGGGAAACTAACCAACAACTAGACACAATTTTGTAATAGCAGGTTCTGATTATGAGGTGTCTAAAGAAGAGGTGACACATCGAGTGAAGTTATCTGCTGATTAAGGTTATATGATTCCTGGATATCCTTCTGGAGTTGTCAATGGAGCAAGTATATATATATATATATATATATATATATATATATATATATATATATATATGTATGTATTGTATGTAGTATATTTGATGTTCATCTAGTAGGAAAAATACTAACACCTTATGTTGAGTGTGTTTTTCTCATATTTTAATATTTGGGAATTGGCTAGTTCTAGGTGGGCATCAGATGTGATCTGTCAATAGTAGATAACTGAAATGGTCTACACGTGGGCCTTTTCTGATTTTCACAATGCTCAATTGTATTCTAGAAAGTAGATGGGATACTTTAGAGGTGCATTATGGCTCTTCTACTAATCCCATGTGCTTCCTTGAATTATGTCATATTTTCTTTAGTATTAGGAGATCAGAGCTAATGTGTCAAATAGAATTCACCATCTTTGTAAAACATGATTTTTATTTTTCAAAAAACTATTTATGCCTGTACATTGCTTTGATATCACCTGGGACTGAAATATAGGTTTGACAATGCCAAAACTCCATGGAATAAATAAGTATACCCCTTCAAGAATAGTAAGAAGTAACTCCACAATTTTTCACTACAAGGATATGTTCCAAATTTAATAAGATGACTAAGTAATGTTCCACCTTCCCTTTGCAAGTGTGAAAAGGAACCCAATGAAGTAGGGTGCCAAAGTTATTAACCTTAATTTGGCTAAATTAGATTCATTTAACCATTGAACAATTAAATCAACCTCTCGATGCGTTTACACAGGTTAATGCTAAAATATGGCCATAATTCCCTTCCAATGACCAATTAGTCACCAAAACATTAAATCACTCTGAGCAGGTGTGCCAAAGAGGGGTGCACTTTAATAAATTGTTGTACTAGGATACCATATAAATAAAATATGTTTTTCCTAGAAAAACTATCATGATAACAACAAAACATAAAGACGAGCTTAAAATGCACCAGTACGAAGGGATTATTACATAAAAAGTAGACTATAATTTTTGAAAGTTGACCTTTGTTCCTGAAGCTTCACAAAATATGTCAAGGGAAATCTAAAATCTTCTAGCTATTTTCTTATGCTCGAAATTGTATCATAAATAAACGATTTATGGTTTACCTTCACTTTTTGGCTACTGTATGCCTTGCCTTGTAGGATTCTTGCTTCTTCCATCCATATCAAGATGTTAGAAAGGTCCTGTGATGATCAAATGCAAAGAATTGATACAATCTGACAGTCTTGTTTGACTTCTCTTTAAGTGGGATACAAATAGGTTGGAGAGCTACTAATTGGGACTAAAATGTTGGTTGAGTACCAAATTCTCTTAACCCAATTGAGATTATGCTAATATATGTTGCTCAACTGAAGGATTGAAACTAGGTAGTGTCAACTTAAAATATTTCAAGCCTTTTCCATGTCAAGTTCTAGGAATATGGAGACCAGTTTATAGGTTTTGATGGTATGAAGTGCATCTCTAGTGATTGTGATTTTTTCCATTATATTCCTTCTAGTGAAAACTTGTTTGATGAACAAAGACCATAATAGACATAAAATAAGATAGCTTGAATGATAAGAAGTAAGTTCCTAGAAAGTATTATTTGTAGTTGAAATTGCAAACTGAAATTGTACATTGATTTCATGTTTCATATGAGGCCCTTCCTTTATGTTCTATGGCCACAAAAGTGGCATTTATTGAAGGATCTATATTCACCCATGTTGAATTTCAGACATTGTGTTGTGGGAAAAATTATCTAGATGCTCTGATAGCATGTTAAATAATTTAGTGGTCAGGTTATCCACGCTGCAAGACTTGTCATGTGGTAGCTGGATGACTTGACCGCTCCTAGTGATGGGCCTGCTTCTGAGATCTATTATGACATCCCACTATCAAATACGAGATATTTTTACCCTATATGAACATATAATCTAGATATATAATTGTATACATGGATCTTGTTAAAATATTGACATAGACACCTCTGTTACTAAGTAAGCCAATTTTCAGGGTAAATATTTGACCTTCAAATCTTCTGAAGAAGCTAAATTCACCAGAAAATTGTCAACTTTTTAGATTGAATTTGAAATAAATGTATCACTACATATAGTATATACACTTCATGGACCTCTACTTACTGAAATCATTCATTTCTTGATTTCTGACCTTTTTGGATGGGTGATAAGTGCTAGGGAGTTAAAGAGTGATATGTGAAATATATAGTACACATATTGTGCAAGACTAAGCTGCAAAAAACATTAGAATGTGTACAAGATTCTAAAATGGAAATTCTTGAAAACATGACCTCCGAAATGCTTATGTGGGAGAAACATGTTATATAAAAATTACAAAATACATATATATTTCAAATTTTTAAGAAAACATGAAAGACAATAGGAATGATATTCATAAATGAAATTTTAGGAGTCCCGTGTCTATATTAATTCTCATAGAATGATTACATTATGGAAAATTCCATGGCTTGGTGGTCTTGACTAATTCCAATCCCAGACCCTCACAATGTTACATGAGAAACTCCAGTGGAAAGGATACAATCATGCCAACCTGAAAACCTGACATTTTCCTTTATCTTACATTTTCTATCCTTTTACTTTAATAAAAATTTAATATTACCATTAACTACCAAGGTGATGAACTCTACAAAGCTCAATCCATTATTTATTTTTTGTCACGGTCAGGGTGATATTTTCCTATAAGTCCCATGCCCCTCTTGCACACTAAGGTGGGATGAGGAGCTAACAAAAAAGTTTTGAAATGCCTTAGTAACATCATTGGTCAAGATATATGTTTGATCATACTGCATGACATTTCCATATTGCGAAATGCTTGAAATATGGGTATTATGCCTGTATGTTGCATGCTACTGTATAGTGACACAGAACTATGGAATGCTGAGATGTTTTCACTCTTAAGCTAAGAGCTGAGATTCTGAGCTTGAACAAACACTACTATCCTTATCATGTTCAGCCTTTGTTATTGCTGTAATAAATTAGGCATTACAAATTGTGATCGCTCTTTTAGGTATGAGATTAGATGTCAATGTAGCCCAAGCAAGATGGTTTGCCAACGACCTCATGTAGGTGTACTTTTAAGTTTTATGAATAAAAAATGGAGAAACAAATATTTAAAGGATGTTCATACTATCCATCAGTACACCAACATATGATGTTGATGAATGTGTAGTAACAACAGTACCATGTTGGCAACAAAAAGGACAAGGCAAGCAAGCCAAAGTACTCTTAAAACAACAACACAAATACAAAATTTGCATTGTTAATCTACAACAAAATATTGTCAATCCTCATGTTTAGAATAGTTTATTAGATAGCTATGATCATATCTTATTTTAATTGGAATTGTATACTAGGTTCTATGTACAAAGGGACTATCCTGATTTATTTTTGAAATTAAATATGGTCCTAGATATATCAAAGTTATGTTATTTCTGAAGAAGGCCATATACAACTATGTATTTTATTTGGATAGGGAAAATATTTTTTGAAGGAGGAGGGATGGGATGTTTATGGAAAAAATTTTGACTCTGATCAATTATCTGTTGGAGGCTGAGATTTGGAGTGAAGACTTTTCTAGGTGTCTGTTTGTGGGTATCACTAGACATCAAGCTTCCAGTTAGACATTCCATCTCTCCCTTACTGCTCATCCTACATTCCATCCCCCCCCTTCTCACTAGCTACTTGGAAGCAGAACTTGAATAAGTCTTCCAGTTTTTAAAGCATCATGCTTCCAGTGAGTTGCCTACTTCTAGTGAGTTTGTTCTAAATTTTCCTACTCCTATAAATCTTAGGTTTCTTCATCAGTTATGGATAGGAAAAATATAGATTATAATAACTAAAACAAATCATGTGATACAATATGCACTCACAGCGGTTTGTACAATCTTCAATCTTAGTTGTTAAAATTTATTTGTTGTCTTGCACGAAGAAAAGGAATGTGTGCAAGGAAATATTTAGTGCATATATATAGTTTATACAAGAAATGGTTGGATCTTAAAAATTATGAGCACACTTCCACATACTTTTAGTTAATAGGGTGAACAACAATCTCTTCTCCCAGAGAAGATTACCTTTAATTTTGAGACTAGTACAAATAATATTACATGATGGGTTAGAGATTATTGAAATAAGAAACACTGGTTCATTCTTAGGTACAGGTCAATGAATTAGTCCACATCACATCAAATTCTTACACATCAAAATAGATAGTTGATATGGTAATTAGCTAGAACTAATATTTGTCTCTTTTACTGGATTAGTTCTAGCTATTTACTCAAGTAGCTATTTACTTCCCTTGTTCTTCTTTGGATCTATCATGCACAGTTTTATTTTTTATGAAGTGTGTAAATAGTCTAGAGATGGCTTACATATTATTGACATAAGAAAAACTAGTTCATTCATGGCTACAAATTCAATGAATTAGTCTACATCACAACAAACACATACACATCAAAACATATAGTGGATTTACTAATTAGCTAGAACTGATATTTGTCTCTTTTATTGTATTAAAATCACTCTTGTAGCCATCTTCTGCCATTGCCCTTATTTGGATCTATCATGCACAATTGTATTTCTTATTGAGTGCGTACATAGTCCAGAATCTAGGCCATCTATTTTTTGTTATGATTTTATCAGGGTATTATTACATATTCCTAATATCTAGTGTAACTACAGTTGGAAAAATGCTCTACTATTGTCTTAGTATTCTCACCATGAGTCACATGTTTGATCTTTACAGAAGTGGCCTTTTTTATTTCTACTTATGTAATTTATCTCTTCTACAGGGTAACTATTGTCAAGGTAGAATTTTTGGGGGAGATGTCTTCTGCTTCAACCATTTCTTATTCAGATAATGGATTTTTATATGTAGGGTTAAGCTATGAATATTAATAGGTAATTGGTGCCTATATATTCTAATATTGAGTTTTATGTAGATGAAATCCATTTATTGATTGCCACATTTTCCAAAAGTTTACTAAAGCTAAATAAACATCAAAACATTTAAGATTCATAATGTTGTATGGGTTTCCCAATTAGTGATATAGGATGACAAAAAGGAAATTTCCCACACACCGTTATATAATCTTGTATTTTTCATTTATAAAATAATAATATACATGCCCTATTGAACACCTATTAGATTTAAATTCATAAATTTCATATGCTTTTTTCTTTAGAAAATGTTTGTTGTAAATCACAAATATTTATTGTTTATTTTAGTAAACCTAGTTGAATAGATGATATGTAACACATAAAATTAGAAACCTTCTTATAAAAAATACTCAACAACTAAATTTTTCTTGAAGTGCAGTGCGCTCAAGAAAAAAGTGTATGCACTTCCTTAAGAGGGTGGGCTGAGTAGATCAGGATTTAGATCCAAGTCTAGTTGTAACTTATTAAGTTTCCCTAGTCTTGTTCAACCCACGGTAAATTCTCTAGATACCTTCATCAAATATGACCTATGTATTCATTTCACCATGAATTTGCTAATATTACGGAACACACAATAAATTTTTGAGACATATGTAACAGTAACTTCTGTAATCATTGTAGCCCCACTGAATTAAGGATAACTTTAAGAAGATTTGGATGTAGCCATTTATGGAAGTGGAACTTAATCACCATTAAGTTCTCATTTACTTTGGCAAGTTTCCCCAATTGGGGTAACAAGTTCCTCAATAAGAATTGAACTTATATATTTCTGCAACTGGAATTGATTCACCGTTGATTGGAAATGGAACTGACATGCTTTTTTGTGGTCAAGGTGACTTACAATTATAAGGGATTCAATGACTATTTCTCTCTAGATTTTATTGAAAAATGTTCTCTCATGTAGTTCTCACAAAGCAAATTTTTATATGTTATCATTATCCCTGTGTTTCAGTTTCGACAGAGTTTTCAAATCCTTTAATGATTTCTTGTTATTTAGGTCTTATCTCATTTGAATTCTCTGCATGTAGATGCCTTTATTTCCCAATAGCAGATAATTTTCCAAATAATTGTTTCAATTTTGATAACTTTTACTGCCTAGGATTTCCACTTGGTTGCCAGTCATTGAGGGTTTGTCACAGTAACTTCTCTATTTTTTATTTATTGATTGTAGGTTATTGAATTATTATTTCATTTTAACTTGTTTGGAAGCAAATGTTTGTCCCTTTTCGCTGCTCTATAGAAGTAATGTCTTTCTGAAATCCTTGTATTAGGGACTTTTTATGTATTGCTTCCTTCAAGTTCACTCAAAAAAATAACACTAACAAACTCCACCATGTTGATAATGGTAATCTAGAGATGAAGGAAACATAAGGAATGAAGTACGTCTCATTGTCTTGTATCTCCTAAAGACAAAGGCATGGTAGTGATGCAAATGCAATGACATCTTGGGCAGAAAATGTCTTGTGCTACTTTAGTTTTCAAGCTCTGATTGTCTTGAATCTAGATGTATGATTATAATCCCCAATCATGCTCATACTTGCACCTAGTTAAATCAAACATCACAGATGGAAGTAATATTGTTGACACCTTATAACATTTAATGAGTTTCACATATGAAAATACTATTTTTATCACCTTTCGATAGTGAATTACAAATGGAGGTGGGAAACCAAAGTCAAACTTAATATTCCTAACAAATAATATGGTAAGTCTTCAAAGTAGCGGAAATATCTGCAAGGTGTCCTTCCCTGGCCTGTAATTCTGGTTTATTGTATGGACATTAGGATATGGAGGTCATATTAGGATCTGTGGTTGTCAAAATTAATTCAATACATTGTGCTTTGCTAAATGATGTTTCTACTATGACGAACTGAACTTGTTGGGATAAGAAAATGAAATTGCCATGTTCCATCATCTTATTTTCTTCTTTTGTTCTTTTCCAGTAAAATTGCATAGTAAACCTTTATCACTGTATTCCATTGGAAAGTGCTTAGATCATTGAGATATTATGTTTTGATTAATTACTGCTTCTAAATTGAGCATTTTCCATGTTACAATTTCTCTATAATGTTGAATCTATGAGAGTACAGAGGATGGAAATGCTGGAACAACTATGCAACCTTCCTTTCCTGACTTGTGTCTGCTTCATATAACTCTAGCTCTTGCATATTTCTTCATTGGGGGTGTTCATTTCCCATTTTAAATGATAGACTGAAGTGACACAACACCTTATGATGTCACATAATTCTTTAAAGGGCGCTAGCTCAATGTAAGAGCACCTGCTTTATAAGCAAGAGGTTGGTGGTTTGATTCCATCGTGCCCTGATATTCATATGGAATGAAGACAATCAGTTTTTGGTGACATACTCTTTTTACCATCACTAATGAGCTTATGGTGACATTTTTTGACCCTCACTAAAATATGAAATGGAGATGATCAATGAATGCCACCATATATGTGCATCAATAGTGGTGACCATGAAATGTCCATTACCATAAATCGTAATTGTTCATATGAAATGGTGCCAGTCAACGAACGTCACCATATATATATGCATCAATAGTGATGGCCAATAAAGGTCCATCACAATAAATTATTGTTATTCACATGAAATGGTGAAGGTCACTATCTGTCATTATAATCATTATTTGTGATGAACCTTGAATGTCACCAAAACAAATACTTTTGGTGACGCCACCTTTAGTGATGTTCAATTTTTTGGTGATGGATGCTAAGGTCCGTCACCATTGCTCATATGAAATGGTGATAGTCATTATCCGTCATCATAATTGATTATTGGTGACGGACCTTGAATGTCACCACAACACCTATACTTTTGGTGACGCCACCTTTGGTGATGTTCAATTTTTGGTGATAGAGGCTCTTTTGACCATCACCGATGCGCTTATGGTGAAATTTTTTGACCCTCACCAATGTCCTTTTTTCTTGTGGTGATTCAATGATTACATATTACATTTGAAGCACGTTGTTGTTGAGATGGCTCCTCCTGCGATGCAATTTTGTCCATTTCTTTGACCATCTTCTTGTACACATTTTTGGAAATTCCTACTGGAATATTTCTCATATTAGCTCATTGATATTTTAAGATTTTAATAATCTTCCTGAAAATGTAACATGATAAAAAACTATTTAATTTTTGTATTGATATATGAAAGTAAATATAACAAAAGTGATATTTATAAATAATTCTAGACAAACATTTAAAGGAATATTACTTTTTCATTCCTTCTTTATTTTTGTATGTTTTTTCTATTAAAAGTTTGTTCTCATTGACCAATTCTCTGGAAGCTCTTCCTATAGTTTAGATAAAATTTGGTTCTTGGAATCATTGGATTTTTTTTTGTATTTTAAGTGGAAAGAATGTCTATACAGTCATTCCACTAGATCCCTCAAACTTTTGTAAAAAATTTACCCCCTTTCGTTAACCTCCAGCACCACTCCAGATGTGTTAAGGAGCAATTCATTTTCATTTTCATGTTCTATTTTTTTATTTTCTTAGAACAACATTCCTTTTCTGAGTTGTTGGTCCCTGTAGAACATTAAAAAAAATTCAATTTATAGACTGTATGACACATGTTATCTAATAATTTTAAGTATATTATTAATGAAAATAAAAAAAAGAAACTCATATTAGATCGATAGAATTTTTTCATTCACCTGATTCATCCTTTTGAAATTTTTCCATCAATATTTTATGCTCTTCAGGTCCTAGATCATAAATAATCTTATCGAGCTTTGTCATTTTTTGGCTCTCCATGATACCCAGTAAACAATACATATTAGTTAAACTTACATATAGTTCAAAAATAATATTTTTTGTAAATAATTTACGAAGAACTTTCCTTTTTTTCTTTCCTTGATGTGTTGTCGATATTTTTGTTACTTGATATCTTGTTAGTCATTTCTTTATCAATCTGAAACATGTACTATATCATTGATTAATATATTTCTAAATAAATTATTAAATTTTCAGGTAAAAAATAAATCTGAAGAAACCGTTGCGCCTTTCATGATGTACCTACCGACATCGGTGCGTGGGGGTATTATAAACGCACCACACAAATAGTATAATAAACTTTACGGTCCGTGGGGGTATTATAAACGCACCGCACAAGCAGTGTAATAGACCGTACGGTGCTATCCTCGTAACATATAGCACGAGTGCCATATTTTAGATATGGCACAATGATTTAAAAAAATTGTTTTATAATTTTTTATTATAGAGTACTTGTGCGATACACTGTATAATACAGTGCACCAGTGCACTCGGTTACGCAGGGTGCACTGATAAAAAAAAAATCCATTTTTTTCAAAATTCACCCAAGGGATGAATGGATTGGGATGTGACTATGCAAGTCGTCCCGTGGGTTGGATGTCAACCTAAAATTAAAATACCTAATTTTGAAATCACAGAAGTAGGGAGAAGAAACGGTAGAAACAAAGAAATTAAGGGTTTAGGGTAAAAATAGATAAAATTGTAGAAAAAGTAAAAAACTGCAGAAAAATTAAAAGAAATAATCAAATTTAATCACGAGATGGTTTGAAATTATATGATACAGGGTTTGAATCACTAGAGGTTTGGTTTCTGATTGTCTGGATACTTTTGTTTGAACGTATTTCACTGCTCCACAATTCTCTTGTGCTCTCTTCCTCCAGGTATGTCTCCTGCAAATCTTTGACTGAAAATTTTAGCAAAAAATAATTAAATAATGAAAAGTGTTTAGTATTTAAAGAATTATTTTATGAAATTAGATTTTCGAAAATATTTTGGTGCCCATCTTTCAATTTTCCGCTTTTGTTTTCACTTAAGGAAAATACAGTTGCTCTTTTTTATTTGCGTTTATTTGTCACCGATGCATCACTTAATTGCACCGCACCAGTGCATCCATTTGTACCATGGCACTAGTGCAATGTAACTAAAATGCACCGCTGCGGTTATATGTATTGTAGCACCGATTTGCGGTTAAGCCACCGAAATTAATTTTAGGTGTGTACACCAAATTTTAGTGAACTCAAACCATATAAATTGAGAATTAGAATTTTTTTAATTCTCGATAATAAGAATTAGAATTAGAATTGAGAATTATAATTGGATAAATTTTTGATAGAAATAACTATTCTTCCAATGAATTTTGTTTATTGCAGGAGGTCCCCACTGATTATGTGGAGAGATTGCAATGTGGGGCATGTGAATATGTAATACTATAGCGCCCAAGTGGGAAATTGTGGCATGTGAATCTATGATATGCTAAGACGTGGGAATTTTTCACAAATGATTGGGAAAGTTTTGTTTATGAGTAGTTTATTGAAGTTGGAGATATTTTTGTTTTTAGACCTGTTGGAAATATAGATTTTTATGTGAAAATATTTGGGCCATTGCTTTTCAAAACTACACCTCTTCTTTTTTCAAAAAAATAAACTTGAACCTTTCCATAACCTGTAACAAGAAAAGGTACCCCATGATCTGCTTGCTGACCCATGATCTGCTTGCTCATTTGTAAGTTCCTCCTCCATATTGGAATCCAATTTTCTCTTTTCTCCTTTGTGATATCTATCTTGATCTTAACAAAATTTATACAATCTCTTTTTTACGAGAAACTGACCTTGAATGTCCTGGGAACAATGACAGCAAGTCCTTCGTTCTGCATTTTTTAGCAGAAGAAGACTGATTTTCAACTAAACGATGTAGTTATTACATGTGGAGGCAATGGCTTCCTACAGAAAATGAATATAGAGTTTATCAGAGGAAAGAAATTGTAAAATGGGCTATTACATTAGATTTTCCAATGGGAAACCTATTTGCAGGTGGAAATATGGTAGCTGCAGGTATCTATGGTTTCCTTCCTGTTAGCCCCCCATAAATTTGTGACAAGCAAAAAGGGGGCTAAAATGTTTTTTGAGCCTTCAAGGAATTCATTTCCCTTGAAAACACATCATCCTTGAAGCCTTTTTATGTTCCCTGCCTTTGACTATTTCCCTCTGCTGATTATGGTATCAATGAGCTTACTGAATGATAAAATTTTGCTCAGAAAGGCCCTATTTCTCCCCTTGTATCTCTGCAGATTTCCCCCATTTTATCTATTTTCCCCTTCTATCAAAGTCCCCATTTTCCCCCCCAAATCCCCCTTAATCTCCTAAATCTTCCCAAAATCCCCCTGAAATCCCACCCTTGCCCTTTGTTTCCTCAAATCTTCCCTTTGTCCTCCTATCGTTACCCTCCCTAACCATTAAAATGCATTAAAAAGGGGCTAAAACCCACTTTAAACATTATAATCAGGCTTAGCCCCTTTCAACCACTTCCCCACACATGCCCTTGCACTAAGACCAAGTTCTTAAGTCTTGAGCACTAATCGCAATCGAAGGTCATCAGACGGGCGAATTCCTTTGTTAGATTAAAAAGTTCTGATGCGATTGTTTTATTAACAAGTCCGGTGACTTGTTTTCCACCGTTGATCCGCCACATAGATCGGACAGCCCGCGCAATATCGTAATCCTTTCAATCGCAACACTTATGTTTTGTCCCTCGATCGGTTCATCGCAATTGTTTTCGATGCGATTGATCGCTCCAACCATCGATCATCGCAAATCGCAATCCCCCGCCGATCGCTGCCTCCTCCGATTAATCGCAGGTCCCGTCTTCCAATCCCCGATCATGACACCTCCCGATCTGATCCCGACCGTCCATTTTACCCATGATCCGACAGTCATCGCTGTCTCCGCCCAATTGCAATCAGAACATTCTTGATGTGCCACTCTTGTTTCCCTCTGATTGTGATTTCTTCGAATAAATCCTCGTCGTCCGTTACCCCCGCTAATCCAACAATTGTCGCACTCCCCGCCTGATAGAAATCGGAAGTTTTAATATGTGTCACCCCAGTCCCCCTCCAATTGCCATTTCCCAACTCATTCACAGTCATTCATCTATTTTGGATCAATGGCCCAGATCTTCTCTCTTTTCTCCCATCTCTCTTCCCCTTCTGCCCTCCGAACAGATCTCCACCGTCGATCTCTGGGTAAATCCAATGATCATCGCTTCCCTTCCTTAATCACAATCAGAAACTTGTGAATGTGTCACTCCTGCCCTTCCCCGATTGCGATGCCCCAAATTAATCTCCACCGTCCATTGGGTTAAAGATCTAACGATTCAAGAATCGCCCTCCGCCTCTGGCTGGGTCCCACCTCGTACATTCATCTCTGCGCATTTCACTACATTTTCCTCCATTTCCTGTGTATTTCTGGTTTTAACCAAAGTTCCAGATTTACATTAGAATTAATGTCACATGTTTGTTTCGTCTGTTTTCACAAGGCCATTCTGCTGTGTCAATCTCCGCCGTTTATCTTTGTCCCCGGACCATGATCTAACAGTCTGCACTGAATTCTACCACCAAACCCTATTGTTCATTGTTTTCACCGTTACAATGCATTTTCGCCGTTTTACATTTAAAAATCACCACCCGCCGTGCTATCATTTCTTCCACCCTTCTCTCCATCCACCCTCATATGCATTGATTTCTTCAGTACAGTTGTGGGTTTTGCAGAGTATATGAAGTAGAAACGTCGCCATGATTGCATAGTATTGCTACAGCTGCAAGTTTTCACTGAAAGAGGTATAAATGAAGTGGCAAAGGGTTCCAGGCACGAAAACAAAGATCTATAAGCCTCATACCAAGTTTTTCAATGCAAGCTAGCAAGGTCAAAGACCTCATAGACCACCAGAGGATACAGATATGTAGAAGTTATTATACAGCGGGTTTTTCTACATCAGTAGAATTTTTTCCCCCCAGAAAGGACGGGCTGCCCATTCTATTTTTATTCCATGCTCCAGAGGAGATTTCTGCCCAGAACACAGTCCCAGACTATCAGAGCATTTGTTTCATAAGTATGGCAGACCATTCATTCATTCATTTACATGTTGTTTATGCACCAAAGGTACTGCAGAGTACAACAAACCAGAATGCACCAGAGACATACCTGGAGTAAATGCAGCTTGATGAAGACCATTTTTTCCTCCAAAGGTGCCAGAGAGTAATGCTCAGAGTTTAAAACAGAATGGGCTTCAGCCCTCTCCTTCTTTTCTGAGTTTAATGTTTCATTTAATCTTCTACCTACCTCCTTCGCTTCTCTTCAGTTATAAAAATCATGAGAAAACTATTGTAAAGGTTGTTGGTGAGATATCAGAGAATTGTAAGCTATTTCTGTGAGATACAATTCTTTGTAAAGTTGTAAGATAGGCTAAAGAAAGATGTATTCAGGCTGAATGTTCAAGTTGTGGGTAATGTTGTACATGACTGGTGTTGTTTTTTAATATGACAAGCACATTTCTTTGGATCCTGATCTAAAGCAGCTGGTGATGTTTTTCTATCTCTGTGTTTTATTTCATTTCGTTACACTTCTTTCTAGCCTGCATCAGAAATCTGGCACAGGATTTGCCCTTGGTAGGCACCCTATGCTTCTGCTCTCCTTGCCTTAATGTTTTATGCTAAATGTGTTATCTAGGAACAGATTTCAATTAATTTGGCCAGTGTAGTGGTCTGATATATTACTAGCTGATGTATGAATTAATGGAATCTGTCTTTAGATGTTCTTGTTTAGATTTAATTAAATGAGTTGAGAACACTGGGGGGTTTAGAACTCTGTCTCTGCCTCACTATGATCTTTCCATCTCAATTAAACTTTCCAAGTTCCCTCAAGTTGCCTCTGATTATTTCCAAGCAGGTCTGGAGTTCAATGACCTCTGACCTGATCTATAGAAAGAATTGGATGGTTTTCCTTTTTCACTTTCAATCCTTAATGTTCCATGCCACACAATCATTTTAGGATCCAATGCTTTAGATGACTAGCCCAACTGAAAGCTTGCACATTGAACAACAAGTAAACCCTTTCCTGACTCCATTGCCGAATGGCCTTGATGTTCTCTGAGTTATCTACCTTAGCCTAAAATGCTCTCTTCTAATTGCCTTGTCTTATATTGAACCCTTCATTCTTGATTCCCAACAACCAAATTAAAAAAAATCAAACAAACAAACCTTGTGCATATAACTAGCCTAACATATTACATTTGAGCCTCAAAGACATATATACTTTGACTATTACCGAGAGATCCCTCTCTGGACCTAGGAGAGCTAGATCCTAGGGTCCAAAAGTGATTTTATGTTGTCTTATCTTTTGGTATTGCCAAATCTTCCAAAACATAGGAACCCCAACATAATGGCGACTCCACTGGGGAAGAGACCAATCAACCTGATTTGGTAAATCACTGTGGTGGAAATTAAAAGTTTGAATCATCCACCTGGCGACTCCACAGTTCCTAAATGATTAAAAGACTCCACTGGTGATTAGTAGGCCTGCTGATTATCTTGGTTCACATTAGACTCCACTGGGAGACCAAATCCATTACAACATCAAACACAATAGAAGCAACAAATAGGGTTAAGTTGCTTGATTGAAAAACAACATTCTGGCTTTCAAAACCATTCACACAAGAGCTTATCCTGACCCAAACCCACCTAAAATAGTTGATAACCCTGAAATAATCTTCAAGAAATCATCTACACCTAGAAGATCAACTATTTCCAGTCACATATATATAGCTAACTATGCACCTGAAGATCTTACAGCTCTATCACACCTTCATCTTGACCTATACCTACCCGATAGATTACCAAGAACTAGGTCATTTAGTGTTCCAGATCAGCCAGACCTTGAGCTTCCTGATTCACCACCTCAAAGTGGTAAAAGCATTAGGGACAGAGAAACCCCACCATCTACGCCTCCTGATATTCACTTCATTCAAAACTTGGGACTCTCCCACCCTAAATCTGCTCAACAAACCTTTGCTGGTCATAATATCCCTGTCATTCATATACCAGCTGCCCAAGTCAACCCTTTACCTCATCAAAACATCATCATGGCAGCCTGGTATGCACCTCTGGTTTTACCTCAGCCTCTAGTACCCTTACCCAATGATTATCAATCAAAGATCCCTCACTTCACTGCAAAAGAGTCTACCACAACCCAACACCATGTAGATAGGATGGAAGATTCTTTTGACTACATGGAGATAGATGATGATACAGTCAAAATGAGAATCTTTGCCCGTAGCTAGGGGGTGATGAAGAAATTGTTTAAGTGCCTACCTCCTAGAAAGAGCAAATAACCTCCCATCCTCAGTGCCTTACCTTCTGAGAAGCAAATGCTGGGTTGGGAAAATTCCCGCCCAGAGTCACTTAACCTTGGGGTGCAAACGGGGGAGAGTGTCCATGATTACACAACGAGATTTAACGCATTTACAATGCTCTCCCTCCACATATGAAACCACCCCAAGGTATGGCTCTAGCGAAATACCCTTTGAAACTGATGTCATAAGTGCCCACTGCACTTAGGAGGCATTTAAACATTGTGAGGATACAAGTAGCAACCCTCTGTGGGAATATAGAGGCAAATCTAATTGAGAAAAGAGAGAGATTAAGAGCTTAGAAAAGGGTAACATATAGAGACGACAATGTAGCTTCCACATCTAACCCCAATTATGACCGTCTATCTAAAAACATTGAAGAACTACAACAAATGGTAAAAAAAATGGTTGTCATAGTTAGTAACCAAAACAAAAATCAAAACCATAACCAAAACCAGAACTTTAGAAGAAACAATGCTACCCCCAACAGACAAAGAGAATCAGATCAACAAGTTATTCCCCCATTCCAAGAGAATTTTCTTGATGAATATGAGGGAATCATAGAAGAGTCTGAGGGAAACACAATTAATATGTTTGAAACAAAAGATTCAATCCATAACTGTTAATCAGAAGAAGATCAACCCTCACCCTCATGTTGGGATGAGGAATGGTTAGAATCTGAAGATTACAGATTAGGATTTGAAAATGCCATGATGCAGGTCAGAGAAAAATATGAACTTAGAAGGAAGAAGAGCCAAGGAACTGCCAAACCAAAAGCTTCTGAGGTCATCATCAAGAAAATACCTAAGAAAACTTATAAAGCAACTGCTGAAAGTAACAAATCTGCAGCTGAGAGTTCTGGAAAGAACAAAGAAAAAGACAACCAAAACACTGATACATAAGGTAAACCAGCTAGCAGCACTAGCACTGTAGTTAGTGCCCGTGATAAAACTGTCACAAAAACTGTACATAACGAGAATCAACACACTGATTCAGCCACTAAGGCAGTGGCTAACAAAACAGATTTGAACATTCCAAAGAGTCAGTCCACTTTTAATTTGGAGAGTGAGATTGAAAAAATTAAAATCTCTGTCCCACTCTCTGAGCTAGCCACTCGGGATGTATATAAAGGACAAATTTTGAAAGCATTAAATTTAGGTGAGAAAAGTGACACTGTAAATCTGAGTGATGATCAACCGCCCTTCTGTTTGGTCCAAAGATAGAAGGAAAGTTTCAGGAAGGGGTAGTGCCCCCTTTTTATATCAGTCTTAATATCCATGATAAGATTCTCCACAATGAAATGCATGATTCTGGGGCATCACACAACCTAATGCCTAAAGTAGTGATGGAAAGATTAGGCCTAGAGATAACTCGTCCCTATAAATACCTATATTCATTTGACTCTAGTAGAGTAAAGTGTCTTGGCCTGATCAAAGATTTATGTGTGAGCCTTACTGAGATTCCTGCCAAGTGTATGGTCATGGATGTTGTTGTGGCAGATGTGCCACCCAAGTTTGACATTTTATTATCAAGATCATGGGGAGCCAAGCTGCAAGGAACAATGCAAATGGATGGGGCTTATGCCACAATCCAAATCGTTGGCCAACTAAGAAGACTGTACAGGGAAGCACAAATGAAATTCCTGGTTAGTAGCCCCGAAAGGCCTGAAAATTCTCCTCTGTACTCTGTGCATACAGACCTGGACTCCTTTATCTTCTGCAATGATGAATCTTTGGGGGAACCAGAGTCTGAAAATGTAGACACAAGAAAAGGTACACATGATGAAACAGAACCAATGGATGTTAACATAATGTCTACCGTAGACTCAGATGATGAAGACGTAGAAAACTTTGAGCAGTCAACTGAAACAACAACACAAAGTGAACCAGAAACAGAATGAAATCAGCCAACTAGTCACCTCTCTGACTTCCACACCCATAATGAAAAACTAAACAGGCCACAGCCTAGTGCATACCCTATAATGCAAAATAATGGCAAACACAACTGTAGGGAAAGAAATGATAAGAAAAATGAGAGTGAAGCCCTGTGGGAAATGAGTTTCGATGGCTCCTACACAAGAAGAACTGCCGGAGCTGGGGTATGGCTATGTAACACAGAGAGCGACTACGCGGAAAACCATGCCTGCAATCTGCACTTCAAATGCACCAATAATATCGCAGAGTACGAGGCTCTAATTCTCGGGTTAAATCTATTGAAGAAATTAGGAGCCTGTAGGGTAGACGTGCAGGGAGATTATGAGCTGGTTATAAAATAGGTGAACGATGAATACACCACCAAGCACCCTAGGTTGAGGGTGTATAGGAATGATGTCATGGACATATTGAAAACATTTTTTGAATACGAGTTAGTGTTTGTTCCTAGAAATAAGAATGTCATTGTGAATGGATTAGCTTGCTTAGCCAGTTCATACCCTAAGACTCCAAGCGACCAACAAATCATAATACAAACCAGATTCAAACCTGCAATGCTGGATAATGAAAAATACTGGCAGGTTTTTGAGGGGGATAAACAAATTGAAGATTTTTTGATGGGCAGGAACGAGTTTGAGTTTTCCAATTCAAACTCTACGTCTAGCAATAGCTGCCTAAGTGAGGAACCCTCAGACGAGGAAGAAACTACACCCCAAAATGTAGAAATAAACACTTTAAATGAAGAAACCGGAAATTCAACCATAGAGTGTGAAAATGCAGACAGTGAAGAAGTAGAGGTGCTGCAGGCCAAAGATAAGAACATACCTCGAGGTCTGGCGCCATTATAAGACCTGTTTGACTTCGATGATGTGGAAAAAAATCCCACCATTGAGCACGCAGACTCTGACGTAGAAGAATGCAATATAGGCATAGAAGATAAGCCCAAAATGATTAAATTGGCTAAGTCTTTACCCGCAGAAATGAAAAAGAAATACACTAACCTGTTCAAAGAATTTATTGACGTGTTTGCTTGGAGTTATGAAGACTTAAAGGAATACGACACCAACATTATACAGCACAAAATACCTTTAAAGGAAAATCAGAAACCCTTCAGGCAGAAACTTCATAGAATAAATCCAAAACAGTCACCTGCAGTGGAAAAATAGATTAAAAAGATGTATGAGGCAGGCATAATAGTTCCCGTAAGGTTCTCTGATTGGGTTTCGAATTTAGTGGCTGTGAGAAAGAAAACTGGGGAGATTAGATTATGTATTGACTTCAGAAATCTTAATAGAGCATCACTCAAAGACAACTACCCTTTGCCAAAAATGGAACACATTATACAGCGGGTAGTAGGCTCAAAAATGATTTCTCTGTTAGATGGTTTTTCAGGTTACAACCAAGTCTTAGTAATCCCAGAAGACCAACTCAAGACAGCCTTTAACACTCCCTGGGGCACCTTTATGTATGTAAAAATTCCCTTTGGACTGATGAACGCTGGTGCAACCTTCCAAAGAGAAATGGATATATATTTTTCAGGTGAGATAGGACACTTCATTGTTATTTACTTGGATGACATAACAATCCATTCTAAGACTGAAGAAGAACACCTAAACCACCTGAGAAAAGTGTTTGAAAAGTGTAGAAGGTTTTGTCTATCACTGAATCCTAAAAACACTATATTTGGGCTGTAAGAAGGAAAGCTTCTTGGCCACATTATATCAGAAAAGGGAATCAGGATAGACCCACAAAGAGTTGAGGGAATACTACAAATCACACAACCAAGAAACATTAAAGAATTACAGTCCTTCATTGGGAAGATTAACTTCCTTAGGAGGTTTATTCCCATCCTAGCTGAACACCTTAGGAATATGACTAACATGCTGAAGAAGGGTGTAGGAGTTAAATGGACTGTTGGAGCTAAACAATCTTTTGAATCAGTAAAACTTGCACTCACCCAAGCTCATGTTCTGATCAGCCCAGATTTCTCTAAAGATTTCTTGATCTTCTCATTTGCCTCTGAGCATACAGTGGTTGCAGTCTTACTGCAGAAAAATCCAGAGGGGATGGAATAGCCAATTGCATTTTTCAGCAAAGCACTAAGGGATACACCCTTGAAATACAACATAATGGAAAAACAGGCCTACGCTCTTATTAAGGCTTTAAAAGACTTTAGGGTGTACATATTGCATTCCCACACCATAGCTTATGTGCCTAACATAATAGTCAAAGATATTCTATCCCAAGAGCCAGATGGGAAGAGGGGCAAATGGATTGTTGTGATTCTAGAATACGATCTTGAGATAAAATCCACCATACTAATCAAAGGTCAGGGCTTAGCTAAGTTAATGGCCGAATCGAATCTACAAGCCCTTGAAATTAACATGGTAAATGCTTTGGATGAGCAGGAAGGATTGCATGTTCCCACTATTGAGGAGAAGTTTCATAACTCTCCTTGGTACTCTGATATCCTTTGTGTGCTCACCAACCTCAATGCTCCACCTGAACTGTCAAAGACCAAGGCCAGATTCCTGAAACTAAAAGCTAGAAGCTATTGCATTCTGAATGAAAACTTATATTGGAAAAATCCAAATGGCCTATTGCTTAAATGTTTTCCAGAAACTGAAGCTGAGAGGATTAAGCAACAATTCCATGCAGGAGAGTGTGGAGGCCACCTGAGCTGGAAGGCCACTGCAAACAAAATACTCAGGGCTGGTTATTATTGGCCCACACTCTTCAATGACATCCATAAGATGGTAATTTCCTGCCACAAATGCTAGATTTTTGAAGGCAAGAGAAAACTCCTTCCCCTCCCTTTACAACCCATCACTGTTGAAGGTCCTTTTATGCAATGGGGCCTATATTTTATTGGAGAAATCCACCCTGTTTTTTCTGCACAACACAAATGGATCTTAGAAGCCACAGACTAATTCACTAAGTGGATAGAGGCCATACCAACTAGGAATTCCACAGATTCAGTCATCATTAGGTTCCTAGAAGGTCATATCCTCTCTCGGTTCGGCTGCCCAAGGAAAATAATCACCGATAATGCTGCTGCTTTTGGATCCACAAAAATGGTTGATTTTTGTCACAGGTATCAAATAACGCTTGGTCATTCAACTTCCTATTATCCTCAAGGTAATGGCTTAGCTGAATCATTAAACAAAAGCCTAGTGGCCATCATCAAAAAGCTGCTAGAAGAGAACAAAAAGTCATGGCATAACAAGTTAGTGCATGCCTTGTGGGCTGACAGGGTTACAACAAAGAAATCCATTAGCATGTCTCCATTTCAGCTTGTCTATGGTACAGAAGCAGTATTTCCTACCAGCCTTGGGGTACCATTAATTAAGCTGGTCCAAGAGATTGAAACAGAAGAAGACAATATGGTGAGAAGGATAAACCAAACAATTCATCTCCAGCAAACAAGGGAAGAGGTCTATAATAGAGCTATTAAAGTTCAGGAAAACATAAAGAGGTTGTTTGACAAGAGAACCAAAGCTACTGATTTCAAAATTGGGGATAAAGTTCTGAAGTGGGACTCAAGAAGAGAGGACAAAGGAAAGCACGACAAGTTTGACAGCTTGTGGCAAGGTCCATACATCATCCAGGCCACTGTGGGTCCAAATGCCTTTTTGCTACATGAATTATATGGTACAGAGCTGTTTGGGGGTCTTGTCAATGGCAGGATGCTCAAACACTACTTCCGCTAATTTAAAATTTCCAGTTTCCATTGCATTGTACATACCATTGCAGTTTTTTGTTTTCAAGAAAAAAGAGAAAATGTTTCAAAAAACAAAAGAAAAGGAGAGGTTCAGACCTACTTAAAAAATGAACCTCTGAAGTGCAAAGGATTGGCTCTAATATGATCAAAACCCGAGCCAAAGAAATCAAAGCAGTTGGTCCTAACATGCTCAAAATCTGGACCAGCAAAGAAGAAAGAAGAATCAGCTCTAACATGCCCAAAACTAGAGTTGAAATGAAGAAAAGAAGTAACACTAACATGCTCAAAACTTGAGTCACAAAAAGAAAATAAGGATACTTCAAGTTTCGGATTTCAAGCCTTCGCAGTTTTGTTTTCATTTTTCTACAAATTTCTGTCCATGTGCAACTGTCTTTATGCCTTGGATCAACAACAAACTAGACTGTCTAATCCTAGTTTGACTGGTTTTAAATTTCTGTTATAGAATATAGAGAAGAAATCTGCTGGACAGTTTAATCCCAGCAGATAGTAGATTATGTAGAGAAACATATGAGACCAACAGTTTAATCTGGTCCCATGGAGCAATAATGGTAGATTTAGAATAGGTTTATTTTCTGTTATAAAAATAAATGGTGTAAAGGGTCTGCTAGTTCAAAAGCACCCTAGAAGAAAAAATGATAGGATTGTAGGATGGGTATGTAGATTTTTGAGAATGTTTTGCCGATCTAACATATTTGTGGTAGCTGATCAAAGAAATAAATGGATGAGTCAAGCACCAGGCATCTGTCCTACACCAAAGATCATCTTCTGAATTCTTGTCTCCTTCAAGAAGAAGTCATCCCCATGTGGAGCCACTGTTAGCCCCCCATAAATTTTTGACAAGCAAACAGGGGGCTAAAATTTTTTTTGAGCCTTCAACGAATGCATTTCCCTTGAAAACACATCATCATTGAAGCCTTTTTATGTTCCCTACCTTTGACTGTTTCCCTCTACTGATTATGGTATCAATGAGCCTACTGAATGATAAAATTTTGCTCAAAAAGGCCTTATTTCGCCCCTTGTATCTCTGCAGATTTCCCCCATTTTATCTATTTTACCCTTCTGTCAAAGTTCCCTTTATTCCCCCCAAAATCCCCATGAAATCCCACCGTTTCCCTTTGTTTCCTCAAATCTCCCCTTTGTCCTCCTATTGTTACCCTCCCTAACCATTAAAATGCATTAAAAATGGGCTAAAACCCACTTTAAACATTATAATCGGGCTTAGCCCCTTTTCCCGCCAGCCCCTTTCAACCACTTCCCCACACATGCCCTTGCGCTAAGACCAAGTGCTTAAGTCTTGAGCGCTAATTGCAATCGGAGGTCTTCGGAGGGGCGAATTCCTTTGTTACATTAAAAAGTTTCGATGTGATTGTTTTATTAACAAGTCCCGCGACTTGTTTTCCACCGTTGATCTGCCACATAGATTGGACGGCCCGCGGAATATCGCAATCCTTTCAATCGCAACACTTATGGTTTGTCCCCCGATCAGTTCATCGCAATCATTTCTGATGCGATTGATCGCTCCGACCGCCGATCATCGCAAATCGCAATCCCCGTCGATCGCTGCCTGCTCCGATTAATTGTAAGTCCCGTCTTCCGATCCCTGATCATGCCATCTCCCGATTCGATCTCGGCCGTCCATTTTAACCATGATCCGACGGTCATCGCTATCTCCGCCCAATCGCAATCAAAACATTTTTGATGTGCCACTCCTGTTTCCCTCCGATTTCGATTGCTCCAAATAAATCGTCGCCGTCCGTTACCCCCGCTGATCCAACGGCTGTCGCACTCCCCGCCTAATCGCAATCGAAAGTTTTAATATGTGTCACTCCAGTCCCCCTCCGATTCTAATTGCCCGAATCATTCACAGTCGTTCATCTATTTCGGATCAATGGCCCAGATCTTCTCGCTTTGCTCCCATCGCTCTTCCCCTTCTGCCCTCTGAACAGATCTCCACCGTCGATCTCCGGGTAAATCCAACGATCATCGCTTCCCTTCCTTAATCGCAATCAGAAAATTGTGAATGTGTCACTCCTACCCTTCCTCAATTGTGATGCTCTGAAGTAATCTCCACCATCCATTGGGTTAAAGATCTAACGGTTCAAAATGAATCGCCCTCCGCCTTCGGCTGGGTCCCACCTCATACATTCATCTCCGCGCATTTCACTACATTTTCCTCTGTTTCCTGTCTATTTCCAGTTTTAACCAAAGTTCTGGATTTACATTAGAATTAATGTCACATGTTTGTTTCATTCGTTTTCACAAGGCCATTCCGCTGTGTCAATCTTCGCTGTTGATCTTTGTCCCCGGACCACGATCTAACAGTCTGCGCTGCATTCTACTACCAAACCCTATTGTTCATTGTTTTCACCATTACAATGCATTTTCGCTATTTTAAATTTAAAAATCACCACCGCCGCGCTATCATTTCTTCCGCCCTCCACTCCATCCACCCTCATATGCATTGATTTATTGAGTACAGTTGTGGGTTGTGCAGAGTATATGAAGTAGAAACGCCACCATGATTGCACAGTATTGATACAGCGGCAAGTTTTCACTGACAGAGGTATAAATGAAGTGGCAGAGGGTTCCAGGCATGAAAACGAAGATATATAAGCCTCAAACCAAGTTTTTCAAGGCAATCTACCAAGGTCAAAGACCTCATAGACCACCAGAGGATACATATATGCAGAAGTTATTATACAGCGGGTTTTTCTACATCAGCAGAATGTGTTAGCCACCCATAAAATTCTGTCATATCAGATGGTGGCTAAATAATGTTGGATAGCCTTCAAGAAACAATTTCATGATTAAAATTGCTAATACTTGAAGAAGTTTTGATAATGTCCTATCCTCGGTTAATATTCACTACTGTTTCCATTCAGAACTCAGAAATCCTGCTGATTTCTAAAATCCAAAGTACTACTGCAAAAGACCCCTTTTCCCCTCCCTTCTCCGAAGTTAATATCAGTTCCTTTTCTCCATCTCCCTTGAAAACCCCTCAACTTCATGATTCTTCCTTTTCCTTCATTTAAATCCATTTCCTAAAGGTCTAAGACTCACTCTTGGCCTTTCCGGAACCCTCATTTCCCTTTAAAAAACCATAGAAACACACATTTTCTATGCACTGGACTTAAGCCCCCCAGACTAAGCCCCTACCCCTTTTTCGTCCATGTGCCCAAGCGCCGGAACCAAACGCTGTGATCATTGGGCGCTTACTCATTTTTCTTTGCCCGAAACATCAAAAACCTTTGAAAATTGGGTTTTATTTAAATTCCAAAGTTTTCCGCCCGTGAAATGTATGGGATGATCTCAACCGTCGATCTGCTCCGCAGATCGGACGGCACGACACGCGACTTATCATGTGGACCCCCCAGCCATACGCCACTTCTCAAAATCCACTTGGTTTTTCCACACTGCCTTCGTGCAAAAGGTGGTTTTAACCCGACGGCCAGTGATTCCATACGCTGGCTACCACGCGTCCCCTGTACCATCCAAAAACCACCGCATAAAGTCAATCCCCCGCGCATTATCCGTCATACCATAGCTGCCCAGCAGAATCGATGACAGCCGTCCAATCTGGCCCCGCACATCTAACGGTGATCTTCTATCCAAGTCGCCCGCCCTTTAACCAAGTTTCATGTGATTTATCCGGCCCCCAGCGCAACCGAGAATCCATCTCCGCCGTCGATCTTCGCAGACCGATGGTCCACATTCAATTTCCTGATTCCGTTGCACAGTCAACACATCTCCGCTGCTAACTTTTCCACTCATTCCCGACCATCGATCACCTCGCGATCAATGGCTCCGATCACCCCACTCCCCCGCACACCTTCCGATGCGGATTTCCATATAAACGCAGGATTTTATAATTTTGTTTGTATTTTGCAGGTTTAAGGTTTTTCTTGGTCAAAATGAAGAATTTTCGTGGGACAAGGATGACGATCCTCTGCCTTTCGAATACCTTAGAGAATTTATCCACAGGTTGTATATGTTGGCAACAAGGTTTCATGAGCCTTTCTTACCATGCGCCCCTCTAAAACTTGGAAAAAATGAAGAAATCGCAACAAAAGAGTATCATATTGCAGAAAGCCAAGAGATGAACCAGGACAGAGAGTTGATGATCAGATGGGTGGGGATTACAGCTAAGACAGTTATCAAAAGCCTAATCCCCGACTCAAAACACAGTTTAAAAGAGAAAACCTAAAGGTGTTTATCAGACATATTGCCTCCACCGCCATATCTGAGGCAAATTGATTCCTCAACCACCGCAGTGCCACCTATTGCTTCAAAGTATTCAAATCAGGAGCCGAATTTATTGAGCAGGATCAGATATTGTGCCTCTGTGTAGCCGAAGAGTTATTTCTCGCCAAGGATTTAATGACAGAATGTCGGCAAAGTAACCCTAGCATCACACAAAGCCTCAAAGGTCAAAAAAGCTCCCACCGAGCTAAAAACATAAGTGTAAATCAGTTAATATCGTGGAAACACCTGTACAGTTTCTTCGTTGAAGCCCTCAAAAGGCCAAGAAGACATCAATGCCTGTATTAATTGATTTTGAGATCTTTTATCAGATCTCACCTCCTCATTCTTCTATAAATTCTTCAGTAGAAGATGAGTGGTTGGTTGTCGGTTGTTGTTTGATCACAAGTTGTAACATTGAAACTCTCGGAAATAAATATACAAGTCTATTGAAGTTGAAAAAAAAATTGAAGTCTTGGATGTCTTGATGATGCTGTTGCATCCCTGTTCCTGAGAAGGCTCTATCACTGGATTCATGAGCTTGGTTGTTGGTGAATTATTCTAACTGTTTAATGTTTTCTCCTATTTTCATTATGTTTCATAATCTCTTACTACAGTAGGCTGAAAGTTTTAGGCTAAGAAATGACTCCTGGAAGCACCTTAGACCTGTTCACCCTTCACTGTTTTATGTTTTGTTCTGCTGAAATATTTTAGAGGCTTTAAACCTTCTCTTTAGTCTTCATGCTTGTTTATTTCTTTGATAGCTCAAATATTTGGTTTCAGCATGATTTATGGTTCTCCCTGCTTGTCTACCATCACTTGAAAGTTTTTATTGAAGTCTCCCTTTGAAGTACCATTGTCTTAAGTTAATCAAAGAGGTCGGTTTTGATCTTACCCTTTGCCCCTGCTTGAACAGTTGTTTTGAAGGTCTTTATAGTTGCAAGCATATATGTTATTTAGGTGTTCCCTCTTCTATGAATGCAGCTATCAGTGAATCTTTTATGTTTTCTAAGTCGTTTAAAATAAAATCTTTTAGGAAATAGGGAGTTCCCCGAATCTTAGATTTCATTTTAAAAGTTGTCTTGAAGTCATTATTTTCTTAAAGAATGTTTGTGGAATTTATGGTTAGCCCTGTCTATCAAATATCTCTTTATTGTTAAGTTATGTTTTCAAGTTTCCCTTTGTTGAGAATTAAGCTTCTCTTTCCAAAACATTAATGTCCATCTCATTCCAAAACAAAGGATCCTATGGCCAAGTTAGATTTGCCCTTTGATATCCCATATCCCTTGAAGAGTTTGTCATGACCTTATTTTGACTCCATTGCCCAATGAACCAGATATTTCCTCTTTCTGTCTATCTTTCCTAGACCTTTCATATTCTTCTATATCAACTCAACCCAACCAAACAAACATCTGCACTTAATAACTAGTCTAAAATCCATAATCAAAGCAAAGAAGATAAACCTTTGCAAACAAATATTTGAGAGATCCCTCTCTGAGAACAGGAGGACTAGATACTAGAACTCTAAAGATTGGTTCTGATGTTGCCTTGTCTTTTGATTTGCCAAACTGTCAAAACACAGGACACCAATAGAATGTTTTCCCCCCAGAAAGGACGGGCTGTCCATTCTGTTTTTATGTTGTGCTCCAGAGGATATTTCCGCCCAGAACACAGCCCCAGACTATCAAAGCATTTGTTTCATAAGTATGGCATACCATTCAGTCATTCATTTACATGTTGCTTATGCACCAAACGTACTATAGAGTACAACAAACTAGAATGCACCAGAGACATACCTGGAGTAAATGAAGCCTGACGAAGACCATTTTTTCCTTGAAAGGTGCCAGAGATTAATGCTCAGAGTTTAAAATAGAATGGGCTTCGAGCCTCTCTTTATTTTCTGAGTTTAATGTTTCATTTAATCTTCTACCTACCTCCTTTGCTTCTCTTCAATTATAAAAATCATGAGAAAACTATTGTAAAGGTTGTTGATGAGATATCAGAGAACTGCAAGCTGTTTCTGTGAGATACAATTCTGTGTAAAGTTGTAAGATAGGCTGAAGAAAGATGTATTCAGGCTGAATGTTCAAGCTGTGGGCAATGTTGTACATGACTGGTGTTGTTTTTTAATATGACAAGCACATTTCTTTGGATCGTGGTCTAAAGCAGCTGGTGATGTTTTTCTATCTCTGTGTTTTATTTCATTTCGTTACACTTCTTTCTGGCTTGCATCAAATATCTGGCATAGGATTTTCCCTTGTTAGGAACCCTATGCTTCTGCTCTCCTTGCCTTGATGTTTTCTGCTAAATGTGTTATCTAGGAATAGATTTCAATTAATTTAACCAGTGTAGTGGTCTGATATATTACTAGCTAATGTATGAATTAATGGAATCTGTCTTTAGATGTTCTTGTTTAGATTTAATTAAATGAGTTGAGAACACTGGGGGGTTTAGAACTTCGTCTCTACCTCACTAGGATCTTTCCATTTAAATTAAACTTTCCAAGTTCCCTCAAGTTGCCTCTGATTATGTCCAATCAGGTCTGGAGTTAAATTACCTTTGACCTGATCTATAGATAGAATTGGATGGTTTTCCTTTTTCACTTTCAATCCTTAATGTTCCATGCCACACAATCATTTTAGGAACCAATGCTTTAGATGACTAGCCCAACTGAAAGCTTTCACATTGAACAACAAGTAAACCCTTTCCTGACTCCATTTCCCAATGGCCTTAATGTTCTCTGAGTTATCTACCTTAGCCTAAAATCCTCTCTACTCATTTCCTTGTCTTATATTGAACCCTTCATTCCTGATTCCCAACAACCAAATCAAAACAAATCAAACAAACAAACCTTATTCCTATAACTAGCCTAACATATTACATTTGATCCTCAAAGACATATATACTTTGACTGTTACTGAAAGATCCCTCTCTAGACCTAGGAGGGCTAGATCCTAGGGTCCAAAAGTGATTTGATGTTGTATTATCTTTTGGTATTGCCAAATCTGCCAAAAGATAGGAACCTCAACACTTCCCATAGAAATGGTCACTGGATTTCCATTTATAATACAAGCAGACTTTTACTGGTTTCATCCACAGGACCATAGCTCAAGCAAGTTAGAGATGCCATTCAGGTTCAATTGAAAGCCGAATATGTGATTTTATGCGACGTCAAATTTTCCGGTAAAAGTTTAAGTAAGGAAACCGAAGCTTGGAAAATACTCCAAGATACCTTTAAACGCATTCTGGAGAATCTTTCCCTTCATCGGACCTACCAGCCCAATCAATAACATGAATTGATATTTATCTGATTTCCTTAAGGGAATGATAATTCTTCCCTTCATGGTGCCTCTTGGCTTTATTGACTACCTCGATTGATATTTCTCTACTATTGATGGTGGGTAAAACCCACAGTCCCCAATTTTGTCTTACATATAAAATTCATCTCCAAAATTTTTCAATCCAATACAAATTCTCATTCTGGGAAGTTCAACATTCTATTTTCTGGGTTGGCAATTTAAATCAATAAATCTGGAAGTTTCAAAATCTCAAATCTGAGATTTGAGATATTAATTCAAATTTCTTATGGTTATAGACCCCATCAACTAATATAACCCAGATTTGAATTACCCTTGATGTGGAAACTTACTTTCATTCTCTTATGGCTAAACCATATTAAAAGTCCGCATATCAAATACTTTTCATGTTCGAATTTAATGGAACCCTTATCTCACTCCTTCGGAATTCAAACAATGCTTGGGCCTTATGACTTTGGGTCAACACCCTTCATATAATCGTCATCTCACCTTTATCTAAGATTCTCGGCACCAACATATATTAAACCTATATTTAATCTAACAACTCTTTTGAAACCCGCACAATTTACCTTTGCATTACTCAAGGTTTCTTCCTTAGATTAATTATATTCGGCCTTTTCAATGTCCTATCATAAGCCTCGACCTTGATTAGCCCATTAACATTGAGGTGTTAGGTAAACCTTTACGGCATTCATTTGGATTAAACCCCGGACTACAACCTACGACCATAGTCTATAACGCTCCTTACAATAAATGAAATCATACGTAGAAGCTCAACACTATACTCACTTGGAATACTTGTTCGGGCCCACAATATACACACATTTCCTTTGCTTTATCTCACGTGCAACTTGCTATGTGGATGCTGTCCAATCTTCCACAACCCAGATCCGACGGGATTTGGATTTTTTTTAACAGAACCTTAGCGCTAAAAAAAAACGCGATAAAAGTGGTTTTCATAAACCACTCCAGGACACGGGTCCTCCAACGAGTGATATCACATTTTTTTTTTGACATTCTCCTTACCACTTTTAAATAATGTGAGACCGCTGGTTTAACTCCTCAAAAACCACCTTTACTGTACCTCTTTAAGGTTCCGCTCCTTCGTTTATTCATGGTTCCATTCCTATTATTAACATTTTGATTTCGATTTTGCTTCAGTTCTCCAACGCTGCAGCTCTCACCACTTCTTCATTCGATTCTCCAACTGTGCCATGGCGCTTGAATTCACACTTGTGCACTTCCCACTATGTATGTACTCACAGGTCTCATATGGCCTCTGGATATGAATCATCATTTATAAAATACCCTGCATATACGCATCACAACAGAAAATTCTTCTTGCTTCGGTTCTCTTAGATTGAATTCCAATTTCAAGGCCATAGTTATTCAAAAGCATTGATACATGCCGTGACTAATGACCAGTCTTAATAAAACGATCCAGAGAGGTTCGGTTCATAGTACCCAACCTCAGCATTCTCATTAATTTATCATTGCGTGCAGAAGCACCATTAACCTTGTCATGTACAAGATTACAATGTTAACCTTTTACACAGAGACTCATATTACGCCTACTCATGTAGTTGCGTATTGAACTCAAAATACTCTCTACGTGGATTTAAATCAAATAACATCCATATAATTCCGAAACATAGACCTTCATACATATAAATGAAATGACTCATAGAAACCTCTGTTCTGGCCTGATTTTCGTTTCGATGGCCCTTCTATAACGCTACTCTGTATAGCTCTCTAGATCCCTTTCTTAAGGCGCTTGAGGCTTACATTTATACAAAATATAAATGAATCGCTTCAGCTCCTACAATGACTCAACAAACTCTTCAATTCCTACAGTTCTAAATTTAGCGTAAATCCCTAGATAGATTGAAACTGAATCCAACTCATTCCTACTCTGTTGTCTTTCTAAATCTCTCATGTCTTCATATGCCCAACTAATAATTCGAGGGAAGTTACAATTCTCTCCTCATTTAATTAAAATTAATGAAAACCCACTAAATTCATTACATAAAATCTAACTCTCCTGAAAACTAAAAACCCTTGAGTCTAATAATAATGTATGGAATTTATTTTATTCTAATGCCCCTGCATCAGACTCCAAAGGTTAAAATGATTAATGATCCCGTGATCATGTGCTTTCACCCTTGTCTTCCTAGAGCCCACACTTTGTTTTACAACTGGTCATCTGTTGCAATATTCTTCTTCTGCACTTCTCCAGTTTTCCATACTTTATGCTGCATCTTCCCGCTTGTTAAGCTTTCACAGTCTATGAATGTCTTTCTCTTACTGCTGCTGCTTCTTTGTTTTCTTGCTGATATCTTCTTCTTAGACACTTTCGTCATCAACATTTTTATCATTTCAATTTCCTGATCTAATTTATCTTCTGACTGCTGGATACTGCTCCATCTTGATTGCCGAACTTCTACTTCTTCTTCTGCTTCTGCTTGCTAAACTTTTACTTGTTCAATTCTTTCTTTCACCTTTTCTCTAGCTCTAGCTCCATCTTTAACTTGCTCAGTCCTTACTCGTTCAGTTCTTACTGCTGCCCTAGCTTTAACTTGCTGAAATCCTATGGTTTCCCTAGCTCCCGCTCTAACTGCTACCCAATCATCCATACCCTCTTGTTCTCTGCAATAATAAAACTCTTCTTGATTGTCACCCATGACAATTTCTTCATTCTCTGACTTCAGAAATTCTCTCGACTGAAATTTAAATTTCCAGTCAATGTCATCATCTCTTTTCCTCTATTCATGGACCAAACATTCTTTAGTCCTTTTATCAGCACCTGCAATCATAAAACAAACACCAAAATTACAAAATCCTTGTGTCTCTTCCTCCTCTGGCAACACTTCAAATTGTTTCTCTAACATTTCATTCTCCTCTCTAAATATTTTCAGCAAAAAATTCAGCCACTCATTTTGTACTTGTCTCACATCATCAGTATGCTGCAATTTGAATTCAACATCTTCTTCTTCTTCTTCCTTGACAATATTCAGTAATTGTCCATCATCTTCTTGATTGATTCTGGAAATCTATTCAGTTCTTGAAGTACTATGTCTTCATCTCCTATCAAACTAAAATTCTGATTCTCCACCACTGTAGTAGTTCCAAAACTCTGCCCTCCAGCCTTCTCTTTTTCCATCAGACAAATTAGTTCCTTCTTGTCATCAATAGTAACAACAATTTATTTCACATCAGACATGATAGTCTCACCTGCCTTTTAATGCAAAAGTTCACCTTCATCCAAGCCAACTCAAAGTGATGGATTGTCTTCTGCAATGCCAGTCAACATAGCCAACTTGTCAATTTTAAAATTACAAGACCCAATGGTCTCAATTGATGATCCAGTCACCAATTTTTCTTTCTGCAATTCCAAGTCTTTTTCGAGACTCAGAAAATCTTCACTGTCTTCATTCCCTTGTATCTTCACATTCTGCCATCCCAAATTTTGAAATTGAGGTTCTCCTTCCTGTATTGAATCCTGGTTGTTCGGCATAATCTCCAGCAATCGAAATTCCTCACTCCATGGATTAAACATTTCCATAGAATTTTCCTCCTCCTTTCTTTGGTTGTCCAGTGGTGTCAAATTTTCTCCATCACCAACAAAATATGCATTCATAAAACAATTGTTAAAAAAAAATTCATAAGGCCTCAATGCGTTTCTCTCCTCTGCCAGCATTTCGGTATGCTATCCTGAAATTATTTCCTTCTCTATCAGCACATCAGTATCCTGATTCCAATCCTTCAAACAATTCTCGATACTGTCAGTTAGTGTCTCCTCTGCATCATCCTCTTCAAGGATGTCTCCTTGCACTGGTCCATAAAAATGAACCTTCTCATTCTCATTCATCTATGCCTTTACAATATGAACACCTTTTCTCTGTGTTTCTATCCTCTGCTCGGGAACACTTAACTCATGCCACAATTCTGTCATCTCATCTGAGAAAAAAATTATACTGTCTTAAGAAGTCAAGTTTCTTGCTGTCACTACTTTTTCATCCTTCATCAGAATAGAATTCTGATCTTCCATCCCTACAATAACTTCAGCTATCTATCCATCACTCTCCATTTGGCCATTCAATAAAAGCAATTTGTCATTATTAGCATTGATAACAAATTGGTCATCATCAGACATAACTGTCATGTTCCCATTGAAACAATCTCTTTCATTAAACGAGGAATTTATGAATTCCTTCTGTTATAGTAACTCAATCTGATCTTCATCTGAAAGATAATCATCATATGTGACTTGGAAAGCTTCATTTATCACAGTTTCATCATATAAAATGTCTTCTTCAATACTTGCATTCACACACAACTTGTCAGTTGTAAAACCATAAGACCTCATGGTCTCATTTGATGATTTGATCATCAAATCTTCCTGTTGTCCCTAGTCTTCTACACATTTCAAAGATTCTTCAATGGTCTTCCCTTCAGTTTCTTTGAGCTGTCCAATTGATTTCTCAATTTCCAGCTTCTGGCCATCATCACAATTTAAATCTCCTCTGCTTCCAATATGTTGGAAAGAAAAACCTTTCCCCAAGGGTGCATGGACATTTTCAAAATATCTAGCTGTCCCATTTTCCTCCTTAGTGACAACATAAACAGTTTGTTCTTCTCCACATGTTCTTCCTGCAAACATACAAAAATCATTAGATTTAAAGTCATTTGACCCCTTGGTCTTACTCTAAGTTTCAGTCTCCAAGTCCGTCTCCAAATACTCAATCATTCTGAGTAATTTCTCTTTCTGCAAGTATTTATCATCTCCTCTTTCTTCATCTGTAGCCTCTGCCACTTTAATTTCTTCTTCATGAACCAACCAACTCTCTAGCTTTCCTTTATCATCAGTTGCAATTTGTTGAACTACTCCCAGATCTCTGCTAACTCTTTCTCATATTCTTCATCAGGGAATTTATTCCTCATGTCATTTTCTTTGGCATCTTCCTTCACTCTTCTGTTGTGGCCTCTCTCAGAACCTCTACAATATCTTCTATGGCTATAAGTAGCCCTTTTATCCTCCATGATTTCTTCACTCACAAGCTGCACTAAGCCTCTTCAACAACAAGGTCTCCTGCTACCACTTGCCTCACCAATCCTTTCCTCTAGATCTGGGCTTTTGGCAAGTACTGGTCCCCTATCTACTGGAACCTTCTAAGCACTCTCTTCTTCTCTCTCTAGGCTTCACTCTGCAACATTTCAAGAGCACATCTGTTCTTCTTTCATCCAACCTCTTTTGGGAATTCTCCAGGTTTTTCTAAAATTTCCTCTTTACTTTAGAATCCTCTGCTGGACTCTTTCATCACTGCTCTCAAAGCTGTGATCTGCTTTTGCTGAGATTTCTTCACTAGCCTACAATCTGAGTTCTACAAACAATACTTCAAACCAGAGTTAAATAATTCTCATCAAATCACCTTCAATATTCTGTATAATCTTGCTTCTTCTTTTACCTGCACTGCACCTCTCTATGCTGCAATATTTGTCATTTTTCAAGAATCTGGTTTCTTTTCATACATGAAATTAATTCAAAAACTTGAACTTTCAAAGAGCTATTCTAGCTCTGATACCACTTGATGGCGGGTAAAACCCACAGTCCCCAATTTTGTCTTACATATAAAATGCATCTCCAAAAATTTTCAATCCAATACAAATTCTCAGTCTCGGCAATTCAACATTCTATTTTCTGGGCTGGCAATTTAAATAAATAAATCTGGAAGTTTCAATATCTCAAATCTGAGACTTGAGATATTAATTCAAAGTTCTTATGGTTATAGACCCCATAAACCAATATAGCCCAGATTTGAATTACCCTTCATGTGGAAACTTACCTTTGTTCTCTTATGGCTAAACCATTTTAAAAGTCCGCATACCAAATACTTTTCATGTTAAAATTTAATGGAACCTTTATCTCACTCCTTCAGAATTCAAACAATGCTTGGGCCTTATAACTTTGGGTCAACACCCTTCATATAATCGCCAGCTCACCTTTATCTAAGATCCTCCGTGCCAACATATATTAAACCCATATTTAATGTATCAAATCTTTTGAACCCCACACAATTTACCTTTGCATTACTCAAGGTTTCTTCCTTAGATTAATTATAGTCGGCCTTTTCAAAATACTATCATAAGCCTCAACCTTGATTAGCCCATTAACATTGAGGTGTTAGGTAAACCTTTACGGCATTCATTTGGATTAAGATCCATGTGCCAACACACATATATATATATATATATCTTGGATTAAACCCCGAGACTACAACTTACGACCATAGTCTATAATGCTCTTTACATTAAATGAAATCATATGTAGAAACTCAACACTATACTCACTTGGAATACTTGTTCGGGCCCACAATATACACAAATTTCCTTTGCGTTATCTCACATGCAACTTGCTATGTGGATGCCGTCTGATCTTCCACAACCCGAATTTGATGGGATTCGCATTTTTTTTCGAAAATAACCTTAGCACTCAAAAAAATGCGATAAAAGTGGTTTTCATAAACCACTCCAGGAAACTCATCCTCCAACGAGTGATATCGCATTTTTTTGACATTCTCCTTACAAATTTTAAATAATGCAAGACCGCTGGTTTAACTCCTCAAAAACTTCCTTTACTATACCTCTTTAAGGTTCCTCTCCTTCGTTTATTCACGGTTCCATTCCTATTATTAACCTTTTGATTTTGATTTTGCTTAAGTTCTCCAACGCTGTAGCTCTCACCACTTCTTCATTCGATTCTCCAACTATGCCATGGCCCTTCAATTCACGCTTGTGCGCTTCCCACTATGTATGTACTCATGGGTTTCATATGGCCTCTGGGTATGAATCATCATTTATAAAATACCCTGCATATACGCATCACAACAGAAAAATCTTCTTCCTTTGGTTCTCTTAGATTGAATGCCAATTTCAAGGTCATAGCTATTCAAAAGAATTGATACATGCCGTGAGTAATGAAAAATCCTAATAAAATGATCCACACAGGTTTGGTTCATAGTACGCAACCTCGGCATTCCCATTAATTTATCAATGTGTGCAGAAGCACCATTAACCTAGTCATGTACATGATTACAATGTTACCCTTTTACATAGAGAATCATATTACGCCTGCTCATGTAGTTGCGTATTGAACTCAAAATACTCTCTACACAGAGTTAAATCAAATAACATCCATATATTTCCGAAACATAGACCTTCATACATATAAATGAAATGACTTACAAAAACCTCTGTTCTGGCCTGATTCTCGTTTCGATGGCCCTTCTATAACGCTACTATGTACAACTCTCCAGATCCATTTCCTAAGGCCCTTGAGGCTTACATTTATACAAAATATCAATGAATCGCTTCAGCTCCTACAATGACTCAACAAACTCCTGAATTCCTACAGTTCTAATTTAGCCTAAATCCCTAGATAGACTGAAACTGACTCCAACTCATTCCTAATTTGCATTCTTTCTAATTCTCTCATCTCTTCATATGCCTAACTAATCATTCGAGGGAAGTTACAATTATCTCCTCATTTAATTAAAATTAATGAAAACCCACTAAATTCATTACATAAAATCTAACTCTCTTGAAAACTAAAAACCCCTAAGTCTAACATTAATGTATGGAATTTGTTTTAGGCTAATGCCCCTGCATCAACTGTCCAATATTTCCCTTTCATCCTTGTAAAAATAAAAATCATTACCTTCATGTGATCTCTTAGCCCATTCAGGAGACTCAATTGATCTCTCTTGGACATCCCTTAGCGAATAGGACTCTTTGCTTTCGAAGGACCGTTTAACCTTGCTAGTCGCCACAGCATCAACAGGTATTTCTATGCCATCGACTATGCTCTCCCTTTCCATCATGGGACCTCTTAACCCTTTTTCCGACATCAACCGAATGCTCTCTACTAGTCTCAATTACCTTTACTCCTTTTCTCGATTTGTACTCTGTTAAGCTCTGTAGCCGTGTGCATCCCTGTAAGCGTCTATGTTCATCTTTTTGTTTGAATCACTCATTCTATCTATAAAATTCTTAGCTTAAATTCAAACTCTCTTCTTTTCAAACCCTCATCTCCTAAGAAAAATTCTTGCCCGCGATTCGAACCCTCCGCTGCTCCAATCCTGCAATTTACAGAATAACCGTGTTACGGTGCACGAGGTTTTATAGGTGCACCATTACGGTTTCGTAAGATCGATATTTATATTTTGGCACGGTTTTTTATGACGCACTGATGCATAAGAGTTGTGAAGCACCAGTGCACCTTAGCACTAAGGTGCACCGATGTGTGTTAGGATGATAAGTGCATGAAGCGAAAAACAAGGAATCTCTGTTAGAAATGGCGTACTATATAAAGTTATTTTTTTTTTGGTATGTAAGATCATAATAAAATAATGATAATTCTAAAGTACATGAATTTATTTGCATTATTTTCTAAACTTTATTATGTTACAAAAATTCATATTATTCTAGATTTATTATTTTACAATTATTTACAAATTTCCAAATTTAAATATTTTAATAAAATCATTTCACATTAATACAATTAAAATTTTCACATTAATACAATTAAAATTTTACAAATATTTTACATACAATTACAATTACAATTACAATTTTACAATTTCACATATTACGATTAGAATTAGAATTACAATTTTAATTTTACATACAATTACATATACAATTAAAATTTTACAATTACAATCATTTCACAGTAATACAATAAAAATTTTACAAATATTTTACATACAATTAGAATTAGAATTAGAATTACATTTACAATTACAAATACAATTACAATTTTAGAATTTTACATACAATTAGAATTAGAATTACAATTTTACAATTTGTCATATATACAATTAAAATCATCTCACAATAAATTAAATATTAGAATTACAATTAAAATTTTACATTAAATATTTTACATACAATTACAGTTAAAATTACAATTACAAATACAAATATAATTTTACAATTTTACAAATAATTAAAATTAAAATTTCAATTACAATCGTGAATATCATGGTCATTTAATATTAAATTAATTAATAAACATCGCTATCATGATAAGCATCATAGAAACATCATATTCGACTAAAAATCACATTCAAATTCGTTATATCATTGTGATCATGATCATCTAACAAAACACAATTAGCATTGTATAACATCATCACAACACAAATATCAAATATACAACTCATGTCAAATAACTCATGCTATCACATACACATCTATCTGCAAGCTGCACATTAAATGAACCTATCTAACATGACCTGACAACATACACATCATGATGATCACCAACAAGTAAATTAAGTAAAACTGCAACATGAACATAAAATACATGTACCATATATATATATATATATATATATATATATATATATATATATATATATATATATATATATATATATATATATATATATATATATATATATATATATATATATATAACTGAATAATGTTAAAAATATACAACTGTAATATAAATATCATGGATCATCTTGTGGTACAACATCAATAGCAGTACTAGACAAGGCCTGCTCAGTCAATGGTGTAGCCTCGACGGTCGATGGTCTAGCCTGCTCATGATCATGAGTATTGATGGATGCTGGAGGGTGCTGACTGGATGTGGCTGATGGTCCAGCCTCATCTCCACGCTGACTGTTTCTAGATGCTACTGGAGGCTCATGGTCATCTAGTGCAGTGCGAGGTCAACGATCATGAGATGATGAGTCGCTACTTGCAGACTGTCCATCAAGTGTTCCGTCTCGACCATGCCTATAACGTGCAACAATCCTCCTCAGTGGCGTAGCTATGGTCGTAGCTCCTACGACATGCCACATCAGGTTGTACATGTCATGTGGAATGTCTCCCCACATATGTAATATCCTATCATTGGCCTGTATGTCTATGTAATGAACGGACCTGATACCCGCCTCAACAATAAATGCACCGATTTGGTTGCCTAACTCCATCCTGTATCTAGTATCAAGTCAACTGCGCCTAGCAAAACGCGGTACCGACGCACCAATAGGAGCATGTCTCTCTGCAATGGCCTCCTGATGATCCTCGACATCTAGCATGCCCTAATCATCATCAAGATCCACACCTAGATCATGTGGTGGTGTCGACATCTCCACGCCATCAAAAGGGCCAATGTCTACAAAATATATACTAGTACACAACAATAATTATATAATTTCATTAAAAAATTTAATTAAAAAAAGTTAAAGGAAATGTTAGAATAAATTTAAATAAAACAGTAATATTACCTCTATCATCTGGTGGCTCATCATCTGTGAAGAGGATGTTGGCACACCCTCACCAATCCAATCTAGCATAAGGACATGGGACCATAATGAAGGGATGAAGCTCGTCAACACTGGCTAGAAACTCCAGTGCATCATGCGATATCCTAGCTGGAAACATAGTCTCACCCCTCTTGGGCATCATATGCCCCCACATGTGCATCAGTGCCTCAATCATCGACCTACAAGGTTGCCAAACAAAATTAGGCCTCGTCTTTGGAATCATCTCAAAAAGTAAAAAAAAAATATCTGAAGCAAAATGGAAGTTGACCCTCCCTTGTGCACGAGCGTGACATCTATCTAAGGTTGTACAAAACTACCACAAAAAAATGGCAGACCACCTGAAAAGTCATGGCTCCTATACTAAAGAATCAACATAATATAGAAGTGAGAAAATAATGTGTTTCCTATCACTAGTGTGTTGTGAAATGGATGAAATGATAAGTGAGAGGCATTGCACCTCCTCACTACCAAATGCACCAATATGTAACTAACCTCGAGTGACCTGAAAATATATAGGAGACAATACTAATGCTGCAATGTATCTTTGGGAGTAAACTAACTGAATCCCCGCTACACAACCAATTGGAACCTCTGGGACCGAGGGAAAATCCACCCCTCTCCTCGATAGCCCTGTAATGAAATATATATCCTCGTCAGTGGGTGTGTACCACTCATTAGGATTAACCTGGAAAGCTTGTCAGTGGGCATTCCACCTACGGATAAGATGTCTCAAAAACACATAATGGGCCTTTAAGGAAGTAGCCTCCTCATAGAACTTGAGGAGGCCTACCTGCCTTAGGAGTGCCTGGGTAGCTGTTGTAATGGGGCGATGGTATGCATCAATCTCCCTCTCTCGTGCCTCCCAGAGGTGAACCATGTCAGACTGCTTCGCCTGTTGTTGCTATTGTTCCCCCTCTTCTCTCTGAATCATTGACATATTAAATAATTTTTTTTAATTTATTATTCCTTGGGTTTTAATATAAAAACCATTGTTTCATAATCATGGTCAACCGTGGTCCCACATCGCATTATGACAAAGTTTTTTCTCACTATGAAAACCAACCATGGTTTAATGGTGCATTGTGACAAATATTATGTGCATATGAAAATCAACTAGGTAAGCCATAATAATTCTAACGTTTACATTATCTATCTTAGGGTTTATATACCTTGTGTTTATAATATTGATCCCATCGGTGTAATATTATTCCCTTGGGTTTATAATCCCTTAGGTTTTTATTATTAATCCCTTGGGTTTATAATATCAATCCATTGGTTTTATTAATCAAAGAGTTCATATTGCTAGGGTGTAATATTTTTCATAGGGTTTCTAATATTAGTCCTTATGTTTAATATAAATCCCTTGGATTTAATTAGTTAAATTTGGTTTATAATATTCATCCTTTGTGTTTAACTCTGTTACATTGGTTTCATAGTCCCTTTCGGTGTAAACCCCAAGGTACTTTATAGTCAACCATGTTTAGTTTAGTCATACATGTTTATTTTAGGGTTTATATACCTTATTTTTATAATATTAATCCCTTGGTTTTAATATTATTCCCATAGGTTTATACAATTTTGGTGTTTTAGAATTAATCCCTTGGCTTTATTACCCCCTTCGGTTTATAATATCAAGCCCTTGGGTTTCTTAATATAGGGGTCTGTATTCCTAGTTTATAATATTATTCATAGGGTTTATAATAATCCTAAGGTTTAAGATAAATCCCTTGATTTTATAATATTGGTCAACGATGGGCAACCATGTTCCAATGTCACATTATGAGATGTATTGTCTAAATATGAAAATCAACAATGGTCAACCATGATAATTCTAGGGTTTAAAATATTTGGTCTACTATGGTCAACCATGGTCCAACATTTCATTGTGACAAAGGTTCTCTCAATATGAAACTCAAGCATGGTAAACCATCATCAACCATTATCATTTTATGGTTTAGAATATCAAAATAAGCCATGGTAATTCTAAATTTCAATATATTTATCTTAAGGTTTATATACCTTGGGTTTATAATATTTATCCCTTGGGTATAATATTATTCCGTTGGGTTTAAAATCCCTTAAGATTTTATTATTAATCCCTTTGGTTTGTTATTCCCTCCGGTTTATAATATCAACCCCTTGGGTTTATAAATATAAGATCTCTTATTCATATGGTTTAATATTATTCATAGGGTTTATAATATTAATAATTTTTTTTAATATAAAAAGCACTATATTATAATCATGTTCAACCATGGTCCAACGTCACATTGTGAGAAATTTTCCTCAATATGAAAATCAACCATGCTTCAACGTTGCATTTTGACAAATATTGTGTGTATATGAAATTAAACCATGGTAATTCATAATAATTCTAGTGTTCACAATATATATGTTATGGTTTATATACCTTGTTTTTATGATATTAATCCCATGGTTGAAATATTATTTCCTTGGGTTTATAATCCCTTTGGTTTTAAGTATTAATCCCTGAGTTTTATTAATAAAAGGGTTCATATTCATAAGGTGCAATATTATTCATAGGGTTTCTAATATTAATCCATATGTTTAATATAATCCCTTGGATTTAATTAATTAAATTCAGTTTATAATATTCATCCTTTGTGCTTAAAATTATTGCCTTGCATTCATAGTCCCTTTGGGGTTTAAACCCCAAGTGACTTTATAGTCAACCATAATCAACCATGTTTATTTTAGTGATTATAAATTTTATTTTTAGGGTTTATATAGCTTAGGTATATAATATTAATCCCTTGGGTTTAATATTGTTCCTGTGGGTTTTATAATTAATCCCTTGGGTTTATTATCCTCTTGTGTTTATAATATCAATCCCTTGGGTTTATTAATTTAGGGATTCTTATTCATATGGTATAATATTATTAATAGGGTTTATAATATTAATCCTAAGGTTTAATATAAATACCTTCAGTTTATAATTTTGATCAACGATGGCCAACCATATTGCAATGACACATTATGATACATATTGTCTCAATATGAATATCAACAATGGTCTACAATGGTTAACCATGGTGCAACATTGCTGTGAAAAATATTGTGTGAATAAGAAAATCAAATATGGAAAACCATGGTCAAACTTGTTTATTTTAAGGTTGATAATATGAAACTAAACCATGTTCAACCATGATAATTTGAGGGTTTACAATATTTATCTTAGGGTTTATATACCTTGGGTTTATAATATTTATCCCTTGGTTTTAACATTAGTCCGTTCAGTTTAATATTATTAACTTGGGTTTATAATCTGTTTAGTTTTTGGTATTAAAAAATTTAGTTTATTGTTTCCTTTGGCTTATCAAAATCAATCACTTGGGTTTTTAAATCTAAGGGTACTTTTTCCTATGGGTTAATATTATTCATATGGTTTATAAAATTAATATTTGGGTTTAATATAAAACCCATTGATTTATAATCTTGGTCCAACTTCACATTATTACAAATATTTTCTCAATCTCAAAATCAACCAGGGTTCAATGTTGCATTGTGACAAATATTGCTTGCATTAGAAATTCAACCATGGTAAACCATAATAATTCTAGTGTTTACAATATTTATCTTAGGGTTTATATACCTTGTGTTTATAATATTAATCCCATGGGTGTGATATTATTCCCTTGGGTTTATTATTCCCATGTGTCTATAATATACATCAATTGGGTTTATTAATATCAGGGTTCATATTCCTAGGTTGTAATATTATTCATAGTTTTTATAGTATTAATCCTTTATTTCAATATAAATCCATTGTATTTAATTAATTAAATTGGGTTTATAAATACCATGATCCAACGTTGGATTGTGACAATCTTTTTCTGCATATGAAAATCAAATCATGGTCAACCATGGTTAACTATGGTGCAATGTAACATTGTGACAATTATTGTTTCGATATGGAATTCAACCATTGTCAACCATGGTAATTATAGGGTTTACAATATTTGGACTACCATGGTCAACCATGGTCCAAAATTGCATTATGACAAGGACTGTCTCAATATGGAAATAAATCATGGTAAACAATGGTCAACCTTGCCTATTTTAGGGTTTATAATATTCAAATCAATCATGGTCAACCATGATAATTCTAGGGTTTGATATATTTATCTTAAGGTTTATATACATTGGGTTTATAATATTTATCCCTTAGGTTTAATATTAATCCACCGGTATTAATATTATTCCCTTGTGTTTATAATCCTTATAGTTTTTAATATTAATCCATTTGGTTTATAATATCAACCCCTTGGGCTTATAAATATAAGGGTTATTCTTCCTATGGTTTAATATTGTTCATAGAGTTTACAGTACTAATACTTGGGTTTAATATAAAAACCATTCATTTATAATGATGGTCAACCATGGCCCAATGTCACATTGTGACAAAGTATTTATCAATATGAAAATAAAGCATGGTTCAATGTTGCATTGTGACAAATATTGTGTGCATATGAAGATGAACCATGGTATGCCATGCTAATTCTAGGGTTTACAATATCTATCTTAGGGTTTATATACCTTTTGTTTATAATATTAATCCCATGGGTGTAATATTATTCCTTTGGTTTATAATCCCTTCATTTTCTCGTATTAATCCGTTGGTTTTATAATATCAATCCCCTAGTTTTGTTAATCCAAGGGCTCATATTCCTTGGGTGTAATATTATTCATGGGATTTCTAATATTAATCCTAATGTTTAATATAAATCCCTTGGATTTAATTAATTAAATTCAGTTTATAATATTCATTCTTTGTGTTCAGCATTATTTTCTTGGGTTCATATCCCTCGGGGTTTAAAACCCAAGGGAATTTATAGTAAACCATAGTAAACCATGTTTATTCTATTCATACATGTCTATTTTATGGTTTATAACATTTATTTTAGGTTTTATATACCTTAGGTTTATAATATTAATCCCTTGTGTTTAATATTATTCCCTTGGTTTTATAAAACATTGGGGTTTTATAATTAATCCGTTGGGTTTAATGTCCCCTTTTGTTTATAATATCAATCCATTCAGTTTATTAATCTAGGGGTTCATATTCCTAGGTTATAATATTATTCAGAGGGTTTATAATATTAATCCTAAGGTTTAACATAATTCCCTTGATTTTATAATCTTGGTCAATGATATTCAACCATAGTCCAATCTCACATTATGAGACGTATTGTCTCAATATGAAAATAAACCATGGAATAACATTGTCAACCATGGTGAAACATTGCATTGTGACAAAGTTTGTCTCAATATGAAAATCAAGTATGGTAAACCATGATCAATCATGTTTTTTTTAGGGTTTATAATATGAAAATAAACCATGGTAAACCGTGATAATTTTAGGCTTTAAAATATTTATCGTATGGTTTACATACCTTGGGTTTATAGTATTTATCCCTTGGGTTTAATATCATTCTTTTGGGTTTAATATTATTATCTTGGGTTTATAATCCATTGAGTTTTTAGTATTAATCCCTTTGGTTTATAATTTCAATCCCTTGGGTTTATAAATATAAGGGTTCTCATTCCTTTGGTTTAATCATATTCATCCGATTTGTCAAATTAATCCTTTGGCTTAATATAAAAGGCTTTGGTTTAAATCATGATCCAACGTCACATAGTGAAGAAAAAATCTCAATATGAAAATCAACCATGGTAAGCCTTGATGCAATGTCGTAATGTGACAAAGATTGTCTCATTATGAAAATCAACCATGGTTAGCCATAATAATTCTAGGGTTTACAATATTTATCTTAGGTTTTATATACCTTTTGTTTATAATATTAATCTCATGGGTGTAATATTATTACCTTGGGTTTATTATTCTGATGTGTTTATAATATGAATCCTTTCAGTTTCTTAATCTAAGGGTTCATATTCCTCGGGTGTAATATTATTCATATAGTTTATAATATCAATCCATGGGTTTAATATATTTATACCATATATTTGATTAATTAAATTTGGTATATAAATCTCGCGTTCCAATGTTGCATTGTGACAAAGTTTGTTTGCATATGAAAATAAAATCATGGTGAACCATGGCTAACTATGGTGCATTGTCGGATTGTGAGAAAGAGTGGCTCAATATGAAAATCAACCATGGTAAACCATTATAATTCTAGGGTTTACAATATTTATCTTTGGGTGTATATATATTGTGTTTATAATATTAATCTCGTGAGTGTAATATTATTCCGTTGGGTTTATAATCCATTCGGTTTATTATTCTTGTCTTTCATGGACCTCTAGAAAATAACAGTTCCTCATGCAATAATGAATAAATTGGGATATATTGACAAATTTCTTAGTCATTTACATGATACCACCTATTGCATTTCCATTGGACCTTCTCCAACCTATAATACCACTGCACAATTTTGTTTACACTCACACATCAGACTCCATGGAGCTTGAGACTAATGTGTTACCCTCTAATTTATTCAACTATTTTCATATATAAATATTGTATCATTAAAACCTTCAACTACTCCAATATTGGAAGAAGGAAACACCCTTTAACTCCCATTTTTATAACCAAAATTCTATATACATATACATTCCATTATACTCTATTTTTTGTATATATCCACAACGGTATAGTTATGTGCATTCCACTATAGGTTCTTAGTTGACATGTTGTGCGTATTTATTTGATTATACCTTAAGTTATAGAGGTAATTAGGAACTTGTAGTTTTTTTTTAACCAGCCACCTCCATGGTGTATACCATACTTAGTCTTATTTAATACACCTATACCTTACCCTCCTAGCACATACCTTTATACCTTACCTCCATGGCACACACCTTACTTACTCTTATTTAATATATATATATACCTTTAATTTAAGGTTTTTATAACGCGCCACCTCTAACGCATTGAATATGGCCGAAGGAAGGCTTCCTCACTTCTTGGTGTGCATTCCCAACTAATTTCGCTCCAATTATGCAACCTACTACCTGTCACGTGGCAAAACATACTCCACCCACCTCCTCATCATATGGCCATTGTAATCTTATTCTTGGAAGGTTTCTGATGGTGTTGATAATCATATATCGATCTAATGGTGTAGAGGGATGATGATAACCCTAACCTTCATTTTCGACTATTCGCACCTCGCCCCGACCCTCTAGAGACTAAACGGCAATACTGTCTCTATCTGGATAGTCATAAAACTCTCACCATTTATTTTTCTTATATTGCAATGCCATGAGTTTCCCTCTACAGTCTAAGCCAATTTTAATCTATTTTTATACAATTTATCTCAGTGCCTCGTTGCATCTCACGTGACATGGTTTCACTATCTCAGGTAATTTATTTTTTCAAATAAAGGTTTTCATGTGGTGTATTGTTCCTATTGTTTTTTCTATTTCATTTTTATGAAATGACTAATTTCCTCCACACCCTTGTAGATCTGGACCTGGTTGTGAGTGTTCCCTAAATTTGTGGTTGAGCCTACTACAAAGCGCATCATGTGTGAGTTAGGGAGACAAATTGAGAGGTTGTATTTTGATTTTATTGGTATCATATTTAATTAATCTTATGGGTGTTATGTTGGAATTTCTAATAATTCTAGAACAATGACTGAGAGAATAATACTCTCCTTCTAACACAGAGAATAAAAAAAAATTCTTACTGCTGGATAGAGATGGCATAAAATGCTTTCTATTTCATTAGCAGGACTAAAAACTGTTACAAATTTCTCCCACTGAAGTAAGATTAAAAGAAAATGCTTGACTCTTACAGATGCGCTTCTCACAAATCTTCTCTCTGTCTCTCAAAAACGCACAAAAATAGAGGTCTCTGGTGTTACTGTGTTTTTCTCTCCCTGCAGGCTTACACAACAATGCAACATTACCACACAACAATAAGCCTACGGGATTTACACTTTATATATGGTACGGCCCTTTTCTTTTAAAATAAAACAAAAATAAAATAAAAATGAAACATAAGACAAACATTGTTGCATGAAACTTTTAAACAATGTTTTAATAAACATGTGGGCCTGGTCTTTATATTGGCGCATTGGCGATCGACAAAAAAAATGGTTTGGAGGAATGAAATTTGAACTTGTGATGAGCGATGCTGCGACGTGGGATCCACATCGCATCAGCGAATTGACAGATAACAATCATAAGATGGAGGATGGGCTTTGGACTTGGCTTTTGTGATGTGCGATGGACGTGGGGTTCATAACACATCGACACATCGGCGATGAAACAAGCGGAACGGTTGAACAAAAAATTTGCGATGTGCGATGAACGATTGTGGTGGGACCACATCGCATCGCACCATCGGTGGTTTAAACTTCAGATGGGTGGAGAACTTCTGCGACGAGAAATTGGGATGAGAGATGGTGGTAGGGACCACATCGCATTGCATCGCAGCTATCCTTCGAAACATAATCTATGTGGTGGCCTTTGGGAATGGTGATTGTGATATGCCGATATTGCATCGCATGAATTATATCGGCAGGACTTCATATCAACAAGACACGAAAATGAACATTTGTGATTTGCGATGAAGTGGTGGGGACCACAGATGACATGGCCCAATTCAAAATGTTTAAAATACTTGGCGTGTTGAACAAAATTGGTTCTCATTGGTTAGTGAGGGCTTAAAAGCCCAAAACGACTGTTCTTTAATAAAAATCTGTTGTTCCGTGGTTGAACCATGAAAGTCTTCATTTCCTCTACAAAAGCGGCTACAACCCATCAAAATTTAATTTCTTCTCTGCAAAATCGGTTGCGGCCATAATCAAATTAAATTTATCCTTACGGTTTCCATTCCTCTTAAATGCACAGTGCTATGCATGCAATTTCTCTACCCCTTTGTACTCTGTTTCTACATGCACAGGGTACGCAGGTGACTTTAATATTTTCAACAATCCCCCTTAAAGTCAGCTGTTGGGTTATCATTCATACCCAAGCATTTTCTTAAATATTCAAAACTCTTTTTTCCCAATGGCTTTGTCAGAATATCTGCAAACTTCTCTTCTGTTTTACAATGTTGTAAAACAATTTCTCCATTGTTCACTAACTCTTTGATATAGTGAAGCTTAGCATCGATGTGCTTTGTTCTCTTTTGAAACATAGAATTCTTTGACAATGCAATAGCTGAGCTATTGTCACAATATATCACTATCCCTTTCACTTATTCTTGGTAGAAATTTCTCAACATTCTTCTCATTCACAATTCTTGACACGCTGCTACTGTAGCTACTACATACTCTGATGTAGATAATGCTACAATCGGTTGTTTCTTAGAAGCTCATGAAATGGCTCCTGAACCCATATGAAAAACACAACCAGAAGTACTTTTCCGGTCATCAATACTTCTATCCCAATCACGATCAGTATAACCGATTAATTCGGAATTTTCTAAAGCAGTATATAAAATACCATACCTTTTAGTTCCTTTCACATACTTCAGAATTCTCTTTGTTGTTTGCCAATGTGCATCCTTTGGCCTTTCCATAAATCTGGAAATCAAACTAACAACATGCATAATATCTGGCCTAGTTGCAGTCAAATACATGAGGCTGCCAACTATGCTTTTATACAAACTAGGATCAAAATCCTTGCTGTTGTCATATTTTCTCAACTTCAATCCCATTACTATGGGAGTAATCGCTGCCTTGCACTCCTGCATATTAAATCTTTCGAAAAATTCATTAACATATTTTTCTTGTGAGATAAAAATCCCATTTTCATTTTTCTCTACTTCTATTGCTAAGAAGTATCTCAATAATCCCATATCAGTCATTTCAAATTCATCTTTCATGACTGTTTTAAAATTCTCAATAAGGTAATTATCATTACCTGTGAATATCACATCATCAACATATAAAACAACAATGAGCATCTTACCATATTTTTCTCTGATGTATAATGTGGTTTCACCTTCACATTTTTCAAACCCATTTTCTAGTAGATAGGAATCTATCCTACTGTACCATGCTCTTGGTGCTTCCTTCAGCCCATAAAGAGATTTCTTCAACTTGAAAACTTTGTGCTCTTGGCCCTTTTTCTCATAGCCTAGAGGTTGCTCAACATAAACCTCTTCCATTAACACTCCATTTAAAAATGTTGATTTTACATCCATTTGGTAAAATTTCCATTTGTTTTATGCTGCTATGGAAAAAACTGCTCTCACTGTTTCCATTCTTGCAACTGGTGCAAAATTTTCTTCATAGTCTCTTCCATGTTGCTGCTTATATCCTTTAACAACAAGTCTGGCCTTATGTCTTTCTATCTTACCTTCAACATTACTTTTGGTCTTGTAGACCCACTTTACTCCAATGACTTCTTTACCTTCTGGGAGATCAACCAACTACCATGTTTTATTCTTCTCTATGGCATTAATTTCATCATCCATAGCTTCTATCCATTTTCTATATCTTTTATGGCTTCCTAAAAATGAAGAGGATCATCAACATGACAATACAAAGAAAATAAGGAGTTCATACCTTCATTTGTTGCTTCTTGTTCATAAATTTCATTTAAATTTCTGAATTTTGCTCCTCTTTCATTTGGTGTACATGTACTTGAAGAAGCACTCAAATCTGCTCCATTTGGTGTGCTTGGAGAAGCACTCTCATTTCTTCTCAAGGGTGTTCTTACTCCTGATTGAGGTGTCCCTTGCTGTCCTTATGTTGGTGGAGGTGGTGCTACTGATGAGGTATTATTTTCAGCCACATTTTCCTCATCTTCATCCTGAGATAAACAACTTTTAACAATGACTGTTTTCTCAATGCTTCCATCCCATGCTTCTTCTTCTATGAATTTCACATCTCTGCTTATAGCAAATTTCTTTGTACATGGGTTATATAATCTATATCCCTTGGAATCTTCACAATATACAAGGAAGATGCACTTCTCCCATTTACTATCCAACTTCTTTCTCAGCTGATCTGGAATGTGTACATAAGCCAGACACCCAAAAAATCTCATATGGGTGACTCCTTGTTTTCTACCACTCCACACTTCTTCTGGAATTCTGTTCATTATAGCTTTTGTTGGGCATCTATTTAAAACACATGCAACACATTTTTCAGCTTCTGCCCAATACCCATTTGGAAAAAAAAATTCCTTTAGCATACTTCTCACCATTTCCATGATGGTTCGATTCCTTCTTTCAGCAACACCATTTTGTTGCGGTGTGTACCTTGTAGTAAACTGTTTGTGTATGCCATTTTCTTTGCAAAAATGCAGAAACTCTTTTGAGATGTACTCACCTCCTCTGTCAGTTATAAGAACTTTGATATGCTGCCCACTCCGTTTATCTACTAGAGCTTTAAAGTGGAAATTTTTTTCAAAGACTTCACATTTATATTTCAGGAAGTAAACCCATACTTTCCTTGTGAAATCATCAATGAAGGTCAACATGTAGTTGCTGCCTGATACTGATGTTGTTTGCATCGGCCCACATAAATATGAATGGATAATCTCTAAGGGTGCTTTTTCTCTTATGCTCTTTCCTGATGGAAAGTTTTCTCTGTGTTGTTTGCCCAAGATGTAGCCTTCACATAGACTGTCTGGTTTCTCTATCAATGGTAGACCTCTTGCCATTCCTTTTCTGTGCAACAAATTTAGGCCTCCAAAATTGAGATGTCCAAATCTCAAGTGCCATAACCAATTCTCATCTTTCACTTCTTTCTGAAAGACCTCTTGAGTTACAGCTGCTACATTCTTTCCTTTTCATTTCAATTCAATGTTGAACTTGAGTGGAAACATTATATTTCTGGTCATTTCTATTTCAACAATAATCTTCTTGCTTGGAGGTATGTCCATTATTGTGCACACATCATTTTTTAAAACTACATTGTAACCTTTTTTTATGAGCTGCCCAATGCTCAAAAGATTACACTTCAAGCGAGGAACATAGTACACATTTGGCACAAATTTCTGCTCACCATTTCTTACATGGATACTAACTCTGCCTTTTCCTTTGACATATATTTTAGTATCTGTTCAAGTTGTTACTTAAAATTTTACTTCTTCATCAAGATTGGCAAACATTGCTATGTTTCCAGTCATGTGATTACTGCAGCCTGAATCTAAGAACCATACATCTTCTTGTCTATCTTGTGCTACATTACATGTTAACAGCACATTCCTTGGGTTCCTTTCTTCTCTTGCTACATTAGCATTCTGCCTATTATTCATGTCATTTTCATTTTTCCTATATTCATTGGCATAGTGCCCATATTTCTTGCAATAATGACATTGGAAATTGGATTTCTCATACCTTTGTCCATGAGCATGTTGGTGTCCACCTTGTTGGTTGCTGCTTTGGTCTTGGCTTTGATTCTGACCATTGCTCCTTCCATGAGTATGACAAGGGTTGTTTCTTCCTCCTCTCTTTTGGATTTTGCCTCTTCCTCTTCCTCTTCCAAAAGGCATCTAGGTCTTGAAGGCATGCTCTAGATATGGGTTTACTGATCTTCCCAATCTCTATTCATGAGTCATCAGTGATGCATGAAGTTCATCTACTGTGAACTTTGAGAGATCCTTTGTCTCTTCAATGGTGGTAACTATAATATCAAACCGTGAGGGTAGACTCATCAACAGTTTCTCCACTATCCTTCTTTCTCCAAGTTTTTCTCGATGGGACCTTATATGTGTGACCATCCCAATCACATGTGTGAAGAATGAGTTTATGTTATCATACTCTTTCATGGAGAGAGTTTCAAAATCTCTCCTCAGCATTTTTAGTTTTGTTGTTTTCACTTTCTCCATACCTTGATAAGCTATTTTAAGAGTTTCCCCTGCATTCTTACATCTCTTAGCTGTTGTTATCCTTGGAAACACACTCTCATGTACTGCTTGATAGAGAAAGAAGAGGGCTTTAGAGTCCTTCTTCCTATTTCTCTTTAATAAATCCTTCTCTACTTGTGTTAAGGCATTAAAGGCCTGCTCATCAACTGGTTCATCAAACTCCCATAAGTCTTGAGAGGCAAACAGGGCTCTCACGGTAATGGCCCAGTAATCATAGTTCTTCTGATTAAATTGTGGAAGATGACTATTTCCAATACTCATACTAGTGCTTGGTCCAGCCATTGCTTATAAACTGAACTTTTGAAATAAACTTGACAGTGTTTTTCAAACAAACTGTCTCTCCTTCTTTTAAAAAACAAACTCTGTTTCTGAGGACTACTATTTTAATAAAAACAACAACTCTATTTTTTTGAGAAATACCTGGACTTAATTTTCTGTTGAGCCTTCACGCTACTAGAGAACTGCTGCAATAGATCTTCTTTCTTCCTTCAGCTTCTTTGACACCTTCAAAGAGCCTGGATAAGCTCTGATACCATGTTGGAATTTCTGATAATTCCAGAACAATGACTGAGAGAATAATACTCTCCTTCTAACACAGAGAATTAAAAAAAAATTGGTTACTGCTAGACAGAGATGGCATAAAATGCTTTATATTTCATTAATAGGACTAAAAACTGTTACAAATTTCCTCCACTGAAGTGGGATTAAAAGAAAATGCTTGACTGCTACAGACGCAGTGCTCACAAATCTTCTCTCTGTCTCTCAAAAACGCACAAAAATAGTGCTCTATGGTCTTACTGTGTTTTTCTCTATTTTCGAGTTTACACAACAATGCAACATTACCACACAACAATAAGCCTACGGGCTTTACACTTTATATATGGCGCAACCCTTTTCTTTTAAAATAAAACAAAAATAAAATAAAAACGAAACATAAGAAAAACATTTCCGCATGAAAATTTTAAACAATCTTTTAATAAACCTGTGGGCTCGGTCTTTATATCGGCACATCAGCGATCGACGGAACAAATGGTTTGGTGGAATGAACTTTGAACTTGCGATGAGCGATGCTGCGACGTGGGGTCCACATCGCATCGGCGGATCTGCGGATAATAGTAATAAGATGGCAGATGGACTTTGGACTTTGCGATTGTGATGTGCGATGGATGTGGGGTTCACATCACATCGACACATCGGCGATGAAACGAACGGAACGGTTGAACAACAAATTTGCAATGTGCGATGAGCGATTGTGGTGGGAGCACATCGCATTGCACCATCGGCGGTTTAAACATCGGATGGGTGGAGAACTTCTGTGACGAGCAATTGCGATGAGCGATGGTGGTAGGGACTACATCGCAGCTATCCTTCGGAACATAATATATGTGGTGGCCTTTGGGAATGGTGACTGTGATATACCGATATCGCATCGCATGAATTATATCGGCGGGACTTCATATCAACAAGACACGGAAATGAACATTTGCGATTTGCCATGAAGTGGTGGGGACCAGAGATGACATGGCCCAATTCAAAAGTTTAAAATACTTGGCGTGTAGAAAAAAATTGGTTTCGATTGGTTGGTGAGAGCTTAAAAGCCCAAAACGACTGTTCTTTAATAAAACTCTGTTGTTCTGTGGTTGAACCACGAAAGTCTTCATTTCATCTGCAAAAGTGGCTACGGCCCATCAAAATTTAATTTCTTCTCTGCAAACTCGGCTGCGGCCATAATCAAATTAAATTCATCCTTACGGTTTCCATTCCTCTTGAATGCACACTGGTGTGCACCCAAGTTCTTTGGCCCTTTGTACTATGTTTCTACCTGCACAGGTTACGCAGATGACTTTAAATTTTTCAACATGTTATTGTTTTAATATGGTGCTTATATATTGTCTTTCCTTATAACTCACAACGACTATAAGCAGTTGCACATGATTTGGTTAGTGAAGGGCATTTTAGCGTTAACCTCGTGTCTTATGCACATGTAACATATCCCATTTCCCATTTTTTTGTTATTTATCTTTATCTTTGATGAGACACTATGTTTCATTTTTCTTGTATATGTTCATGTTACTGCCTTCTGGATGTGAATGGAATCCCACCAGGAGTGGTCTCCTAAAAAAAGCCGTGTCTTTTTTCTGAGCCACCATGAGGTAATGACCAGAGGCCTTTTCCCCTCTCTCCTCTGAGTTATGCTCAAATGATATATGCTCACGCCATGGTTTTCCTACTGTCACAGACATTAAGAAGGAAACCGGATATTAACATTAGCGGTTTGAAGGTCGTGAGGTTCACCTATAATATCCTACAATAATTTCCCTTTGTTTTACCTTATCTATATGACTGTGTTATAACTTTAGTTTTGTTTTATGTGCATAGATAAACTCCAATGACCCTCCACGCCCACATTCTCCACCTTCAATTGATATACGAGTCATTTGACTGATGGTTTTTCCTTCTAGGTCGGCCTCTTGGCTACTTCTGCATTCACCGAGTCTATTATTTTTGGGGATAAGAAACGCCCGTGATTTTGAGATGGAACCCACAGTCTACATTTCTTGTTCTATTAGTGTATATAGTGATTATTCTTGTTCGACCCTAGGACGCAAAAATCTTACGTACCCTTAGACATTTAAGGACCGTGGCTGTATTTTATTTGTTACATTCACAGAAGTCCACCTGACTTCTCAGTGAAACTGTATTTTGTGCTTCGATAAACCCTTTGTGGGAATGTTTATGTAATTATTTTCGTATAAATTAATTTGTTCAGAAGTTGTTTTCTGCTTTTCATTGAGTTTTCAATATACGGCTATCAAAGTGTTTGTTATCGTGTTTATATATTTAGCTGGTTGTTGCTGATCAACTTGTACTTGGGTTTTGCAAATTCTATCTTGCTATTCAAACATAATTGATATGAATCGTTGTTTTAGACATAGGCGTAACACGTCTGATATTTTGGCTTATATTTGTTGGTAGCAATTTTGTAATTTTTCTAACTTAAATTTTGTAATGTAAAATCGATAGTGGTTGTGAGCAATCAGTCATATTCTTTTTTATAATTTAGCAATTGGAAATTACACTACACTATTTCTCTTTATTAGCTAAGCCTTGTTGACTTACTCGGTGAACCTTAGGACACGTTAAATTCATTTAGTTTATAACTGTATTTTTCGTAATTTCATGGTTTAGTATCTTATAGATATGCTACTTTTTGGCGATGGGCATCCTTCAGAAAGGATTCAGATTTCCATAATTCAATGTCGTAGACGATAATATCTTCTACATCTAATTTTCTTCAATATGAATCTAAAACGGTTCAGTTCATATAACCTCGGTAATCGAGAACAAAATTTTTGAACCTCAGTGTGCTTGAACTATAGTTTTATTCCCTATACAGAGGATACTTTTCCCTCTCGTCTCATCGTCTTATATCCATATCTAAGGTCAAGCATATGTTGTTACATAATTCCATAATGATCAAGAATGAAAACTAGAAATATTATAAATAAACATACTCCCCCTTACATATGGAATTCATGGTAGGGTACTCATTTATTTAATACACCATGTGGATTCACCTGATTTGTCATACTCTTATAGATACTGTATATATTGCATACATCATGCTACTTATTTCTTGACCCACCAGAATACAGGATTAAAAATACCATCACATATTTAAGGTGAGAAAACAGATCAACACAGTATAAAACTACTAGCGCCATTGAACATCACATACATATAACAGTGCAGAAATTAATAAAAGCATCTGAATCAAATTCATATGAAAAATATTAAACAACTAGAAAGCTCTCTATATCCATATTGACGATTTAAAGTACTAAAAACCATATGTAAAATATAGTCTTTCAATGTGTTGATCACGTAAACTGAATTAACTTTGAAATACTGGTTTGCTTGCCATCCATGAACCACCACTAGTTCTCCGTTGTCGAGAGATCGCTCCCTCTTCCCCACAGTCAACAACTCCCGTTGTTTCACTGAAGTCATTTTTATGCCTACTTTCACCATTAGAATTTCCTTAACGATGTCCCATTTTTCTGGGTGTAATTAATCCCCATAGCCTAGGATTTTTGTAAAAGTATAGATTTATTCCTATAAAGCCCGCTTTTATCCATTGTACTTCTTTACTTACCTATTCCCAATGTTGTTTTCCCCACACTTCGTGATTTATTAGATTTCTCTCTCCAAATCTAAAAAATCATCTAATTTCGCTCTTAGGGTATTTTAGAGAAATTTTTGGAAAGTATTGAATTCCATCCTCACTACTCTGATTCGAATTAAGATCTCATCATTCTGGATTCTTTTCTAAGTTAATACTCAATCTTTCGTAATACTATTAAAAATATTCATTACATCATCATAATTGTTTTATAAAGTAAAATATATATTTTTTTTCTTTCTAAAAATAGTTCAACAACTAAAACATATACACATGGAATTAGGGTATTACATTGCCGGTATATAATATCAATCCCTTGGGTTTATTAATCTAAGGTTTCATATCTCTAGGATTTTATATTAGTCACTCAAGATTCATAGCTCGCATACATCTTCAATGTATATAGACCGGTTTATTGAGGACGGTATATGTACCGAGACTACTTCAGACGTCACTGACCACGACTAGTTATTATTCGTACCGTGAGGTCTACCTGGATAGCTAGTAGATGGTTGACACGATTTGTAATATTAATTATTCAGTTTAATATAAATCCATTGGATTTAATTAATTAAATTTCATTTATAATATTGATCAATTGGGTTTAATATTATTGCCTTGGGTTCATAATCCCTTGGGGTTTTAAACCCCAAAGGTCTTTATAGTCAACCATTCTCACCCATATTTCTTTGAGTGAACTATGTTTATTTTAGGGTTTATATACCTTACTTTTAGAATATTAATCCCTTGGGTTTAATATTATTCCCTTGGTTTTATAAAATTTTACCCTTTTGGAATTAATCCTCTCAATTTATTATTCTCTTCGATTTATAATATCAATCCTTTGGGCTTATGAATCTAATGGTTTGTATTCCTAGGGTATAATATTAGTCATATGGTTTATAATGTTAATTATAGGGTTTAATATAAATCCATTGGGTTTATAATCTTTATAAATGATGGTCAACCATGGTCAAATATTGCATTGTGACAAAGATTGTCTCAATTTGAAAATAAACCATGGTCCAACATCTCCTCATGATAAATATTGTCTCAATATGAAAATCAATGATAGTAAATGATTTTCAACCATGTTTATTTTATGGTATATAATATTTAACTTAGGGTTTATATACCTTCGGTTTATAATATTTATCCCTTGGATTTAATATTATTCCCTTGGGTTTATAATCCATTGGGTTTCTAGTGCTAATCTCTTTGGTTTATTATTCTATTTGGTTTATAATATCAATCCCTTGGGTTGTCAAGTCCCACTGGTACAACTAGTTGAGGATGGGTGTCGTTAGCTAGGAGACCTAGGATCAAACCTCTCGGAGGTTGTTCCGCTCGTGCTAAGGGGAGGATACATGCTAAAATATAGTTAGCTTAGGATTGGTGTAGCCCAAGCTTGGAGGAACACAGAAAACATGAAAAAAAAAAAAAAACAAGTTTGGGTTTAATATAAATCCCCTTGGTTTACAATCATGTTCAACCATATTCCAATGTCACATTATTACAAAGATTTTATCAATATGAAAATAAACCACGGTCCAACGTTGCGTTGTGACAAAGATTGTATTCATATGAAAATAAATCATGGTCAAGCATGGTTCCATGTCTCATTGTGACAAATATTGTCTCAATATGAAAATCAACCATGGTAAACCATGATAATTCTAGGGTTTACAATATTTATCTTAGTGTTTATATACCTTGGGTTTATAATATTAATCCCTTAGGTGTAATATTATTCACTTTGATGTTATAATAACTTGCTTTTATTATTCCTATGGGTTTATAATATCATTACCGTAGGTTTATTAATCTACGAGTTCATATTCCTACGGTGTAATATTATTCATCGGGTTTATAATATTAATCCTTGGATTTAATATAAATCCATCGTGTTTAATTAATTAACAATAGTTAATATAAATTAAAAATATATATAATATTTTATACTTTTTAATAGATAATAATAATAAATTAATTATTTTTAAATTAAGTAAATAATTAATTATAATTAAAAATAAATAAATAAAATTTTTATTATTAAACTATTATTAAATTAACAAACGATGTGTCTCGAAGTACTTAGTGTAGTTCATCATGAAGAGAATGATGATTTTTATTATTATTATTAACAATAAAAAAAATATAAATGATAATGAAACAATAATTATGTTTTTTAAATAAATAATAATAATGATAATAATAATTTAATTACTTGATTATTATTAATATTTGTTAATTAATAATAATAATAATAAATAAGGTTAATGATAATACTAATAATAATATACAATTAGTAATAACAATAATTATTTTAAAATGATTATAATAATAATAAATTATTAATATAAATTAATAATTTCAATTAATAATTATAATAATAATATTTTTATTATAATAATCATTTTATAATATTATTATTGTTGACGATGATTAGAGCTTCTCAAATCTTGTGTATTCCAGAATCTCTAACCAACATTGTATTCCTCCGTGTGGAAACCTACATGCCATTATTATTATTATTAATTTTATGGTTAATATTAGATTTATACCATTAATGCTTATAAACATTTTTCAACCACATTTACTAATGTGGTTGGGTTTATAATTGTAACAATCCTTAGTCCTTAATGTTTATTAATCTCTTGGGTTTAGACTAGTAATAATCCTATGTGTTTATCAATCCCTATGGTTTCAAATATTAATAAATCCATAATGTTTTTAATATTGATGGTTTGGGCTTTTTGATATCTTAGGTTTATAATATTTATCTTTTGGGTTTACTAATTTATTGGTTTTATAATATTAAATCTTTGGGATTTATCAGTCCATTGGGTTTATAATATTAATAATTCCTTTGGTTTATAGTTTAATCCCTTTGGTTTACAATATTAATAATCCCTTTTGTTTATTAACCGAGTGAGTTTAAAATATTAATTTATTCATTAGGTCTTTAACATTTATCTTTTGAGTTTGCTCATATAGTAGGTTTATAATATGCATTCCTTTGGTTTAATGCATTTTTGGGTTTATAATATTAATAATCCCTTGGGTTTAAAATGTTAATGGTTAGGGTTGTTATGGCATGTATTTTTAATATTGACTCCTTGGGTTAGTTGATCCTTTAAGTTTATAACATTTATCCGTTGGGTGTACTAATTCATTGAGCTTATCCCTTGAGTTGACAAGTCTTAAAAAATCTTAGTTTATAATCTAATCCCTTAGATTTATTAATCCACTAAGTTTAATATATATATATATATATATATATATATATATATATATATATATATATATATATATATATATATATATATATATATATATAATAAGAATAAAATAATTATATGATATATAATATACACCTAACGTTTATTAATATGATTATCGATGGATTAATGTGGTGGGTGGTGGATATAGATATATAGGTGTATGTCAACCACATTGATAGATATAGTTGTATATGTGTTTAAAATAAGATTTTCCTTGTGCTAGTTTGTATCACCTTTATATTATTGTATATAAGCTTTTCCTTATCATAAGAGAAAAACTTCTAACAATTTTCTCATCTAATTTTTAAATCACTAGAAAAATTAGGATGGATTTTATAGTCTATCACTATAACATTGAAATACTTACATATACCCATTAGAGGTTAAACAAAACCTTGTAAATGAAAGAATTGAGAATTAAAACATTAAATCTCTTGATATATAACATTTCATCTTTACCTAAACAACCAACTAAAATGCCTCACAGCAAAACTACCCACAATCTTTACAATAATCCTTAAAATCCAATAAATTAGAAAACATAAATGGTTATACCAAAGTCCTCAAAAAATACAAAATCCTGCATACAAATGTGCTCGCAATCAATGAAATAGATCCAATATATCCAGGATCCTACAGGAAGCATCTCCCAACACCCTATAATAACATGTCAGTGGAAAATAGAACTAATGAGGCACTCAAAGGAGCCTTGATCTGATACTGAGGATTGATGGCTAGGTGTAAGCTTCGATCAGTTAGAGTGCAGCCATGACCTAGGTAAGCCAAGGGCAGATTGTCAAAGAAATGAAATAATGGAGTATCGATATGCTCTTCTCGATATTATCAATAATTAAATAGATTATTAGTGACATTGAACAACATCTCACTTAGGTCAAAAATACCTAGTAATGGATTGGAATTAGATTCTCCAAAAAATGTTATAATGAAAAATGAAAATGTGGACGAGCTCACTTCCACGATCTGGACTATGATATATGCTAGGTTATGAAGTCACTGCTTTGAGTGTTAAAATAGAGACATATTCAATGAAAAAAATATATATGTTCGGGTATTTGTCAAACATTAGAGGATTGATCAACTGTACATGTCTAATTTGTAATTTGAATGTCAACTGGTATCTAAATTGAGCAATAAGGTGTATAAACCCAATAGATATGTCACTCAGCATTATCCTACACAAGGTTAAGAACTGTTGCATACTTAATCTAACAAGGAGGATTAACAAGGAGGATTCAATATTATTAGAAATTTCAAGATGACATCTCTTTGACGCTGTGTGATGAAACACTAATGTGGTTATAAAACACTTCTATTAAGTATAACTCGTAAATTTCTAATAGGTCAATAGGGTAATTAGGTGGATCACCACAAATCACCTCTATTAATTTCAACTGTTAATTTTCTCGTATGTCAATAGGTATATGTTGTGGATCAACTTAACATATTAATTATTATATTAACCTGTCAACTAAGTATTACCCTATTATTGGAAATTAATTCCAAATGCGATCAAAACAGGAGGACGACATTCAATTTCGGATGTGAATTTATGAAGGACACTGCAGCAGCATTTTGTGCTTGTTCTCTACACTCTACCGTGGAATAAATTCCACGTTTAAATACACCTGAAAATATTTTTTTTGTAGAATGTTCGTACGTTGTGTCTGCATTAAAATTCGTGATCAACTCCATGCAACCTCGCATTAAAATTCGTGATCAACTCCACGCAAACTCGTGCTCTTATCTGCATTCATCAACCCGCAATAAACCCTCCACCAACAACACTTAATTCCTCTAGCTCCATTCCGGCATCCAACATGAGCTACGAGGATCAAAGTTGACCCACGAGAGGAGGTGATGTCATCACTCCTCTGGACCAATCACATCAGTTCCGTGGGGCAAAGAAACAAGCTTTTGAATAATATTTGAACTCCATGGGATGTATAAGGTTTAATGTTTTAAGTGTCGCGACATAAGTTTCATGTTTTAGTTTTTTGGTTTTAAACTTAGGTTATAAATATTTTATAATATATATTGTAAATATATTATATTTACAATATATATTTTATAATATATATTGTAAATATATTATATTTACAATATATATAAATATTGTAATGAAATGTGAAACATCATACATATGTCGTGTGCATTGTAAGAATTGCATTGACTGTGTATGCAATATATGCCCAAGGAAAAAGAAAAGAAAAAAACAGAGAGTAATATACACTAAGTGAGACTCTGCGCACATGTAATGTATTCTCGAAGGCACAAAAGACAGAGAGAGCACAAGGAATGCTGCATTTTTGGTAGCAGTCAACAAAAGAAATTTTTGCATTGTAAATCCAGAACAACAGAAGTTCTGAAGAATTTTATTTTGTAATAACTTATAGCTTTTTTAATGAAATAGTGTTGTAATCCATCTCTCTGTGCGCACAATTTTTTATTTTTATCTCTATGTTTGGAAGAGGAATTTGATTTTCCTCTCAGTTCTTGTTCAGAATAACCAGAAATTCCAACATGGTATCATATTTAGTCAAGGACCTTTACATTTGCTAAAGAAGCTGAAGGAAGAAGGAGTTGTTGAAGCTTTTGACCAGCAAAGTGAAGATTCAGCAAAACAAGGTATTTACCAAAACAAATTTTTTTGTTTTCTTGAAGACTACAGTGGAGAGAACTGTAAAAGAAGACAACTCAAGAGCTTTTAGAGACAGATTTTATTTCTCAGCAGAGAGACAATTTGGTTAAGAAACACAGTCAGGTTTTAAGAATAGTTCAGTAAGCTAGAAATGGCAGGAGCCAACACAAGCATGAGTATGGGAAACACTCAACTCCCAAAGTTCAATGGGAGGAACTATGACTATTGGAAAATAACAATGAGAGCCTTGTTTTCCTCTCAAGATTTATGGGAGCTAGTTGAAGATGGTTTAGAAGAACCAACAGATAAACAAACATATACTGCCTTAACTCAGGAAGAGAAATATTTGTTGAAGAGTAATAGGAAGAAGGACTCAAAATCCCTCTTCTATCTCTATCAGGCAGTGCATGAAAGTATATTTCCAAGAATTGTAGCAACAAAGATGTCCAAGGCTGCATGGGATACCCTTCAGACAACCTATCGAGGAATAGAAAAGGTAATGACAGCAAAGCTTCAATTAATAAGAAGATATTTTGAAGTTATTTGCATGAAAGAGTTTGATAGAATAGACTCATTCTTCACATTGTTTATTGGGTTGGTTACCCAAATGAGTTCTCATGGAGAGACCATAGAAGAAAGAATAATAGTGGATAAATTATTGAGGAGATTACCTTCAAGATTTGATGTGATAGTAACAACCATTGAAGAGACAAAGGATTTGTCGTTGTTTACAGCTGATGAGATTTGTTACACCATTTTTTTGTCATCTAACCTGTCACTAGTAGATGGACCTAAGTACACCATGTAAGACCAATTTTACACTAAAGAAAATTCCTTTCAATATGAAAATAACTTATTAAACCACCTTTATTAAGTTGTTTATGGTCTAAACAAGAAACCCCTTAAGGAAATATTAAATAAACCTACATTTGCTTGATTTTCCTCAAGGAATAATTAGTTAAACATCAGTTTAATCAATATTCCTCATTATATTTAACCCATAACACGAAAATTAATTAGATAAATTATTATTTATCTTATTATTTTGTAGGAATAATTATTTAAATTTTATTTAAATAATATTCTTTGTTAAATTTGACTAAATCATTCATAAATAATTAAATAAATCATTATTTATTTGATTATTACTCAACCACATCCTTCAAACAATAAATAAATCGTTTATTTATTTATTATTTACAAATAAAGGGATTTGACCCATGTCAAATTATTTTTCCCTCCAACAAATATAATAAAATATTCCATAAAAGTTGGATCTAGAATTCGTTAATAATGCACCAATATCTAGACTAACTCAATATTTTTTTATAAATAGAAGGGTTTTTCCATTCACTAACTACCTTTTATTGCCTAAAGATCACTCTGGATCTACACTTTTGGTCTGACTTTGATCCACCATCATTGTCATATTTTGCTACCATTTTTCTTGTGAGCTCCCTTTGAGTTCCATTTTTTTTGTTTGGGTTTTCTACACCATCAAGAGAGGGATTTTAGATATAAAGTGTTGAGGAGTTACAAGAACCCATCCCATTGAGGAGGAATGGTAATATCCTTCTATGTTCTCCTCCCAAGTGCCATTAATACAAAATTCTTTAAACATATTCTTGTCTTGTCTATTGGATGCATGGAGCAACTCTTGTTTTTTATTTATTGCTTAATGTCTTTTACTGCATAGCTCTAGATTTTTGGAGCATTTATATTGGTCACCTAATTGCAAATCTAAAGATATTGGCAACCATCTTTGTTGTTAGGGTTGTTTGTTATGCATGACTAAAGTGAGTTTTTTTCTTACACTTGTGATTAAGATTCATACTAACAATATTCATGCATCATTGGTGACACATGAACAAAGATTGAGCAGAAAAACAAACTCATCTTTGGAACATACCCTCAAGACCCAAATGTCCTTTAGAAGAGGAAGAGTGTTAAGTCCCTATATTACTAGTATAGTCCCTTATTATTGTTAGTGTAACCCCCTTATTGTTATTATTGTACCCTTGTAACCCCCATATTGTTATTATTGTGCCCTTAAATTATTATTGTTAGGTCGGCTAGGATTGCATTGTGGCCCCACTAGGATTACATTATGGCCCCATGGACTCCTATATATAGAAAGGAGGTTTTGTAAATTGTATCATCCAAGAATTTCTCATTTATGTAATGTATTGGAGGTTTCCCCCTTGAATTGGATTATTTATAAGGCGTTGATATCTCTTTTCTTCTATTTTTGGAGCTGGTTAAACAAAATTTGGTATCAGAGGTTTGGATTCTAGGGTTTCGCTGCTCTAAACAGGTCATCGTGGAATTTTCACTATAACTTTTTTTCTACGAAGGTTCAAAATCTGAAATTTTTAGGGTGTAAATCCGAAATTCTGTGGAATATCTTCAAAAAAATTCAGAGCTTGATTCGCAACATTTTTTGAGATATGATCTGTGGAAGGTAGTGCTTTTTCAGGCTCCCAAATTTCATCTCAAAGAGGTGATCGTGGGCAAAGTCTCATAACTCTCTCTCTGGGCATCAGATTGGAGTGCCATAAAATGTGGTCGTAATCACATGGACTATAGTTTCTTTGCTATCAATTTCAGAGCCGAAGGACAAAACAGTGACACGTGGAAAGCTGTACAAGTTTTCTCTATTGAACCATTCCATAAACAGGTCATTGTGGGAGATTGGACATAACTTTGTCTTGGAGAATCCAAATCAGGTCAAACCTGTGGCATTCAAAATAGAATTTAGAGGGCTACTTCAGTGCGGAATTTTATATATTGAAGAGACACAATCACATAGATAATCCAATTTCAATATCGAGCTCCTCAAAAGCAAGAAAAAGGTGTGTATTTTTTTCCGAATTGCATAAGTCTTGTTTGAAGAATCAATTTGAATTGATTCCAAGGGCATATTTTAGAATATATATTAGTATCAAGTTCTAAAAAATGCCCCGTAAAAATAATTCAAGACCCATTAAGCCTTCAGAATGCTCTACTATGACTCATGAAGATGAAGAATTGCAACATGATCTATCAAAATTACAAGATCAAGTGCACGAAATTTCACTCTTGCAAAGAGCAACAAAAAATGAAATGGAAATTTTGAAGAAAGGCATGGAAGCGAAGATGGATAGTGTGAAGAATAATATGGATGGTTTGAAGAAAGGCGTGGAATCTAAGATAGATGTCATGGAAGCTGGCATGGAATCTAAGATGGATGACATGGAAGCTAAAATGGAAAACATGAAGAATGATCTAAAAGCAAATATGGAAGGTTTGACAAATTTGATACAAGAAATGTTTCCTAATGGTGAAAATATAGTATAGGAAACTCATGATGAGAACAAAATAAATGTTAATTGTGATTTCATAAACTCTAATGTTGGTGGGAAGAAGCACCATTTTCCAAAAATGGATATGAGGAAGTTTGATGGAAAGGATCCTGTAACATGGATACTACAGATGGAGCAATATTTTGATCTCCATAATGTGAAAAAACGTACAAAAGGTATGCATTTCAACTTTACATTTAGAACAAAATACATTTGTATGGTATTGATGGCTTTGCTTCTGTAAAAAAATTGTCGCTTGGTAAATTTTTAGGGAGGAAATGATAGCACATTATGAGGATACAAAGAGAAACACCTTCTTTAGCCAATTGATAAATCTCAAACAAAAGGGTTTATTGGGGGAGCACATTAAGGAATTCCAAAAATTGAATATAAGGGTAACTGATATTCCAGAGGAACACATGATTGATCTCGTCATAGGCACTTTAAAGGATAACATCCAACATGAAGTACGCGTTTTGGAACCTGATTCATTGGAGAAGGCGTTTAGGTTGGCAAGAAAAATTGAATGTAAAATTATGGCGACAAGGAAGCCTACCACTCACTTCTATAAAGAAGGAAGTGTTGCTACGCCTAGATTTCCACAACCAACAAGGTTGACACCACAAAAATTGGAAGAAAAAAGAGAAAAAGGGCTTTGCTATAGTTTTGATAGAAAATACACTAAAGGTCACAAGTGTGCTGAGAAGAAATTATTTTACATAGATTTTGAAGAGGAAGAATAAAATGAACAAGAAGCGGATATACACCAGGAACCAGTTGTAGAAGAGGAAGAAATGAGTCCAACCATATCGTGTAATGCACTGGCAGGAATCACCACTCCTCAAACTCTCAAGATAGAAGGACATATCAAGAAGAGAAAGGTAATAGTGTTGATTGATTCAGGTAGCACCCATAATTTTATTCAGTGTAAGGTAGCCAAGGAATTAAATTGTTTCCTATACCCAGCACCAGAATGTCAAGTGATGGTTGCAAATGGAGGAACTATAAATTGCTCTGGAAAATTCCACAATATCAAACTAACCATGGCGGGATATGTATTGAATAATTCTTTCCATTCCTATGGGAGGTGCTTATGTTGTACTAGGATTACAATGGTTACAATCTTTGGGGACGGTAGCTTTTAATTTTCAAGAACTTTTCTTGAAATTTTTTTCAAAAGGAAAGGAAGTCAAATTACGAGGTATTGCAGGGAAGCCGGGAAAGATAATAATCTCTAATGTCATGACAAAGCTTCTAAAGAAAGAAAAACGAGGCGTAATTTCACAATTATGCTCACTAGAAGTTCCAACATCAAAATTATCTATTTCTAGAGATCTCCAACAAGTCTTGGACAATCATTCCAAGGTGTTTGAAACTCCCAAATGACTCCCACCTATTCGTGATCATGATCATGCTATTCATTTGATTCCAGGAAGTGTTCGTCCAAACATCAGGCCTTATAGATATCCTTATCTCCAAAAGAGCGAAATTGAACGTATGATTGCAGAAATGTTAGAGGCAGGTATAATTCGACCTAGTCAAAGTTCTTTCTCTACTCCTTTAGTATTGGTACAAAATAAGGATGGATCATGGCGCATGTGTCCAGATTATAGGGAGCTCAATAAGCTCACCATTAAAGATAAATTTCCCATTTCTGTGATTGATGAATTATTGGATGAATTACATGGAGAAATTTATTTTACCAAGTTGGATCTTCGTTCAGGATATCATCAAATTAGAATTAAGACTGAAGATATTCAAAAAGCAGCATTTCGAACTCGTGAGGTTCATTATGAATTTTTGGTCATGCCTTTTGGCCTTACCAATGCACCTTCTACATTTCAAGGGTTGATGAATTCCATTTTCAAACTCTTCCTTAGAAAATTTCTGCTAGTATTTTTTGAAGATATACTAATCTACATCAGGTCTTGGAAGAATCATGTTGAACATGTTGACGGGGTTCTCAAACTATTTTAGGAGAAACAATTATATGCAAAAACATCCAAATGTTTCTTTGGAGTACAAGAGGTGGAATATCTGGGTCATTGTATCTCACGAGGGTGTTAAGGTAGACCCTAACAAAATTAAAGCCATTAAGGAATGGAAAGTCCCCAGAACCATAAAGCAGTAGCGAGGATTTCTCGGGTTAACAGGGTATTATCACAAGTTTGTTAAGAATTATGGGAGAATAGCAGCACCTCTAACAACATTATTGAAGAAATATTCATTTTCATGGACTCCTGAAGCAACTAAGGCCTTTGAACATCTTAAAGAGGCAATGTGCCTAGCACTAGTCTTAGCTACGCCAGACTTCACAAAAACCTTTATTGTGGAATGTGATGCCTCAGGAAATGGAATTGGTGTTGTTTTAATGCAGAAAGGAAGACCCATTACTTTTGGAAGTCATCCAATCAAAGGAAAGTATTTACAGAAACCTATTTATGAGAAGGAAATGTTAGCAATATTGAATGCACTAAAGAAATGGCGAACTTACCTAATGGGAAGACACTTCAAGGTCAAAACTGATCATGATAGTCTTAAACACTTTTTGGAACAAATACTATCTTCAGAAAAGCAGCAAAAATGGGTCACAAAGATGTTGGGTTATGACTTTGAAATAATCTACAAAAAAGGAAAGCTTAATGTTGTTGCAGATGCACTCTCAAGAAAGAATGAAGAGGTGGAGGCGTTTCTTTGTGCCATTTCTATTATCCAACCAGATTGGATAACCTGACCAAGAGATGAATGGAAGAAGGACAAAGATGTATGGACACTCATTCAAAAGTTGCAGCAAGATCCTAGTACATCTGATACATTTAGTTGGAAAAATGATTCCTTATGGTACAAAGATCGCTTATATCTTTGTAAGAATTCCCAACTAAAACAAAAGATTCTTTTGGAATTGCACACTTATCCTTTTGGAGGACACTCAGGATTTTTAAAAACTTACCACAGGGTGAAGAAAGAATGTTTTTGGGATGGCCTTAAAACTGATATTCAAAAGTTTTTGGTGGAATGTTTGGTTTGACAGCAGACTAAAGTTGAGACAATTAAGACCCCGGGACTTCTACAACCTCTATCCATTCCAAGTCAATGCTGGGAGGAGATTTCAATGGATTTTATCACAGGTTTACCTAAGTCTGAAGGAAAGAGTGTCATCATGGTGGTAGTTGATAGACTTACCAAGTATGCACACTTTTGTGCATTATCTCATCCATTTAAAGCAAGTACAGTTGCTGCTACATGTATGGACACAATTCAAAAGCTACATGGAAGCCCAAGGGTTATTGTGAGCGACATAGATCCCATTTTTACTGGAAATTTTTGGACGGAGTTATTTTCTTGTTTGGGTACTCAATTAGCTCATAGCTCATCTTATCATCCTCAATCTAATGGTCAAATTGAGATAGTAAATAAATTCTTGGAAGGATATCTTCGTTGTTTTGTATCTGATAAACAAACACAATGGGTCAAGTGGTTACCTCTCACTGAATGGTGGTATAACACTTCCTTCCATACTGCATCAAAAATGACCCCATTTATGGCACTTTATGGATATCATACACCATCCATCACATCATATTTAAGGGAAAATTCGAAGGTTCAAGCAGTGGAAGATCACATCGAGAATGAAAAAGAAGTTTTCCAACTCTTAAAGGATAACCTGAATTTGGCACAAAATCAAATAAAACAACAGGCAGATCAACATCGCAACAAGAGAAGTTTTGATGTAGGAGATTGGGTATTTTTATGGCTACAACCATACAAAAAAATGTCCCTCAAGCAAGCTAAGAAGGATAATAAATTATCGCCAAAGTACTATGGTCCTTACAAGGTGTTGCAAAAGATTGGTACTATGGCATACAAATTGGAGCTTCTTGCTTCTTCACGAGTGCATCCAGTTTCCCATGTTTCATGCTTAAATAAGGTTATAGGTGAAAATCTTCCAGTTCAAACAATATTGCCAGAACTTGATGAGGAGGGAAAAATCATATTGGAACCTAAAGCGGTCACAGAAACAAGAACTTGACAGCTACGAAACTGATCAATTTCAAAGTATCTCATCAAGTGGAAGAACTTACCCACTGAAGATTCTACATGGGAGGATGGTAATTTTATACAGAAGCACCCAGAGCTACTCAAGCATTGAGGACAACACTTTTTTGAAGGAGAGGGGCATGTTAGGTCCCTATATTACTAGTATAGTCTCTTATTATTGTTAGTGTAACCCCCTTATTGTTATTATTGTACCCTTGTAACCCCCATATTGTTATTATTGTGCCCTTAAATTATTATTATTAGGTTGGCTAGGATTACGTTGTGGCCCCACTAGGATTACATTATGGCCCCATGGACTCTTATATATAGAAAGGAGGTTTTGTAAATTGTATCATCCAAGAATTTCTCATTTATGTAATTTATTGGAGGTTTCCCCCTCGAAGTGGCTTATTTATAAGGCGTTGATATCTCTTTTCTTCTATTTTTGGAGATGATTACACAATAAAGAGGTCAAGGCAGAGGAAAAGGTAGAGGCTGAAGCCAAAACAGAGGAAGAAACAGCCCTGCAAATACTAGTGGAAGGGGAAGGAACCAAAGCCATAATCAAAGGCAAGGCAGTAGCCAACAAGGTGAACAAAATCGAGCACATGGACATAGGTATGATAAATCCCAAGTCCAATGTCATTACTCTAATAAGTATGGGCATTATTCCAATGAATGTAGGAAGAAACATAGTGACATGGGTAGTATAACCAGTGCTAATTTTACTAAAGAAAATCTCAGTCAAGAAAATTTATTTTTACCATGAAATTTGGCTGAAGAACAAAATGAAGATATATGGTTTCTAAATTGAAGATGTAGCAAACATATGACTGGAAAATTTTCTATGTTTTCCATGATTGATGAAAATGTGAAGTCTCAAGTAACATTGGGGACAAATAGTAAAGTACCTGTCATGGGAAAAGGCAGAGTAATTTTTTTGACAATGAAAGGAGAAAGGAGATCCATTTTTGATGTATACTATGTGCCTGATATGAAGTGTAACCTTTTGAGCATTGGACAACTCATTTAGAAAGGCTACAATGTATTCTTTTAGGATGATATATGTACCATCATGGACATACCACCAAGAAAGTAGAGGATTGCATAAGTGAAGATGACAAGAAACTGAATGTTTCCTCTCAAAATGAGAGCAGATTTGAAGAAGTGTGCTACAATGGTAGCAGTGACACAAGAGACATTCCAAAGAGAAGCAAAGGATGAAAACTTGTTATGGAATTTGAGATTTGGAAATTTCAACTTTGGAGGTCTAGATTTGTTGCATAGAAAATGAATGGTAAAGGGGTTACCATTGATTGAAAATCTAGACACCCTATGTGAAGGCTGCATCTTGGGAAAACAACACAGAGAAACATTTCCATCAGGAAAGAGCATAAGGGCAAAGGCACCCATGAAATTGTCCATTCTGATTTGTGAAGACCAATCCAAGCACCATCATTAGCAGGAAGCCACTATATGATAACCTTTATTGATGATTACATAAGAAAAACTTGGGTTTATTTCTTGAAGTTGAAGAGTGAAATGTTTGAGAAATTCTGCCACTTTAAGGCTCTTGTAGTGAATCAAAGTGGGCAGAATATTAAGTTCGTAAGAATAGATAGAGGAGGAGAATATATTTAAAAATAATTTCTGCATTTTTGCAGATAAAATTGGATTCATAAACAATTTGCAGCAAGGTATATACCTCAACAAAATGGAGTTGTTGAAAGGAAAAATAGAACCATCATTGATATGGTAAGAAGCATTCTGAAGGAAAAACATTTTCCAAATGAATATTGGGATGAACCTGTACATTGTGTAGCATATGTGATGAATAGATTCCCAACAAAGAGTGTAATGAATAGAGTTCCTGAAGAATCATGGAGTGGCATAAAAGAGTTTATCACCCATATGAGAGTTTTTGGTTGGTGGCTTGGGCACACATTACAAATCATCTAAGGAAGAAGTTGGATAGTAAGGGGGAGAAGTGCATATTTGTTAGATAGAGTGAATAATCGGAAGCATACAGATTATATAACCCATCTAACAAGAAATTTATGATAAGAAGATATGTGCAATTTATTGAGGAAGTATCCTGGGATGGAAGCATTGAGAAAACAGTGAATGTAAAAAGTTGTTTGTCTCATAATGAAGATGAGGAAGAAATGGCTGAAAGACATCCTCATTAGTAGCACCACCTCCACCATGACAAGGATAGCAAGGGACAACACAAGCAAGTATGAGAACAACCTTGAGAAGTGATGACAGTGCACCCTTGAGAAGTGATGACAGTGCTTCTCCAAGCACATCACACGAAGCATATTTGAGTGCTTCTACAAGAAAAATTTCAACAAGTGAAAGAGGAACTAGATTCAAAAGTCTGAATGAAATTTATGAGCAAGAGGCAAAAAATGAAGGTATGAACTCTTTATTTGAATTGTATTGTCATTTAGAGGATCCTATTCATTTTGAAGAAGTTGTAAAAGATAAGAAATGGATAGATGAAATGGATGAAGAAATAAATTCCATAGAGAAAAATAAGACATGGGAATTAGTTGATCTCCCAAAAGGCAAAGAAGTAATTGGAGTGAAATGGGTTTCTAAAACCAAGAGAAATTATTAAGGTAAGATTGAAAGCACACGACCAAATTTTTTGTCAAAGGTTATAGGCAGCAACAAGGAAGAGACTATGAGTAAAATTTTTCCCCAGTTGCAAGAATGGAAACAGTAAGAGTAGTGTTTTCCATAGCAGCACAACACACGTGGAAATTTTACCAAATGGATTTGAAATCAAAATACCTGAATGGAGTATTGATGGAAAAGGTATATCTTGAACCTATGGACTATGAGAAAGAAGGCCAAGAGCACAAGGTCTTCAAATTGAAGAAAGCTCTGTATGGGCCGAAACAAGCACCAAGTGCATGATACAGTAGGATAGATGCCTATCTCCTAGAAAATGGGTTTGAAAAATGCGAAGGAGAATCCACATTATACATCATAGAGAAATATGGTAAGATGCTCATTTTTGTTTTATATGTTGATGATGTTATATTTACAGGTAATGATTGTTGGACGGATAAATCGTTCTTGTGGAAAAGACGGATCTCCCTAGTATCCTACGATAACTAGCAACAAACAGACAGATGTAAACTAATTTCTCTATATTATATTTGATCTAGAATTATCTATAATGAAGGAACTAGGACTTACCTGTAGTCCAACGCTGATTGTAGTCTTATTTCCTGTCGTTTTGAATACATCTCCATTAGGGATCTGCAATCAAAAACATGAAAGAATCAGAAGCACCTGCATAATATATATTAATTCATAAACCATAAACCTATCTTGATGATCAAGGAATTCAAGAAATAAGCCATTTAAATAAACAACTCATTGAGAAAACATGATCCATTTGTATTATCTTTGATGAAAGAAGGATCCTTACAACCGTGTTCACCTTGATGTCGGGCAGGTCCTTCCGGGGTCAGGAACAAGTGTTTCCTCTACTTTGAAAAGCCTTTTCACTCTCTCGACTAACATACACATGAGTTTGTAACCATTCCCATATGATAATTAGTTAAGAGAGTATGAGTTTTTCCAGCAATTCTCCTCAAGAAATCTCAAAGCCTAACTCCCCTTGAGGCTGAACTATGGCCTCAATTTATAGCAAAATAGAAGAGGTTGCAGCTCCAAATAAGATGGGATAGAATCCTCTTTCAAGGGATTAAGTTCCACATAACAAGGGGTAGGCTCCTTTAATGGAGGGATGAACGTACATGAAAGGAGCGAACTTTCCACCGAATAATTTCTTCCAGAAGCTACCAGATTCAACCAGCTAGGCTTCCAAATTTTACTTCTGCCTTCACTTTACCTTTTACAGGAGTCTGCACTTTAAATGAAGAAAAAGTGCGGCCAGTTCTACATGTTCTAGAGAAAACAGATGTGGCACTGCA